>JAWNOP010000075.1:0-399392 GCA_035045925.1 Drosophila atripex
GTGTTGCAAAGATAAGGCGTTTAGTATAAAGGATTTAAGATTGTTAGTAGAGCAAAGGGACAAAACGTGGTAGAGACCATTGTAGTCCGAACATAATACCCTGAACGGATCGTGTTGGGCATATGTCGAGCTACAATGGCTAAGCAGTAGAGGACGAAAGTTTCTAGTCCTTCTACTAGGAACGTTGAAATTTAAGCGTGTTAATAAATGCTGGCTGTCTACATTACCATTAATAAGATTAAATAGAAACATGACACCCAGCATCGTTCTACGGTTTGTTAATGGTGGTAAGTTGATTAATAAAAGTCTACTATGATAGGAGGGAAGGTGAAAGCTTGCATCCCAATTTAGTCCCCTAAGTGCGAAAATAAGAAAGTTTTTTTTGTACGGATTCTATGTGATCTTGGTGCACTCCGTATTGTGGACTCCAGACACACGATCCATACTCAAGAATCGGACGGACCAATGATGTGTATAAAGTTTTTCTAATGTATGGGTCGTTGAATTCTTTTGACCATCTTTTAATAAAACCAAGCACACCCATAGCTTTATTAACCATGGTGGATATATAGTCGGCAAATTTAAGTTTCAAATCTAATAGCACTCCCAGATCGTTAACCTGAGTTAAACGATCTAAGGCGATCCCATAGAGAAAGTACGTAGCCTGGTGAGGGCTAGATCGATAAAATGACATGAGTTTACATTTTGATCCATTAAGCTTTAGGTCATTTGCTAAGCACCAAATTTGAAATTTATACGAATCGGATTTAAGTCTAGATTGGGCGCTAGTAAATCTAAATTGAAGACAAAGCTTAACATCGTCAGCGTACATAAGTACTAGTGTCAGTTAGTCAGTTAAGGCAAGGGGCAAGTCATTAATAAACAAAGTAAAAAGTAAGGGTTCAAGATGGCTTCCTTGAGGCACCCCAGATTTGACGCGGACTGTACGCGAGGTAACATCTTTAAAGAAGACACATTGTGTTAACGTAAATCAATAAGTAACTCGAAATCCAGATAAGGAGATCAGTTGGGAATCCCAAAAGATTCCCTTAGAAGCGCTAAGTGTTTACAAAGTTATAAAACTGCTATGGGTTCTGAGTAAACTGAATCCGGCAGCGCCTAATATAACTCCTATAACATTCGGCGTTATGCACGGTGAAATTAGACCGAGCTACTAAGTATCTTGAATATCTAACTGTACAGCCAGATAATTTATGTTTATTTAAAAGTCTATTCATAACGTTCTTTAAATTTAATAGGTGCCTTGTATACCAAGGTGGATTGATTGAAACAGACGGATATTTCCATGGCACGCAAGCGTCGAAAAATGAATACAAAGAGTGATAAAATTTATTTAAGGCAATATTAATATCTTCACATGCCAGTTTCGTTCCTCCTCTCTAAGGTATTAGTGCCAATAAAGGATGCGGTACTAAATATTATTAAAAGTAAATGGACTTTGATTCAGTGGGTCAACATTGTTAAATGATAAATTTGTTTAAAAATTTACATTTCTGCTCGATTTGACTCCTGTGAAGTGTGGTAGGGGTGACGCAGGTTCACTTTGCCCTCCGTTTACGAGAGGTAAAGTATCGTTTGATAACCAGTCGCGCATAAGTATACAACAAAGCCAGCAGACGACATCCGACGCAGAAAAGCAGAGGCCACTTTTCCGGAGGCACCCACACCCAAATCCGCCGCCTCCTGATCCATGTCACCCACGCTTGGAACAAAGGACCTATATCAGAGATTCACACAGACAGCCCGCCGTGCGAGCTGCCTACCATCCGCGCGTCACCATTCCAACAGACCCCCGCATTTCAGCAGCAGTACTCACTGAGCTTCGAGGATGGGGTATTTTCTTCTACGGCACAACAGATCACGTACACTTTATAGTACGCATCGATAAAGGTGACCCCACATACGTCGATAAAGGTGACGCCACGGTACTACCAGCGCCTTAAAGATGCCATTAGACCCCGGATTAAGCAGATCGGAAAGCACTTCATTACATTCTTTATGAAAGCAAACAAAAAAAAATTAAAACCCTATGAAGAATACGGAAATATTGAGTTCTCTATTTTTTTCTTTACCCAGTACCCTCCCATAGTCTAAATGGCAAAATACTGTATAAATTGTAGACTCAGAAAAAGCCAATTCTTACATACTTAAAAGTATTTGGAATGATAGCTCATATGTTGGATAAAAGCCAGCGGTAAATTTCATCACAGAGCAAAATTTCTATATTTATAGGGTATGAAACGTAAACGCAAGGCTAAAGACTTTGGTCTCAAGCTGCGATGAAAATCGTATACCGTATACAGTTACATAGTTACAAACACCATAGTTGTTCTTCCACTTGAAACGTTGAATTTTAATCGTATCGTATTTATAGCTCACCCATCGTTATGGTGAAGAAAACGACGGGTCATAACAGAATGTGCGTGGACTTCCGACAAACAAATTATTGAGGGTGAGCGGGTGGTCGCTTACGTGAGTCGAACGCTGATAGGAGCAGAGAAAAATTTCTCGGCGATTGAGAAAGAGTGCCTACCCAATATGGGCAATAAGGCAGATGAGACCATACCTGGAGGGTTAACAGTTTGATGGTATCACGGACCATATGGCACTAAAATGGTTGAACAATATAGAAAGCGAACTAGGAAGGATTGCGAGATGGGTCTTTGAGCAGCTGCTTTACGACTATGTATTGAGCTAGAGGAAAGGCAAGCTGGATGTGGTAGCAGATGCACTTTCTCGCCAGCCGATAATAGAAAAGTTAAGAAGTCCCACAACAAGCGCAGACGTTGAATGTGTATGGATAAGCGCACTGAAGTGGCAAATACGGGAGAACCCACAGAAATGTCCAGGAGGACATGGGACGAGTTCTGGCCAGAGTTAATGCTAGCAGTGAACTTAAGCGTGTCCGACTCCACACTCGCCGTGCTCCGTAACCCAAGCAAGAGAGCCGATATGGCCGAAGGCAGGGATTATACGACAGGGATGCATTGGGGACGGGAGCAGCACAAGCCACCCCCTCAGAGAACGCAGCAAAGCTCCGGGAAGTGTTGAGCTGGAAGGAACATAGCGCGAGCGGCGCCAGATCAGGCCAGGCACAACACCCTAAGGAGTCAGGAGTGGAGCCCGAAAATTGGCGAAATAGTGTGAGCAAAGGAGCACCATTTGTCCAAAGCGACCGAAGGATTAGGAGCGAAATTAGAACCACTGTACGATGGGCCGTACACGATGGTGAACTTCGTATCGCCAGTGATCGCTGTGATACGTCACGATCCCACAAAGAATGAAAAAAGGGCACACCTGAGTGAGTCAAAAGCCCAAGCAGCGGAGTCTGGAGAGGAATCGACACCACAGGCATTAATTAAAAATATATAAATATAAAAAAAAACATTAAGAATATATGCAAAAAACATGTAAACAAAAACGCACACTATAAAAAGAGAATGAAAACAAAATGAAAAAATGTATACAACAAAAAAAAATAGAAATACATAGAGGTTAGAAATAAAATAATATATGAAAATACACGTAAAATAGAAAAGAATTAAATGAAAAAATATATATATTTATAAAAAAAAAGTGTACAAAAAAGTGTTGGAAAAAAAATATAAAGGGGAAAAAATAATAATATAAATATATACACAAAATAACAAGAGAGGAAAGGGCGGATCCGAACCCTTGCAGTTGAGAAGCATCACAGCAGACGACAGTCCGCAAGGTGGCGACACGCATCTTATATTATTAGATATACATCGGATCGTATATAGACGGCTGATCCTTATGAAATTTGGGAGATCGGATTAGTTTGCCCAAAGTAGAATCCATAGAAGCTCCCATTCTTCTAACTTCAAAAACAACGAAGTTATGGCATTTCCCATCAATCAGTTATATGGCAGCTATATAATCGTTCCGACTTATATACTGCCTGCAAAGGAAAGATGAGTGTGTGCAAAGTTTGGAGACGATAGCTTTAAAACTGAGAGACTAGTTTGCGTGGAAACAGACAGACACTTTTGACCAAAATTATAATACCCTCTGCAGGGGTTTTAAAAGGAAATAAATGAGTAAAGATCTTAGACGATGTTACTGATCTCTTTGCTCTTACACTGTGAGGCTTTTGTCGATGTTAACGTTTCAAAGTTCCAAAGATGTCAAATTCTAATTACGAGGGAAGCCTCACCGCCCGATGGCGTCGCTATTCATGTATATCGTCGATATTACAGCCGATAAGTTTTGACTACGTGTCGAATCGGACGTGTCCGCGGATTTAAGAAAAATGGAGAAAGAGAAATGGTCTGTGATTTGATTCTTGTTTCAAATCACATGTGAAACAATTCTTATTTTTGGAAGGGAAATTTTTGTGCGCGCGATTCCCACTGCATAAGTACAGCCCACCTCCCGTCCAACCGACCGAGGGGCGCTGCCACATAAAGTACGGCAGTCAGTACGGCACAAATCACGAGGAAGAGTGTTGCAAAGATAAGGCGTTTAGTATAAAGGATTTAAGATTGTTAGTAGAGCAAAGGGACAAAACGTGGTAGAGACCATTGTAGTCCGAACATAATACCCTGAACGGATCGTGTTGGGCATATGTCGAGCTACAATGGCTAAGCAGTAGAGGACGAAAGTTTCTAGTCCTTCTACTAGGAACGTTGAAATTTAAGCGTGTTAATAAATGCTGGCTGTCTACATTACCATTAATAAGATTAAATAGAAACATGACACCCAGCATCGTTCTACGGTTTGTTAATGGTGGTAAGTTGATTAATAAAAGTCTACTATGATAGGAGGGAAGGTGAAAGCTTGCATCCCAATTTAGTCCCCTAAGTGCGAAAATAAGAAAGTTTTTTTTGTACGGATTCTATGTGATCTTGGTGCACTCCGTATTGTGGACTCCAGACACACGATCCATACTCAAGAATCGGACGGACCAATGATGTGTATAAAGTTTTTCTAATGTATGGGTCGTTGAATTCTTTTGACCATCTTTTAATAAAACCAAGCACACCCATAGCTTTATTAACCATGGTGGATATATAGTCGGCAAATTTAAGTTTCAAATCTAATAGCACTCCCAGATCGTTAACCTGAGTTAAACGATCTAAGGCGATCCCATAGAGAAAGTACGTAGCCTGGTGAGGGCTAGATCGATAAAATGACATGAGTTTACATTTTGATCCATTAAGCTTTAGGTCATTTGCTAAGCACCAAATTTGAAATTTATACGAATCGGATTTAAGTCTAGATTGGGCGCTAGTAAATCTAAATTGAAGACAAAGCTTAACATCGTCAGCGTACATAAGTACTAGTGTCAGTTAGTCAGTTAAGGCAAGGGGCAAGTCATTAATAAACAAAGTAAAAAGTAAGGGTTCAAGATGGCTTCCTTGAGGCACCCCAGATTTGACGCGGACTGTACGCGAGGTAACATCTTTAAAGAAGACACATTGTGTTAACGTAAATCAATAAGTAACTCGAAATCCAGATAAGGAGATCAGTTGGGAATCCCAAAAGATTCCCTTAGAAGCGCTAAGTGTTTACAAAGTTATAAAACTGCTATGGGTTCTGAGTAAACTGAATCCGGCAGCGCCTAATATAACTCCTATAACATTCGGCGTTATGCACGGTGAAATTAGACCGAGCTACTAAGTATCTTGAATATCTAACTGTACAGCCAGATAATTTATGTTTATTTAAAAGTCTATTCATAACGTTCTTTAAATTTAATAGGTGCCTTGTATACCAAGGTGGATTGATTGAAACAGACGGATATTTCCATGGCACGCAAGCGTCGAAAAATGAATACAAAGAGTGATAAAATTTATTTAAGGCAATATTAATATCTTCACATGCCAGTTTCGTTCCTCCTCTCTAAGGTATTAGTGCCAATAAAGGATGCGGTACTAAATATTATTAAAAGTAAATGGACTTTGATTCAGTGGGTCAACATTGTTAAATGATAAATTTGTTTAAAAATTTACATTTCTGCTCGATTTGACTCCTGTGAAGTGTGGTAGGGGTGACGCAGGTTCACTTTGCCCTCCGTTTACGAGAGGTAAAGTATCGTTTGATAACCAGTCGCGCATAAGTATACAACAAAGCCAGCAGACGACATCCGACGCAGAAAAGCAGAGGCCACTTTTCCGGAGGCACCCACACCCAAATCCGCCGCCTCCTGATCCATGTCACCCACGCTTGGAACAAAGGACCTATATCAGAGATTCACACAGACAGCCCGCCGTGCGAGCTGCCTACCATCCGCGCGTCACCATTCCAACAGACCCCCGCATTTCAGCAGCAGTACTCACTGAGCTTCGAGGATGGGGTATTTTCTTCTACGGCACAACAGATCACGTACACTTTATAGTACGCATCGATAAAGGTGACCCCACATACGTCGATAAAGGTGACGCCACGGTACTACCAGCGCCTTAAAGATGCCATTAGACCCCGGATTAAGCAGATCGGAAAGCACTTCATTACATTCTTTATGAGAGAAGAATTGAAAATCAAACAAAAAAAATTAAAACCCTATGAAGAATACGGAAATATTGAGTTCTCTATTTTTTTCTTTACCCACTACCCTCCCATAGTCTAAATGGCAAACTGTATAAATTGTAGACTCAGAAAAAGCCAATTCTTACATACTTAAAAGTATTTGGAATGATAGCTCATATGTTGGATAAAAGCGGGGGTAATTTTGAATTTTTTTTTTTGTTTGGTTTTTTTTTTTTTTTTTTTTAAGAAGTCCCACAACAAGCGCAGACGTTGAATGTGTATGGATAAGCGCACTGAAGTGGCAAATACGGGAGAACCCACAGAAATGTCCAGGAGGACATGGGACGAGTTCTGGCCAGAGTTAATGCTAGCAGTGAACTTAAGCGTGTCCGACTCCACACTCGCCGTGCTCCGTAACCCAAGCAAGAGAGCCGATATGGCCGAAGGCAGGGATTATACGACAGGGATGCATTGGGGACGGGAGCAGCACAAGCCACCCCCTCAGAGAACGCAGCAAAGCTCCGGGAAGTGTTGAGCTGGAAGGAACATAGCGCGAGCGGCGCCAGATCAGGCCAGGCACAACACCCTAAGGAGTCAGGAGTGGAGCCCGAAAATTGGCGAAATAGTGTGAGCAAAGGAGCACCATTTGTCCAAAGCGACCGAAGGATTAGGAGCGAAATTAGAACCACTGTACGATGGGCCGTACACGATGGTGAACTTCGTATCGCCAGTGATCGCTGTGATACGTCACGATCCCACAAAGAATGAAAAAAGGGCACACCTGAGTGAGTCAAAAGCCCAAGCAGCGGAGTCTGGAGAGGAATCGACACCACAGGCATTAATTAAAAATATATAAATATAAAAAAAAACATTAAGAATATATGCAAAAAACATGTAAACAAAAACGCACACTATAAAAAGAGAATGAAAACAAAATGAAAAAATGTATACAACAAAAAAAAATAGAAATACATAGAGGTTAGAAATAAAATAATATATGAAAATACACGTAAAATAGAAAAGAATTAAATGAAAAAATATATATATTTATAAAAAAAAGTGTACAAAAAAGTGTTGGAAAAAAAATATAAAGGGGAAAAAATAATAATATAAATATATACACAAAATAACAAGAGAGGAAAGGGCGGATCCGAACCCTTGCAGTTGAGAAGCATCACAGCAGACGACAGTCCGCAAGGTGGCGACACGCATCTTATATTATTAGATATACATCGGATCGTATATAGACGGCTGATCCTTATGAAATTTGGGAGATCGGATTAGTTTGCCCAAAGTAGAATCCATAGAAGCTCCCATTCTTCTAACTTCAAAAACAACGAAGTTATGGCATTTCCCATCAATCAGTTATATGGCAGCTATATAATCGTTCCGACTTATATACTGCCTGCAAAGGAAAGATGAGTGTGTGCAAAGTTTGGAGACGATAGCTTTAAAACTGAGAGACTAGTTTGCGTGGAAACAGACAGACACTTTTGACCAAAATTATAATACCCTCCGCAGGGGTTTTAAAAGGAAATAAATGAGTAAAGATCTTAGACGATGTAACTGATCTCTTTGCTCTTACACTGTGAGGCTTTTGTCGATGTTAACGTTTCAAAGTTCCAAAGATGTCAAATTCTAATTACGAGGGAAGCCTCACCGCCCGATGGCGTCGCTATTCATGTATATCGTCGATATTACAGCCGATAAGTTTTGACTACGTGTCGAATCGGACGTGTCCGCGGATTTAAGAAAAATGGAGAAAGAGAAATGGTCTGTGATTTGATTCTTGTTTCAAATCACATGTGAAACAATTCTTATTTTTGGAAGGGAAATTTTTGTGCGCGCGATTCCCACTGCATAAGTACAGCCCACCTCCCGTCCAACCGACCGAGGGGCGCTGCCACATAAAGTACGGCAGTCAGTACGGCACAAATCACGAGGAAGAGTGTTGCAAAGATAAGGCGTTTAGTATAAAGGATTTAAGATTGTTAGTAGAGCAAAGGGACAAAACGTGGTAGAGACCATTGTAGTCCGAACATAATACCCTGAACGGATCGTGTTGGGCATATGTCGAGCTACAATGGCTAAGCAGTAGAGGACGAAAGTTTCTAGTCCTTCTACTAGGAACGTTGAAATTTAAGCGTGTTAATAAATGCTGGCTGTCTACATTACCATTAATAAGATTAAATAGAAACATGACACCCAGCATAGTTCTACGGTTTGTTAATGGTGGTAAGTTGATTAATAAAAGTCTACTATGATAGGAGGGAAGGTGAAAGCTTGCATCCCAATTTAGTCCCCTAAGTGCGAAAATAAGAAAGTTTTTTTTGTACGGATTCTATGTGATCTTGGTGCACTCCGTATTGTGGACTCCAGACACACGATCCATACTCAAGAATCGGACGGACCAATGATGTGTATAAAGTTTTTCTAATGTATGGGTCGTTGAATTCTTTTGACCATCTTTTAATAAAACCAAGCACACCCATAGCTTTATTAACCATGGTGGATATATAGTCGGCAAATTTAAGTTTCAAATCTAATAGCACTCCCAGATCGTTAACCTGAGTTAAACGATCTAAGGCGATCCCATAGAGAGAGTACGTAGCCTGGTGAGGGCTAGATCGATAAAATGACATGAGTTTACATTTTGATCCATTAAGCTTTAGGTCATTTGCTAAGCACCAAATTTGAAATTTATACGAATCGGATTTAAGTCTAGATTGGGCGCTAGTAAATCTAAATTGAAGACAAAGCTTAACATCGTCAGCGTACATAAGTACTAGTGTCAGTTAGTCAGTTAAGGCAAGGGGCAAGTCATTAATAAACAAAGTAAAAAGTAAGGGTTCAAGATGGCTTCCTTGAGGCACCCCAGATTTGACGCGGACTGTACGCGAGGTAACATCTTTAAAGAAGACACATTGTGTTAACGTAAATCAATAAGTAACTCGAAATCCAGATAAGGAGATCAGTTGGGAATCCCAAAAGATTCCCTTAGAAGCGCTAAGTGTTTACAAAGTTATAAAACTGCTATGGGTTCTGAGTAAACTGAATCCGGCAGCGGCTAATATAACTCCTATAACATTCGGCGTTATGCACGGTGAAATTAGACCGAGCTACTAAGTATCTTGAATATCTAACTGTACAGCCAGATAATTTATGTTTATTTAAAAGTCTATTCATAACGTTCTTTAAATTTAATAGGTGCCTTGTATACCAAGGTGGATTGATTGAAACAGACGGATATTTCCATGGCACGCAAGCGTCGAAAAATGAATACAAAGAGTGATAAAATTTATTTAAGGCAATATTAATATCTTCACATGCCAGTTTCGTTCCTCCTCTCTAAGGTATTAGTGCCAATAAAGGATGCGGTACTAAATATTATTAAAAGTAAATGGACTTTGATTCAGTGGGTCAACATTGTTAAATGATAAATTTGTTTAAAAATTTACATTTCTGCTCGATTTGACTCCTGTGAAGTGTGGTAGGGGTGACGCAGGTTCACTTTGCCCTCCGTTTACGAGAGGTAAAGTATCGTTTGATAACCAGTCGCGCATAAGTATACAACAAAGCCAGCAGACGACATCCGACGCAGAGAAGCAGAGGCCACTTTTCCGGAGGCACCCACACCCAAATCCGCCGCCTCCTGATCCATGTCACCCACGCTTGGAACAAAGGACCTATATCAGAGATTCACACAGACAGCCCGCCGTGCGAGCTGCCTACCATCCGCGCGTCACCATTCCAACAGACCCCCGCATTTCAGCAGCAGTACTCACTGAGCTTCGAGGATGGGGTATTTTCTTCTACGGCACAACAGATCACGTACACTTTATAGTACGCATCGATAAAGGTGACCCCACATACGTCGATAAAGGTGACGCCACGGTACTACCAGCGCCTTAAAGATGCCATTAGACCCCGGATTAAGCAGATCGGAAAGCACTTCATTACATTCTTTATGAACGAGAAGAACCTTGTCGAAAATCAAACAAAAAAAATTAAAACCCTATGAAGAATACGGAAATATTGAGTTCTCTATTTTTTTCTGTATAAATTGTAGACTCAGAAAAAGCCAATTCTTACATACTTAAAAGTATTTGGAATGATAGCTTAAGAAGTCCCACAACAAGCGCAGACGTTGAATGTGTATGGATAAGCGCACTGAAGTGGCAAATACGGGAGAACCCACAGAAATGTCCAGGAGGACATGGGACGAGTTCTGGCCAGAGTTAATGCTAGCAGTGAACTTAAGCGTGTCCGACTCCACACTCGCCGTGCTCCGTAACCCAAGCAAGAGAGCCGATATGGCCGAAGGCAGGGATTATACGACAGGGATGCATTGGGGACGGGAGCAGCACAAGCCACCCCCTCAGAGAACGCAGCAAAGCTCCGGGAAGTATTGAGCTGGAAGGAACATAGCGCGAGCGGCGCCAGATCAGGCCAGGCACAACACCCTAAGGAGTCAGGAGTGGAGCCCGAAAATTGGCGAAATAGTGTGAGCAAAGGAGCACCATTTGTCCAAAGCGACCGAAGGATTAGGAGCGAAATTAGAACCACTGTACGATGGGCCGTACACGATGGTGAACTTCGTATCGCCAGTGATCGCTGTGATACGTCACGATCCCACAAAGAATGAAAAAAGGGCACACCTGAGTGAGTCAAAAGCCCAAGCAGCGGAGTCTGGAGAGGAATCGACACCACAGGCATTAATTAAAAATATATAAATATAAAAAAAAACATTAAGAATATATGCAAAAAACATGTAAACAAAAACGCACACTATAAAAAGAGAATGAAAACAAAATGAAAAAATGTATACAACAAAAAAAAATAGAAATACATAGAGGTTAGAAATAAAATAATATATGAAAATACACGTAAAATAGAAAAGAATTAAATGAAAAAATATATATATTTATAAAAAAAAAGTGTACAAAAAAGTGTTGGAAAAAAAATATAAAGGGGAAAAAATAATAATATAAATATATACACAAAATAACAAGAGAGGAAAGGGCGGATCCGAACCCTTGCAGTTGAGAAGCATCACAGCAGACGACAGTCCGCAAGGTGGCGACACGCATCTTATATTATTAGATATACATCGGATCGTATATAGACGGCTGATCCTTATGAAATTTGGGAGATCGGATTAGTTTGCCCAAAGTAGAATCCATAGAAGCTCCCATTCTTCTAACTTCAAAAACAACGAAGTTATGGCATTTCCCATCAATCAGTTATATGGCAGCTATATAATCGTTCCGACTTATATACTGCCTGCAAAGGAAAGATGAGTGTGTGCAAAGTTTGGAGACGATAGCTTTAAAACTGAGAGACTAGTTTGCGTGGAAACAGACAGACACTTTTGACCAAAATTATAATACCCTCCGCAGGGGTTTTAAAAGGAAATAAATGAGTAAAGATCTTAGACGATGTAACTGATCTCTTTGCTCTTACACTGTGAGGCTTTTGTCGATGTTAACGTTTCAAAGTTCCAAAGATGTCAAATTCTAATTACGAGGGAAGCCTCACCGCCCGATGGCGTCGCTATTCATGTATATCGTCGATATTACAGCCGATAAGTTTTGACTACGTGTCGAATCGGACGTGTCCGCGGATTTAAGAAAAATGGAGAAAGAGAAATGGTCTGTGATTTGATTCTTGTTTCAAATCACATGTGAAACAATTCTTATTTTTGGAAGGGAAATTTTTGTGCGCGCGATTCCCACTGCATAAGTACAGCCCACCTCCCGTCCAACCGACCGAGGGGCGCTGCCACATAAAGTACGGCAGTCAGTACGGCACAAATCACGAGGAAGAGTGTTGCAAAGATAAGGCGTTTAGTATAAAGGATTTAAGATTGTTAGTAGAGCAAAGGGACAAAACGTGGTAGAGACCATTGTAGTCCGAACATAATACCCTGAACGGATCGTGTTGGGCATATGTCGAGCTACAATGGCTAAGCAGTAGAGGACGAAAGTTTCTAGTCCTTCTACTAGGAACGTTGAAATTTAAGCGTGTTAATAAATGCTGGCTGTCTACATTACCATTAATAAGATTAAATAGAAACATGACACCCAGCATAGTTCTACGGTTTGTTAATGGTGGTAAGTTGATTAATAAAAGTCTACTATGATAGGAGGGAAGGTGAAAGCTTGCATCCCAATTTAGTCCCCTAAGTGCGAAAATAAGAAAGTTTTTTTTGTACGGATTCTATGTGATCTTGGTGCACTCCGTATTGTGGACTCCAGACACACGATCCATACTCAAGAATCGGACGGACCAATGATGTGTATAAAGTTTTTCTAATGTATGGGTCGTTGAATTCTTTTGACCATCTTTTAATAAAACCAAGCACACCCATAGCTTTATTAACCATGGTGGATATATAGTCGGCAAATTTAAGTTTCAAATCTAATAGCACTCCCAGATCGTTAACCTGAGTTAAACGATCTAAGGCGATCCCATAGAGAGAGTACGTAGCCTGGTGAGGGCTAGATCGATAAAATGACATGAGTTTACATTTTGATCCATTAAGCTTTAGGTCATTTGCTAAGCACCAAATTTGAAATTTATACGAATCGGATTTAAGTCTAGATTGGGCGCTAGTAAATCTAAATTGAAGACAAAGCTTAACATCGTCAGCGTACATAAGTACTAGTGTCAGTTAGTCAGTTAAGGCAAGGGGCAAGTCATTAATAAACAAAGTAAAAAGTAAGGGTTCAAGATGGCTTCCTTGAGGCACCCCAGATTTGACGCGGACTGTACGCGAGGTAACATCTTTAAAGAAGACACATTGTGTTAACGTAAATCAATAAGTAACTCGAAATCCAGATAAGGAGATCAGTTGGGAATCCCAAAAGATTCCCTTAGAAGCGCTAAGTGTTTACAAAGTTATAAAACTGCTATGGGTTCTGAGTAAACTGAATCCGGCAGCGGCTAATATAACTCCTATAACATTCGGCGTTATGCACGGTGAAATTAGACCGAGCTACTAAGTATCTTGAATATCTAACTGTACAGCCAGATAATTTATGTTTATTTAAAAGTCTATTCATAACGTTCTTTAAATTTAATAGGTGCCTTGTATACCAAGGTGGATTGATTGAAACAGACGGATATTTCCATGGCACGCAAGCGTCGAAAAATGAATACAAAGAGTGATAAAATTTATTTAAGGCAATATTAATATCTTCACATGCCAGTTTCGTTCCTCCTCTCTAAGGTATTAGTGCCAATAAAGGATGCGGTACTAAATATTATTAAAAGTAAATGGACTTTGATTCAGTGGGTCAACATTGTTAAATGATAAATTTGTTTAAAAATTTACATTTCTGCTCGATTTGACTCCTGTGAAGTGTGGTAGGGGTGACGCAGGTTCACTTTGCCCTCCGTTTACGAGAGGTAAAGTATCGTTTGATAACCAGTCGCGCATAAGTATACAACAAAGCCAGCAGACGACATCCGACGCAGAGAAGCAGAGGCCACTTTTCCGGAGGCACCCACACCCAAATCCGCCGCCTCCTGATCCATGTCACCCACGCTTGGAACAAAGGACCTATATCAGAGATTCACACAGACAGCCCGCCGTGCGAGCTGCCTACCATCCGCGCGTCACCATTCCAACAGACCCCCGCATTTCAGCAGCAGTACTCACTGAGCTTCGAGGATGGGGTATTTTCTTCTACGGCACAACAGATCACGTACACTTTATAGTACGCATCGATAAAGGTGACCCCACATACGTCGATAAAGGTGACGCCACGGTACTACCAGCGCCTTAAAGATGCCATTAGACCCCGGATTAAGCAGATCGGAAAGCACTTCATTACATTCTTTATGAACGAGAAGAACCTTGTCGAAAATCAAACAAAAAAAATTAAAACCCTATGAAGAATACGGAAATATTGAGTTCTCTATTTTTTTCTGTATAAATTGTAGACTCAGAAAAAGCCAATTCTTACATACTTAAAAGTATTTGGAATGATAGCTTAAGAAGTCCCACAACAAGCGCAGACGTTGAATGTGTATGGATAAGCGCACTGAAGTGGCAAATACGGGAGAACCCACAGAAATGTCCAGGAGGACATGGGACGAGTTCTGGCCAGAGTTAATGCTAGCAGTGAACTTAAGCGTGTCCGACTCCACACTCGCCGTGCTCCGTAACCCAAGCAAGAGAGCCGATATGGCCGAAGGCAGGGATTATACGACAGGGATGCATTGGGGACGGGAGCAGCACAAGCCACCCCCTCAGAGAACGCAGCAAAGCTCCGGGAAGTATTGAGCTGGAAGGAACATAGCGCGAGCGGCGCCAGATCAGGCCAGGCACAACACCCTAAGGAGTCAGGAGTGGAGCCCGAAAATTGGCGAAATAGTGTGAGCAAAGGAGCACCATTTGTCCAAAGCGACCGAAGGATTAGGAGCGAAATTAGAACCACTGTACGATGGGCCGTACACGATGGTGAACTTCGTATCGCCAGTGATCGCTGTGATACGTCACGATCCCACAAAGAATGAAAAAAGGGCACACCTGAGTGAGTCAAAAGCCCAAGCAGCGGAGTCTGGAGAGGAATCGACACCACAGGCATTAATTAAAAATATATAAATATAAAAAAAAACATTAAGAATATATGCAAAAAACATGTAAACAAAAACGCACACTATAAAAAGAGAATGAAAACAAAATGAAAAAATGTATACAACAAAAAAAAATAGAAATACATAGAGGTTAGAAATAAAATAATATATGAAAATACACGTAAAATAGAAAAGAATTAAATGAAAAAATATATATATTTATAAAAAAAAGTGTACAAAAAAGTGTTGGAAAAAAAATATAAAGGGGAAAAAATAATAATATAAATATATACACAAAATAACAAGAGAGGAAAGGGCGGATCCGAACCCTTGCAGTTGAGAAGCATCACAGCAGACGACAGTCCGCAAGGTGGCGACACGCATCTTATATTATTAGATATACATCGGATCGTATATAGACGGCTGATCCTTATGAAATTTGGGAGATCGGATTAGTTTGCCCAAAGTAGAATCCATAGAAGCTCCCATTCTTCTAACTTCAAAAACAACGAAGTTATGGCATTTCCCATCAATCAGTTATATGGCAGCTATATAATCGTTCCGACTTATATACTGCCTGCAAAGGAAAGATGAGTGTGTGCAAAGTTTGGAGACGATAGCTTTAAAACTGAGAGACTAGTTTGCGTGGAAACAGACAGACACTTTTGACCAAAATTATAATACCCTCCGCAGGGGTTTTAAAAGGAAATAAATGAGTAAAGATCTTAGACGATGTTACTGATCTCTTTGCTCTTACACTGTGAGGCTTTTGTCGATGTTAACGTTTCAAAGTTCCAAAGATGTCAAATTCTAATTACGAGGGAAGCCTCACCGCCCGATGGCGTCGCTATTCATGTATATCGTCGATATTACAGCCGATAAGTTTTGACTACGTGTCGAATCGGACGTGTCCGCGGATTTAAGAAAAATGGAGAAAGAGAAATGGTCTGTGATTTGATTCTTGTTTCAAATCACATGTGAAACAATTCTTATTTTTGGAAGGGAAATTTTTGTGCGCGCGATTCCCACTGCATAAGTACAGCCCACCTCCCGTCCAACCGACCGAGGGGCGCTGCCACATAAAGTACGGCAGTCAGTACGGCACAAATCACGAGGAAGAGTGTTGCAAAGATAAGGCGTTTAGTATAAAGGATTTAAGATTGTTAGTAGAGCAAAGGGACAAAACGTGGTAGAGACCATTGTAGTCCGATCATAATACCCTGAACGGATCGTGTTGGGCATATGTCGAGCTACAATGGCTAAGCAGTAGAGGACGAAAGTTTCTAGTCCTTCTACTAGGAACGTTGAAATTTAAGCGTGTTAATAAATGCTGGCTGTCTACATTACCATTAATAAGATTAAATAGAAACATGACACCCAGCATCGTTCTACGGTTTGTTAATGGTGGTAAGTTGATTAATAAAAGTCTACTATGATAGGAGGGAAGGTGAAAGCTTGCATCCCAATTTAGTCCCCTAAGTGCGAAAATAAGAAAGTTTTTTTTGTACGGATTCTATGTGATCTTGGTGCACTCCGTATTGTGGACTCCAGACACACGATCCATACTCAAGAATCGGACGGACCAATGATGTGTATAAAGTTTTTCTAATGTATGGGTCGTTGAATTCTTTTGACCATCTTTTAATAAAACCAAGCACACCCATAGCTTTATCAACCATGGTGGATATATAGTCGGCAAATTTAAGTTTCAAATCTAATAGCACTCCCAGATCGTTAACCTGAGTTAAACGATCTAAGGCGATCCCATAGAGAAAGTACGTAGCCTGGTGAGGGCTAGATCGATAAAATGACATGAGTTTACATTTTGATCCATTAAGCTTTAGGTCATTTGCTAAGCACCAAATTTGAAATTTATACGAATCGGATTTAAGTCTAGATTGGGCGCTAGTAAATCTAAATTGAAGACAAAGCTTAACATCGTCAGCGTACATAAGTACTAGTGTCAGTTAGTCAGTTAAGGCAAGGGGCAAGTCATTAATAAACAAAGTAAAAAGTAAGGGTTCAAGATGGCTTCCTTGAGGCACCCCAGATTTGACGCGGACTGTACGCGAGGTAACATCTTTAAAGAAGACACATTGTGTTAACGTAAATCAATAAGTAACTCGAAATCCAGATAAGGAGATCAGTTGGGAATCCCAAAAGATTCCCTTAGAAGCGCTAAGTGTTTACAAAGTTATAAAACTGCTATGGGTTCTGAGTAAACTGAATCCGGCAGCGGCTAATATAACTCCTATAACATTCGGCGTTATGCACGGTGAAATTAGACCGAGCTACTAAGTATCTTGAATATCTAACTGTACAGCCAGATAATTTATGTTTATTTAAAAGTCTATTCATAACGTTCTTTAAATTTAATAGGTGCCTTGTATACCAAGGTGGATTGATTGAAACAGACGGATATTTCCATGGCACGCAAGCGTCGAAAAATGAATACAAAGAGTGATAAAATTTATTTAAGGCAATATTAATATCTTCACATGCCAGTTTCGTTCCTCCTCTCTAAGGTATTAGTGCCAATAAAGGATGCGGTACTAAATATTATTAAAAGTAAATGGACTTTGATTCAGTGGGTCAACATTGTTAAATGATAAATTTGTTTAAAAATTTACATTTCTGCTCGATTTGACTCCTGTGAAGTGTGGTAGGGGTGACGCAGGTTCACTTTGCCCTCCGTTTACGAGAAGTAAAGTATCGTTTGATAACCAGTCGCGCATAAGTATACAACAAAGCCAGCAGACGACATCCGACGCAGAGAAGCAGAGGCCACTTTTCCGGAGGCACCCACACCCAAATCCGCCGCCTCCTGATCCATGTCACCCACGCTTGGAACAAAGGACCTATATCAGAGATTCACACAGACAGCCCGCCGTGCGAGCTGCCTACCATCCGCGCGTCACCATTCCAACAGACCCCCGCATTTCAGCAGCAGTACTCACTGAGCTTCGAGGATGGGGTATTTTCTTCTACGGCACAACAGATCACGTACACTTTATAGTACGCATCGATAAAGGTGACCCCACATACGTCGATAAAGGTGACGCCACGGTACTACCAGCGCCTTAAAGATGCCATTAGACCCCGGATTAAGCAGATCGGAAAGCACTTCATTACATTCTTTATGAACGAGAAGAACCTTGTCGAAAATCAAACAAAAAAAATTAAAACCCTATGAAGAATACGGAAATATTGAGTTCTCTATTTTTTTCTTTACCCAGTACCCTCCCATAGTCTAAATGGCAAAATACTGTATAAATTGTAGACTCAGAAAAAGCCAATTCTTACATACTTAAAAGTATTTGGAATGATAGCTTATATGTTGGATAAAAGCCAGCGGTAAATTTCATCACAGAGCAAAATTTCTATATTTATAGGGTATGAAACGTAAACGCAAGGCTAAAGACTTTGGTCTCAAGCTGCGATGAAAATCGTATACCGTATACAGTTACATAGTTACAAACACCATAGTTGTTCTTCCACTTGAAACGTTGAATTTTAATCGTATCGTATTTAAGCGTATAGCTCACCCATCGTTATGGTGAAGAAAACGACGGGTCATAACAGAATGTGCGTGGACTTCCGACAAACAAATATTTAGGGTGGGCGGGTGGTCGCTTACGTGAGTCGAACGCTGATAGGAGCAGAGAAAAATTTCTCGGCGATTGAGAAAGAGTGCCTACCCATAATATGGGCAATAAGGCAGATGAGACCATACCTGGAGGGTTAACAGTTTGATGGTATCACGGACCATATGGCACTAAAATGGTTGAACAATATAGAAAGCGAACTAGGAAGGATTGCGAGATGGGTCTTTGAGCAGCTGCTTTACGACTATGTAATGAGCTAGAGGAAAGGCAAGCTGGATGTGGTAGCAGATGCACTTTCTCGCCAGCCGATAATAGAAAAGTTAAGAAGTCCCACAACAAGCGCAGACGTTGAATGTGTATGGATAAGCGCACTGAAGTGGCAAATACGGGAGAACCCACAGAAATGTCCAGGAGGACATGGGACGAGTTCTGGCCAGAGTTAATGCTAGCAGTGAACTTAAGCGTGTCCGACTCCACACTCGCCGTGCTCCGTAACCCAAGCAAGAGAGCCGATATGGCCGAAGGCAGGGATTATACGACAGGGATGCATTGGGGACGGGAGCAGCACAAGCCACCCCCTCAGAGAACGCAGCAAAGCTCCGGGAAGTGTTGAGCTGGAAGGAACATAGCGCGAGCGGCGCCAGATCAGGCCAGGCACAACACCCTAAGGAGTCAGGAGTGGAGCCCGAAAATTGGCGAAATAGTGTGAGCAAAGGAGCACCATTTGTCCAAAGCGACCGAAGGATTAGGAGCGAAATTAGAACCACTGTACGATGGGCCGTACACGATGGTGAACTTCGTATCGCCAGTGATCGCTGTGATACGTCACGATCCCACAAAGAATGAAAAAAGGGCACACCTGAGTGAGTCAAAAGCCCAAGCAGCGGAGTCTGGAGAGGAATCGACACCACAGGCATTAATTAAAAATATATAAATATAAAAAAAAACATTAAGAATATATGCAAAAAACATGTAAACAAAAACGCACACTATAAAAAGAGAATGAAAACAAAATGAAAAAATGTATACAACAAAAAAAAATAGAAATACATAGAGGTTAGAAATAAAATAATATATGAAAATTCACGTAAAATAGAAAAGAATTAAATGAAAAAATATATATATTTATAAAAAAAAAAAAGTGTACAAAAAAAGTGTTGGAAAAAAAATATAAAGGGGAAAAAATAATAATATAAATATATACACAAAATAACAAGAGAGGAAAGGGCGGATCCGAACCCTTGCAGTTGAGAAGCATCACAGCAGACGACAGTCCGCAAGGTGGCGACACGCATCTTATATTATTAGATATACATCGGATCGTATATAGACGGCTGATCCTTATGAAATTTGGGAGATCGGATTAGTTTGCCCAAAGTAGAATCCATAGAAGCTCCCATTCTTCTAACTTCAAAAACAACGAAGTTATGGCATTTCCCATCAATCAGTTATATGGCAGCTATATAATCGTTCCGACTTATATACTGCCTGCAAAGGAAAGATGAGTGTGTGCAAAGTTTGGAGACGATAGCTTTAAAACTGAGAGACTAGTTTGCGTGGAAACAGACAGACACTTTTGACCAAAATTATAATACCCTCTGCAGGGGTTTTAAAAGGAAATAAATGAGTAAAGATCTTAGACGATGTTACTGATCTCTTTGCTCTTACACTGTGAGGCTTTTGTCGATGTTAACGTTTCAAAGTTCCAAAGATGTCAAATTCTAATTACGAGGGAAGCCTCACCGCCCGATGGCGTCGCTATTCATGTATATCGTCGATATTACAGCCGATAAGTTTTGACTACGTGTCGAATCGGACGTGTCCGCGGATTTAAGAAAAATGGAGAAAGAGAAATGGTCTGTGATTTGATTCTTGTTTCAAATCACATGTGAAACAATTCTTATTTTTGGAAGGGAAATTTTTGTGCGCGCGATTCCCACTGCATAAGTACAGCCCACCTCCCGTCCAACCGACCGAGGGGCGCTGCCACATAAAGTACGGCAGTCAGTACGGCACAAATCACGAGGAAGAGTGTTGCAAAGATAAGGCGTTTAGTATAAAGGATTTAAGATTGTTAGTAGAGCAAAGGGACAAAACGTGGTAGAGACCATTGTAGTCCGAACATAATACCCTGAACGGATCGTGTTGGGCATATGTCGAGCTACAATGGCTAAGCAGTAGAGGACGAAAGTTTCTAGTCCTTCTACTAGGAACGTTGAAATTTAAGCGTGTTAATAAATGCTGGCTGTCTACATTACCATTAATAAGATTAAATAGAAACATGACACCCAGCATCGTTCTACGGTTTGTTAATGGTGGTAAGTTGATTAATAAAAGTCTACTATGATAGGAGGGAAGGTGAAAGCTTGCATCCCAATTTAGTCCCCTAAGTGCGAAAATAAGAAAGTTTTTTTTGTACGGATTCTATGTGATCTTGGTGCACTCCGTATTGTGGACTCCAGACACACGATCCATACTCAAGAATCGGACGGACCAATGATGTGTATAAAGTTTTTCTAATGTATGGGTCGTTGAATTCTTTTGACCATCTTTTAATAAAACCAAGCACACCCATAGCTTTATTAACCATGGTGGATATATAGTCGGCAAATTTAAGTTTCAAATCTAATAGCACTCCCAGATCGTTAACCTGAGTTAAACGATCTAAGGCGATCCCATAGAGAAAGTACGTAGCCTGGTGAGGGCTAGATCGATAAAATGACATGAGTTTACATTTTGATCCATTAAGCTTTAGGTCATTTGCTAAGCACCAAATTTGATATTTATACGAATCGGATTTAAGTCTAGATTGGGCGCTAGTAAATCTATATTGAAGACAAAGCTTAACATCGTCAGCGTACATAAGTACTAGTGTCAGTTAGTCAGTTAAGGCAAGGGGCAAGTCATTAATAAACAAAGTAAAAAGTAAGGGTTCAAGATGGCTTCCTTGAGGCACCCCAGATTTGACGCGGACTGTACGCGAGGTAACATCTTTAAAGAAGACACATTGTGTTAACGTAAATCAATAAGTAACTCGAAATCCAGATAAGGAGATCAGTTGGGAATCCCAAAAGATTCCCTTAGAAGCGCTAAGTGTTTACAAAGTTATAACACTGCTATGGGTTCTGAGTAAACTGAATCCGGCAGCGGCTAATATAACTCCTATAACATTCGGCGTTATGCACGGTGAAATTAGACCGAGCTACTAAGTATCTTGAATATCTAACTGTACAGCCAGATAATTTATGTTTATTTAAAAGTCTATTCATAACGTTCTTTAAATTTAATAGGTGCCTTGTATACCAAGGTGGATTGATTGAAACAGACGGATATTTCCATGGCACGCAAGCGTCGAAAAATGAATACAAAGAGTGATAAAATTTATTTAAGGCAATATTAATATCTTCACATGCCAGTTTCGTTCCTCCTCTCTAAGGTATTAGTGCCAATAAAGGATGCGGTACTAAATATTATTAAAAGTAAATGGACTTTGATTCAGTGGGTCAACATTGTTAAATGATAAATTTGTTTAAAAATTTACATTTCTGCTCGATTTGACTCCTGTGAAGTGTGGTAGGGGTGACGCAGGTTCACTTTGCCCTCCGTTTACGAGAGGTAAAGTATCGTTTGATAACCAGTCGCGCATAAGTATACAACAAAGCCAGCAGACGACATCCGACGCAGAGAAGCAGAGGCCACTTTTCCGGAGGCACCCACACCCAAATCCGCCGCCTCCTGATCCATGTCACCCACGCTTGGAACAAAGGACCTATATCAGAGATTCACACAGACAGCCCGCCGTGCGAGCTGCCTACCATCCGCGCGTCACCATTCCAACAGACCCCCGCATTTCAGCAGCAGTACTCACTGAGCTTCGAGGATGGGGTATTTTCTTCTACGGCACAACAGATCACGTACACTTTATAGTACGCATCGATAAAGGTGACCCCACATACGTCGATAAAGGTGACGCCACGGTACTACCAGCGCCTTAAAGATGCCATTAGACCCCGGATTAAGCAGATCGGAAAGCACTTCATTACATTCTTTATGAACGAGAAGAACCTTGTCGAAAATCAAACAAAAAAAATTAAAACCCTATGAAGAATACGGAAATATTGAGTTCTCTATTTTTTTCTTTACCCAGTACCCTCCCATAGTCTAAATGGCAAAATACTGTATAAATTGTAGACTCAGAAAAAGCCAATTCTTACATACTTAAAAGTATTTGGAATGATAGCTTATATGTTGGATAAAAGCCAGCGGTAAATTTCATCACAGAGCAAAATTTCTATATTTATAGGGTATGAAACGTAAACGCAAGGCTAAAGACTTTGGTCTCAAGCTGCGATGAAAATCGTATACCGTATACAGTTACATAGTTACAAACACCATAGTTGTTCTTCCACTTGAAACGTTGAATTTTAATCGTATCGTATTTAAGCGTATAGCTCACCCATCGTTATGGTGAAGAAAACGACGGGTCATAACAGAATGTGCGTGGACTTCCGACAAACAAATTATTGAGGGTGAGCGGGTGGTCGCTTACGTGAGTCGAACGCTGATAGGAGCAGAGAAAAATTTCTCGGCGATTGAGAAAGAGTGCCTACCCATAATATGGGCAATAAGGCAGATGAGACCATACCTGGAGGGTTAACAGTTTGATGGTATCACGGACCATATGGCACTAAAATGGTTGAACAATATAGAAAGCGAACTAGGAAGGATTGCGAGATGGGTCTTTGAGCAGCTGCTTTACGACTATGTAATGAGCTAGAGGAAAGGCAAGCTGGATGTGGTAGCAGATGCACTTTCTCGCCAGCCGATAATAGAAAAGTTAAGAAGTCCCACAACAAGCGCAGACGTTGAATGTGTATGGATAAGCGCACTGAAGTGGCAAATACGGGAGAACCCACAGAAATGTCCAGGAGGACATGGGACGAGTTCTGGCCAGAGTTAATGCTAGCAGTGAACTTAAGCGTGTCCGACTCCACACTCGCTGTGCTCCGTAACCCAAGCAAGAGAGCCGATATGGCCGAAGGCAGGGATTATACGACAGGGATGCATTGGGGACGGGAGCAGCACAAGCCACCCCCTCAGAGAACGCAGCAAAGCTCCGGGAAGTGTTGAGCTGGAAGGAACATAGCGCGAGCGGCGCCAGATCAGGCCAGGCACAACACCCTAAGGAGTCAGGAGTGGAGCCCGAAAATTGGCGAAATAGTGTGAGCAAAGGAGCACCATTTGTCCAAAGCGACCGAAGGATTAGGAGCGAAATTAGAACCACTGTACGATGGGCCGTACACGGTGGTGAACTTCGTATCGCCAGTGATCGCTGTGATACGTCACGATCCCACAAAGAATGAAAAAAGGGCACACCTGAGTGAGTCAAAAGCCCAAGCAGCGGAGTCTGGAGAGGAATCGACACCACAGGCATTAATTAAAAATATATAAATATAAAAAAAAACATTAAGAATTTATGCAAAAAACATGTAAACAAAAACGCACACTATAAAAAGAGAATGAAAACAAAATGAAAAAATGTATACAACAAAAAAAAATAGAAATACATAGAGGTTAGAAATAAAATAATATATGAAAATACACGTAAAATAGAAAAGAATTAAATGAAAAAATATATATATTTATAAAAAAAAAAAGTGTACAAAAAAAGTGTTGGAAAAAAAATATAAAGGGGAAAAAATAATAATATAAATATATACACAAAATAACAAGAGAGGAAAGGGCGGATCCGAACCCTTGCAGTTGAGAAGCATCACAGCAGACGACAGTCCGCAAGGTGGCGACACGCACTTATATTATTAGATATATATCGGATCGTATATAGACGGCTGATCCTTATGAAATTTGGGAGATCGGATTAGTTTGCCCAAAGTAGAATCCATAGAAGCTCCCATTCTTCTAACTTCAAAAACAACGAAGTTATGGCATTTCCCATCAATCAGTTATATGGCAGCTATATAATCGTTCCGACTTATATACTGCCTGCAAAGGAAAGATGAGTGTGTGCAAAGTTTGGAGACGATAGCTTTAAAACTGAGAGACTAGTTTGCGTGGAAACAGACAGACACTTTTGACCAAAATTATAATACCCTCCGCAGGGGTTTTAAAAGGAAATAAATGAGTAAAGATCTTAGACGATGTTGTCGATGTTAACGTTTCAAAGTTCCAAAGATGTCGAATTCTAATTACGAGGGAAGCCTCACCGCCCGATGGCGTCGCTATTCATGTATATCGTCGATATTACAGCCGATAAGTTTTGACT
Organism: Drosophila atripex; assembly: GCA_035045925.1. Classification (NCBI taxonomy): domain Eukaryota; kingdom Metazoa; phylum Arthropoda; class Insecta; order Diptera; family Drosophilidae; genus Drosophila; species Drosophila atripex. Next base: position 24,985 of record JAWNOP010000075.1, read on the forward strand.
ACGTGTCGAATCGGACGTGTCCGCGGATTTAAGAAAAATGGAGAAAGAGAAATGGTCTGTGATTTGATTCTTGTTTCAAATCACATGTGAAACAATTCTTATTTTTGGAAGGGAAATTTTTGTGCGTGCGATTCCCACTGCATAAGTACAGCCCACCTCCCGTCCAACCGACCGAGGGGCGCTGCCACATAAAGTACGGCAGTCAGTACGGCACAAATCACGAGGAAGAGTGTTGCAAAGATAAGGCGTTTAGTATAAAGGATTTAAGATTGTTAGTAGAGCAAAGGGACAAAACGTATCGTTTGATAACCAGTCGCGCATAAGTATACAACAAAGCCAGCAGACGACATCCGACGCAGAGAAGCAGAGGCCACTTTTCCGGAGGCACCCACACCCAAATCCGCCGCCTCCTGATCCATGTCACCCACGCTTGGAACAAAGGACCTATATCAGAGATTCACACAGACAGCCCGCCGTGCGAGCTGCCTACCATCCGCGCGTCACCATTCCAACAGACCCCCGCATTTCAGCAGCAGTACTCACTGAGCTTCGAGGATGGGGTATATTCTTCTACGGCACAACAGATCACGTACACTTTATAGTACGCATCGATAAAGGTGACCCCACATACGTCGATAAAGGTGACGCCACGGTACTACCAGCGCCTTAAAGATGCCATTAGACCCCGGATTAAGCAGATCGGAAAGCACTTCATTACATTCTTTATGAACGAGAAGAACCTTGTCGAAAATCAAACAAAAAAATTAAAACCCTATGAAGAATACGGAAATATTGAGTTCTCTATTTTTTTCTTTACCCAGTACCCTCCCATAGTCTAAATGGCAAAATACTGTATAAATTGTAGACTCAGAAAAAGCCAATTCTTACATACTTAAAAGTATTTGGAATGATAGCTTATATGTTGGATAAAAGCCAGCGGTAAATTTCATCACAGAGCAAAATTTCTATATTTATAGGGTATGAAACGTAAACGCAAGGCTAAAGACTTTGGTCTCAAGCTGCGATGAAAATCGTATACCGTATACAGTTACATAGTTACAAACACCATAGTTGTTCTTCCACTTGAAACGTTGAATTTTAATCGTATCGTATTTAAGCGTATAGCTCACCCATCGTTATGGTGAAGAAAACGACGGGTCATAACAGAATGTGCGTGGACTTCCGACAAACAAATTATTGAGGGTGAGCGGGTGGTCGCTTACGTGAGTCGAACGCTGATAGGAGCAGAGAAAAATTTCTCGGCGATTGAGAAAGAGTGCCTACCCATAATATGGGCAATAAGGCAGATGAGACCATACCTGGAGGGTTAACAGTTTGATGGTATCACGGACCATATGGCACTAAAATGGTTGAACAATATAGAAAGCGAACTAGGAAGGATTGCGAGATGGGTCTTTGAGCAGCTGCTTTACGACTATGTAATGAGCTAGAGGAAAGGCAAGCTGGATGTGGTAGCAGATGCACTTTCTCGCCAGCCGATAATAGAAAAGTTAAGAAGTCCCACAACAAGCGCAGACGTTGAATGTGTATGGATAAGCGCACTGAAGTGGCAAATACGGGAGAACCCACAGAAATGTCCAGGAGGACATGGGACGAGTTCTGGCCAGAGTTAATGCTAGCAGTGAACTTAAGCGTGTCCGACTCCACACTCGCCGTGCTCCGTAACCCAAGCAAGAGAGCCGATATGGCCGAAGGCAGGGATTATACGACAGGGATGCATTGGGGACGGGAGCAGCACAAGCCACCCCCTCAGAGAACGCAGCAAAGCTCCGGGAAGTGTTGAGCTGGAAGGAACATAGCGCGAGCGGCGCCAGATCAGGCCAGGCACAACACCCTAAGGAGTCAGGAGTGGAGCCCGAAAATTGGCGAAATAGTGTGAGCAAAGGAGCACCATTTGTCCAAAGCGACCGAAGGATTAGGAGCGAAATTAGAACCACTGTACGATGGGCCGTACACGGTGGTGAACTTCGTATCGCCAGTGATCGCTGTGATACGTCACGATCCCACAAAGAATGAAAAAAGGGCACACCTGAGTGAGTCAAAAGCCCAAGCAGCGGAGTCTGGAGAGGAATCGACACCACAGGCATTAATTAAAAATATATAAATATAAAAAAAAACATTAAGAATTTATGCAAAAAACATGTAAACAAAAACGCACACTATAAAAAGAGAATGAAAACAAAATGAAAAAATGTATACAACAAAAAAAAATAGAAATACATAGAGGTTAGAAATAAAATAATATATGAAAATACACGTAAAATAGAAAAGAATTAAATGAAAAAATATATATATTTATAAAAAAAAAAAGTGTACAAAAAAAGTGTTGGAAAAAAAATATAAAGGGGAAAAAATAATAATATAAATATATACACAAAATAACAAGAGAGGAAAGGGCGGATCCGAACCCTTGCAGTTGAGAAGCATCACAGCAGACGACAGTCCGCAAGGTGGCGACACGCACTTATATTATTAGATATATATCGGATCGTATATAGACGGCTGATCCTTATGAAATTTGGGAGATCGGATTAGTTTGCCCAAAGTAGAATCCATAGAAGCTCCCATTCTTCTAACTTCAAAAACAACGAAGTTATGGCATTTCCCATCAATCAGTTATATGGCAGCTATATAATCGTTCCGACTTATATACTGCCTGCAAAGGAAAGATGAGTGTGTGCAAAGTTTGGAGACGATAGCTTTAAAACTGAGAGACTAGTTTGCGTGGAAACAGACAGACACTTTTGACCAAAATTATAATACCCTCCGCAGGGGTTTTAAAAGGAAATAAATGAGTAAAGATCTTAGACGATGTTGTCGATGTTAACGTTTCAAAGTTCCAAAGATGTCGAATTCTAATTACGAGGGAAGCCTCACCGCCCGATGGCGTCGCTATTCATGTATATCGTCGATATTACAGCCGATAAGTTTTGACTACGTGTCGAATCGGACGTGTCCGCGGATTTAAGAAAAATGGAGAAAGAGAAATGGTCTGTGATTTGATTCTTGTTTCAAATCACATGTGAAACAATTCTTATTTTTGGAAGGGAAATTTTTGTGCGCGCGATTCCCACTGCATAAGTACAGCCCACCTCCCGTCCAACCGACCGAGGGGCGCTGCCACATAAAGTACGGCAGTCAGTACGGCACAAATCACGAGGAAGAGTGTTGCAAAGATAAGGCGTTTAGTATAAAGGATTTAAGATTGTTAGTAGAGCAAAGGGACAAAACGTGGTAGAGACCATTGTAGTCCGAACATAATACCCTGAACGGATCGTGTTGGGCATATGTCGAGCTACAATAGCTAAGCAGTAGAGGACGAAAGTTTCTAGTCCTTCTACTAGGAACGTTGAAATTTAAGCGTGTTAATAAATGCTGGCTGTCTACATTACCATTAATAAGATTAAATAGAAACATGACACCCAGCATCGTTCTACGGTTTGTTAATGGTGGTAAGTTGATTAATAAAAGTCTACTATGATAGGAGGGAAGGTGAAAGCTTGCATCCCAATTTAGTCCCCTAAGTGCGAAAATAAGAAAGTTTTTTTTGTACGGATTCTATGTGATCTTGGTGCACTCCGTATTGTGGACTCCAGACACACGATCCATACTCAAGAATCGGACGGACCAATGATGTGTATAAAGTTTTTCTAATGTATGGGTCGTTGAATTCTTTTGACCATCTTTTAATAAAACCAAGCACACCCATAGCTTTATTAACCATGGTGGATATATAGTCGGCAAATTTAAGTTTCAAATCTAATAGCACTCCCAGATCGTTAACCTGAGTTAAACGATCTAAGGCGATCCCATAGAGAAAGTACGTAGCCTGGTGAAGGCTAGATCGATAAAATGACATGAGTTTACATTTTGATCCATTAAGCTTTAGGTCATTTGCTAAGCACCAAATTTGAAATTTATACGAATCGGATTTAAGTCTAGATTGGGCGCTAGTAAATCTATATTGAAGACAAAGCTTAACATCGTCAGCGTACATAAGTACTAGTGTCAGTTAGTCAGTTAAGGCAAGGGGCAAGTCATTAATAAACAAAGTAAAAAGTAAGGGTTCAAGATGGCTTCCTTGAGGCACCCCAGATTTGACGCGGACTGTACGCGAGGTAACATCTTTAAAGAAGACACATTGTGTTAACGTAAATCAATAAGTAACTCGAAATCCAGATAAGGAGATCAGTTGGGAATCCCAAAAGATTCCCTTAGAAGCGCTTAGTGTTTACAAAGTTATAAAACTGCTATGGGCAGCTATATTTATGCTATATTTATATCTTCACATGCCAGTAAATCGGACGAATCAAATTCAAGAATTAACTTGTTTAGTTTCGTAAAGTCAGCCTTAAGGAAGAAACGAACTTTTGAGAATTAAGTTTAGACTTAAGGTCAATCAAGCTATTGATTTCGATTAAAACTTCAAGAGTGGGATGATACGGATCCTCAGGGTTAGAAAGGGGCAAAGTTCTAAAAAGAGCAATTCCATCAAGATCAGAAACGAAACACAAGTCTAGCAGCCGACCTAAGGAATTTCTAACGTGGTTAATTTGCCCAAGTGACATGTCGAACATACCCGCGGGGAAGTCGTGGTGCGAGTTAAGCATTAAGGACGATGAATTCTCAACATTGGACCACATAAGATCTTGTATATTGAAGTCCCCCAGAGCTTCCAGCTGGTCCCCGTCAGACAAACGATCCGAAACGAGACGAATAGCGGACGAATGTTGCCAGTATGTGGGCGATTCCGACGAAGGTGGTATGTAAGAACAGGTAACGTATAAAGATTGACCGGACAAAGTGATTTTAACGCAAAGAAATTCTATGTCACCAAACTCTTGTGATTTTACCTCATCAGAAGTGAATTTGGAGTCTACAGAAATTAGCACTCGTCCTCCCTTTCGCAGTGTTCTATCACGTCTAAAAGTGGTGTACTTACTTGGAAAAACTTCGGAGCTTAAGATCTCCGGCTTTAACCAAGTTTCTGTAAAGACTATAATGTGAGATGCAAAGGAAGAACTATCAGAATAAAGTTTGGGCAGTTTACTATGTAGCTCTCTAGTATTCTGATAGGTAAGTGTTAGTGAAGAAATTAGTTTTTTGAGGGTGGAGAAGAAGAGGTGGATTGAGGAAATTGTTCAGATAAATCAAAGGGCGCTTGGATACCGTGTACGGTGACTCTACTCCTTTGATGGCGACCGTCAAAAATTGGTTCGATGAGTTTCAACGGGGTCGCACGTCGGTAATTGATGAGCCACGCCCAGTTGACCCGACAACGGCTACCACTGAGGATAACGTGAAAAAAATCCACCATTTCGTATTGGCAGACCGCCGATTGAAGATGCAAAAGATAGCTGAGACAGTAGGCATCTCAAAAGGCCGCGTGGGTCATATCCTGCATGAAATTATGGACAGGAAAAAGCTGTCGGCGCGATGGGTGCCGCGTTTGCTCACTCCGGACAACAAACGAAACCGGAAGTTTGGCGGTGTTTAAGCGCAACTCGAAGGAGTTTCTACGTCATTTCGTGACCGTCGACGAAACATGGATCCACTGACACACACCAGAGTCAAAACAGTCGAAACAGTGGACTTCACCCGCCGCTCCGAATAAGGCTAAGACTGTTTCATCGGCCGAAGAGGTAATGGCCACCGTTTTTTGGAATTCACAATGTGTGATCTACATCGACTACATGGTGAAAGGAAAAACGGTCACAGGGCTTTACTATGCCGAATTATTAGGGCGATTCGCAGCCGAATTGCAGAAAATTGGGCCTCATTTGGCGAAAAAAAAAGATCTTTCATCATGACAACGCACCGGCTCACACTTCCGCCCTCGCTACAGCCAATATGAATGGGCAAAGTCGAATTAGGCTACGAACTGCTACTCCATCCACCTATTCTTCAGATTTGGCCCCGTGTGACTTTTTTGTTTCAAATTAAATTAAAATAAAACAAAACAAGAAAGGAAAGCTAACTTTGGACGGAGCCGAAGTTGATGTACCCTTGCAGTTGAATGGCAGTCCGCTAGGTGGCGATACACATCTTATATTATATATTATAAGTGTGATAAAATTTATTTAAGGCAATATTAATATCTTCACATGCCAGTAAATCGGACCAATCAAATTCAAGAATTAACTTGTTTAGTTTCGTAAAGTTTAGTTTCGTTCGTTAAGGAAGAAACGAACTTTTGAGAATTAAGTTTAGACTTAAGGCACTAACCATACAGCATATAGACTACTCATTTCATACAACGAAAATGGACGAAAAAATTTCTTGCGACAGGCCCCAGCAGGCCCCAGAGAAAATCTTATTCTCATTCTTACGCTCATATTCTCAAAAAAATTTTTGGTACTTCAGTCGCGTAGAGGCCCTTCATCAAGATGGTTGATCCGCGGTTAAATTCATCATCATATGTATGCGTGCTCACATATTCACATACACGGTTTCATGTGTGTGCGTTCTTTTTCGTTTTGAATCCAACCAAAATTTTAGATTTTTGTAACTTTTCAGGCTTGATACCCTAATAAAATTGGGGTATGCATTATTGAGTTAATGATGATGAATTAATATATATTTTATTTATTAATATTTCAGAATAAATTGTTTTTTTGTTTGGGAATACAATGCAGTGGTAGCAGTAAAATGATTTCCATATATAATTATTACGAATGAATAAAAATCGTTATACTATGATAGAAAGAGGGTACATTTGAGTCGGTATCACTTAAAACCCCGATTTAATTTAAGTTGTTTTATTTTCTGCAAGCGGATAGTGCTAGCATACCCTTTTGATAAATGATTTTTAAGGGAGTGAGCATAAACAACAACAGCTGATTTTTAGTTTTTGTGGGCATCAGTAGGGTATGCAAGCACCATCCGTTTGAAAAATATCAACATAGTAAAAAATTTGGGTTTTAGGCAAAACCGACTGAAAGATACCCTGTTCCAATCATAGTAAAAGGATTTCCATTATTTTTTAAATATTTTATATATAAAAATTTTTCTGCTACCACTTAATCGTTTTTCTAAACATTTATAAAATGAATGCTGAAATATTTAAAAATATAATATAACATAATACAATTTTTTCGTCATGAACCCAACAATGAGTAGCCCCCATTTTTAGGGTAGCAAGCCTGAAAAGTTACAAAAATCTAAAATTTTGGTTGGTTTCAAAACGATAAAGAACGCACACACATGAAACCGTGTATGTGAATATGTGAGCACGCATACATATAAAGATGAATTTAACCGCGGATCAACCATCTTGATGAAGGGTCTCTCCGCGACTGAAGAACCAAAAAATTTTTTTGAGAATATGAGCGTAAGAATGAGAGTAAGATTTTCTCTGGGGCCTGCTGGGGCCTGTCGCAAGAAATTTTTGCGTCCATTTTCGTTGTATGAAATGAGTAGTCTATATGCTGTATGGTTAGTGCTTAAGGTCAATCAAGCTATTGATTTCGATTAAAACTTCAAGAGTGGGATGATACGGATTCTCAGGGTTAGAAAGGGGCAAAGTTCTAGAAAGAGCCATTCCATCAGGATCAGAAACGAAACACAAGTCTAGCAGCCGACCTAAGGAATTTCTAACGTGGTTAATTTGCCCAAGTGACATGTCGAACATACCCGCGGGGAAGTCGTGGTGCGAGTTAAGCATTAAGGACGATGAATTCTCAACATTGGACCACATAAGATCTGGTATATTGAAGTCCCCCAGAGCTTCCAGCTGGTCCCCGTCAGACAAACGATCCGAAACGAGACGAATAGCGGACGAATGTTGCCAGTATGTGGGCGATTCCGACGAAGGTGGTATGTAAGAACAGGTAACGTATAAAGATTGACCGGACAAAGTGATTTTACCGCAAAGAAATTCTATGTCACCAAACTCTTGTGATTTTACCTCATCAGAAGTGAATTTGGAGTCTACAGAAATTAGCACTCCTCCTCCCCTTCGCAGTGTTCTATCACGTCTAAAAGTGGTGTACTTACTTGGAAAAACTTCGGAGCTTAAGATCTCCTGCTTTAACCGAGTTTCTGTAAAGACTATAATGTGAGATGCAAAGGAAGAACTATCAGAATAAAGTTTGGGCAGTTTACTATGTAGCCCTCTAGTATTCTGATAGGTGTTAGTGAAGAAATTAGTTTTTTGAGGGTGAAGAAGAAGAGGTGGATTGAGGAAATTGTGCAGATAAATCAAAGGGCGCTTGGATGCCGTGTAAGGTGACTCTACTCCTTTGATGGCGACCGTCAAAAATTGGTTCGATGAGTTTCAACGGGGTCGCACGTCGGTAATTGATGAGCCACGCCCAGTTGACCCGACAACGGCTACCACTGAGGATAACGTGAAAAAAATTCACCATTTCGTATTGGCAGACCGCCGATTGAAGATGCAAAAGATACCTGAGACAGTAGGCATCTCAAAAGGCCGCGTGGGTCATATCCTGCATGAAATTATGGACAGTAAAAAGCTGTCGGTGCGATGGGTGCCGCGTTTGCTCACTCCGGACAACAAACGAAACCGGAAGTTTGACGGTGTTTAAACGCAATCCGAAGGAGTTTCTACGTCATTTTATGACCGTCGACGATACATGGATCCACTGACACACACCAGAGACAAAGTTGGCGCTAGTTGGCGATACACATCTTATATTAGTAGATATGTATCGGATCGTATATAGTCGGCCGATCCTTATGATATTTCCATTTCCATTTAGTTAGACATTTCTTCCAACTTCAAAAAAAATATGGCAGCTTAGGATATAGTCGGCCAATCCTTATGAAATTTGGCATGTCAAATTATTTGACCCAAAGTGGAACCCAGTTCCAAAGCCGACAATTTCCAATATTTTTTTCTCCACGCATAATTTTAACTGCTCCATAGCCTTTAGGCTCCACTGAACAAAAGTTCAGAACAAACATAACTATATTCAAGTTTAAAACAAATCTCATGCAGGTTAAGCTGATTCAGTAAAGCTTTACAGGTTTTGTAGATAGCCATGACAATTTGAAAATATGAGATTGAAAACTGGCCAACGATCGTACGACTTTTGCAATTTCTGCATGGTCAGCGGTTTGCCACGAGCATCCGATCACTCATGAATTATTATTTATTCTTAATGAATTATTGTGAATTCTTTAGCTCAGTTTGATTTTATATTCAATAAAGCGAAGATCGAAAAGGTGCCTCAAGGGCCATAGAAACGGGGATTGTATCTCCCAGAAGGGAAGGTAAGAAGAAGGATGAAGTCGAGGCGACCACCCGACTCCCCAGTAGCGAGAGATCACACTTGAGAGATCACGCGTGAGAGATCACGCGAGAGATTAAAAATTGGCTCCCAACTGCTAAATAATACTAGATATTATTTACACTTCGAATCCTCAACCAGAGGAATATAAAATGTAATTCAAAGATAGCATCCAGGTCAATACATAGAATAAATAAAATAATGTAGCTACCAATTTTTCATATCCAAGTATTAAAAATGCATTACAAGTAAATAAAATATTTAAATTTCTGTGTTTAAAATAAAAACAACAAAAGCTTTGTGTTTTTAGGAGGCGCATACACACGGAAAAATTCGCCTCTCGCTATTATACTTGATAATTCTGTGAGTTTACTCGATTTTCCTTGTTTATTTCAAAAATAAATCAATAGAGGTATTTTGTGTCCAGGGAATCTGTGTATTTGTGGGAGTGCTTCGCTCCAACCATTACACACCAGGAACTTTTTCTTGGGATATATAAACTTAGCGTTTTATTGTGATGTTTTTCTCGAAATTTGTTGTGACTCTATCTACTGTGTTGTGACTCCTACACTACAATTATCCAAACTCCAAATCGGGTGCAGATGTTGTCCAAAAAGACGTTGTCCGCAAAATAAAATTTTTATTTTTAATTTTTTGGCCCACATTTTTGCCGATTATCTTACCTGGCCCGCTTTTGCGGCCGATGAGTTGAGAATATAGAAAAGTAAAGCACGAATCAGACAGTGCATATAGTGAAAAAATTAGATTTCGTCCCACAGCGAGACAACCAGACCCATCAGAAATGAACGCGGAAATTGTCCAGGCGCTCAAACAAACTTGGCATACTTTGACGAAGTCGAGAGGAAACTCACGCTCGTAACGAACAAAATAGTTACGTCGCATAGTGCAGACACGGAAACCATCCTGAATAAGGAGGTTATGGACAACGCCCTACACGCATTTATTGCAAGGCTTAAAGGGCCGCTTAAATCACTGGTGCTACCAGCACAACCTAATAACCTCTAGTCCGCGCTAGCGCTAACACGGGAGGCCAAAAACAGCATTGAAGGAAGTGCATACCTTTGTCCTTTGTTATCGATGGCAACAGGCGTACACAAATTTAAGAGAAAGCAATGGAAAAGTGAGAATAAAAATCCACAGTTCTATCCTAAGCAAGGCCAAGACAAACGACAAGAGGACAAACAGAAAAAAAAAGAGCAGAACTCATCTTAGCGTCAATCGGGGTAAAGACGCCAGCGCGGTTATAACAGAATCCTATCACACATCCAGGACGAGGCAGGGTAGACCGCCACAGCTCAAGCGGAAGTCGCATTGAGCATTGAGAAAGATAATGACTCCGACGAAACAAAGGACCTGTTACATTTTTTAAGGGGCGCTCCCGACGGCTGTTTATCGAGCGACAGTTGACAGAACCGACAGGTTGACAGAAATTTAAAAATACTTATCGTAAAAGAGCTAAAAATCGTAATGCCGGTTGAGAATCCCTTCACTGTGAGCTCTATTCATAGTGACGTCAAACACAAATCCATAATAGTGCTTCCGAAGCACTCCAATTCCTTCGAACGCAGGGGAAATGTTACACATTAACATATTTTCTACTGACAACGAAATCTTTCCGACTTGCATCGATAAATTCTCAAAGTTCGCCATCTTATCTTCTAGGGCAATAGTAGATGTACTGGCTCCCATACTCTAATTGATAAATTTCTACCACAAGACTAGAACCATCTATTGTGACAATGAGGCTTCCTTCAACTCTGAAACAATTACGTCTTTGCTACAAAAAACCAATATAGTATCGATGTCATTAATGCGCAACCGCTGCACTGTAGGTCTAATGGCCCAGTGAAAAGAGTCCACACTACCCTGGCAGAAGAAGCCAGGTGCCATAAAATCGATAAACAAAATTCACGACACCGTGGAACTTATTTGCGTGCTGCGGTAGAATACAAAAGATCATTACTCTTAGTCACGGGGTGCTGGTCTGTGGATATTATCCATGCCAGTAGCGAAGATGTCAACATTTGCTGGCTGTCTATATTACCATAAATAAGATTATATAGAATCATGACACCCAGCATCGTTCTACGTGGGTCATGTATGGGTCACTAATTTCTTTTGACCATCTTTTAATGAAAGCAAGCATACACATAGCTTTATTAACCATGGTAGATAAACAGTAGCGGATAAAGAAACCCGGACACGCATGTACTTGCACAAATTCTTAACTTTGCTTAAGTGTGATAGCTGCCTGGGTAATCATTTCGAATTAAAAATTTTTTTTATATCGAGAGGGTATTTGGCTTTCATTATTTGAATGCATTTTTTATTTTTCAAGTTTTTTGTGTTTAAAAAAAATTTTTGTTAAATATGTGAAAAATGAATGAAGCTGATAAAGTTGTCATATTGGCCTTACGATCGAAAAACTTAAGCTTACGTGAAATAAGCGCTAAAGTTGGATTTAGTAAGTCTTCTGTAGGGGATTTCCTAAAAAAAATTTTGAAAAACCGGAACTCTGAAGCGTAAGCCAAGCTCAGGAAAGACGAACAAGAGACCACGAGGATCGAATCCTGACACGATTAAGCATGACTGATCGTTTCAAAACTGCAAAAGAAAAACGAGTAAAAACGTAAAAACGAGTTTTGTCAGTCAGAAGGAGTCGCACTCAAATAAGCACTCGAACCGTGCGAAGGCGCTTTAAGAAAGCAGGACTTCATGGCCGGCGATCAGCAAAAAAAACAGTTTTGACAACAAAAATGCTCCAAAAAAGGTGCAAATGCACGAATCCTGGACAGTAAGCGAGGAATGTCATTTTTTATGACAAATCAAATAAACCGTTTTGGTTCTGATGGTATGAGCTACATGCGACGCAAATGCGGTAAACTCTTCAAAAATAATTGTTACGGCGAACGGCGAACGGCGAATGCGTGGCAAGGACGATCCCGAATATTCTGGGAAATCTTTTCTTACTATTGAGTTGGCCATCTGGCATTAAGTGACGGATGAATGAATACTGAAAAGTATCTACAAATTCTGGACCGACACCTTTTACTTTCAATGGAGGAGCATCTTTCTCATGCCTCAAACATCATTTTTCAGGACAACTCAGCTCTTTGCCATCATGCAAAAAAGGGAAGCCATATATATATTTTTTTTAATTTGTTAAAGTATTATATAAAGGATAAGTGAGGTATTACACTTCTAATATTTTTTTCTAATTTTAGGTAACAAATTATTTGCACGGAAACGGAATAGCAAAATTAGATTGGCCAGTCAATAGACCTGATTTAAACTTAATAGAAAATCTGTGGTATATTTTAAAAGTTAAAATATCTAAAAAGAAACCAAAACCAATAAACAAAAATGAATTTGGCAGTGGAGAATGCCTGGTATAACGAAATATCAAAGGAAACTATCGAACAACCGAGGAGGGCCGACAAAATATTGAAGAGCAAAACAAAAATTATTTTTAAATAGGGTAAGTATAATGTTCTTAAGAAAGAATATTCAAAAAATTTGCACTTCCTTTGTATTGTGGAAATAAAATTTTCTTTCATTTGTCTACATTTTGTAAATTTTATGAAATATTGAAGGATGCATTTCATTTTCAAATAAATAAAAATGAAAGAAAAAAAAAACGTTTTTGATTACCTTTTATAAGATTTTGCACAATTTAAAACAAATTTACTCCAAAAAATAAACGATGGCTGAAAAAAAAACGCAAATATTATGATTTTTTGCCTGTCCGGAATCCAATGTCCGCTACTATGGTCGGTAAATTGAAGTTTCAAATCTAAAAGGACCCCCAGACCATTAACCTGAGTTAATCGTTCTAAGGCGTGGCCATAGAGAAAGTACATAGCCTAGTGAGGACTAGATCGATAAAATGACAAGAGTTTAATTTCGATCCATTAAGCTTTAGGTTATTTGCTAAACACCAATTTTGAAATTTATCCAAATCGGATTAAAGTCTAGATTGGGCGCTATTGAATCTATACTGAAGACTAAGCGTAACATCATCAGCATACATAAGTACAAGGGAATCAGTTAATGAATGAGGCAAGTCGTTGTTAAAGAGTATAACAAGTAAAGGTCCAAGATGTTGTCCTTGGGGCACCCCACATGTGACGCGGACTAAACGCATGGTAACATCTTTAAAGAAGGCATGTTGGGTTCTTCCAGATAAGTAACTCGCAATCCAGATAAGGAGATAAGTTGGGAATCCCAAAAGACTAAGTTTAATTATAAAAAGCGAATGGTTAACAGAGTCAAATGCTTTACTGAAGTCAGTGTAAATGACGTCTGTCTGTAAGCCATTCCAAAACCCATCCGTGACAAAAGATGATAGCTCCAATAAGTTGGTAGGGGTGGAGCGGCGCTCATGAAGACATGCTGGCACGGAGCTATTATTGAACTACATAGGTGTTGAAAATGTGGGGTGATAAGTTTTTCAAAAAGCTTTGGAATTGCTGACAGTTTAGAAATGCCTCTATAATTGGCAGAGTCGGATTTTTCCCATTTTTTATGCAGATGAATGGTGTAAGATTCTTTCCATATGAGGGGAAAGATCGAAGAAGTCTCCAGCGCTTTATTAAAGAGTTTAAGGAGCGGTTTGCACAAATCCTCGGCGCAGTTCTTCAGAATACAGCTTGGTACTTCATCGGGGCCTGGCGAATACACGGGCTTAACCCTAAGAAGATCCGATAACACACCACTTCGATTAAAACATGGGAAAAATATAAGGTCGGCTGATTGGATATTATCAGTGTAAGGCTGAGCTGGACTGGTGCTAGGTGAATACGTTGTTTGAAAACACTGTGCAAAGATATCGGCCATTGCCTGATCAGTCTTCGCATATGAGATCTCAAACGTAAGCAGAGGAGGAAGAGATACATGTTTGCGCTTAGTGTTTACAAAGATATAAAACTGCTTCGGATCCTTAGGAAACTGAATCCGGCAGCGGCGAATATAGCTCCTATAACATTCTCCGTTATGCATGATGTAAATGGACCGAGCTACTAAGTGTCTTGTATAACTTTACAGCCAAGTGTACAGCCGGATAATTTATGTTTATTTAAAAGTCTATTCTAAATACGTTCTTTAAATTTAATATTCAAATATAAAGAAAAAGAAATATATTCAAATATAAAATGTAATAATGTAACAATGTTTATATCTTCACATGCCAGTAGATCGGACCAATCAAATTCCAAAATTAACTTATTTAATTTCATAGTCAGCCTAACGGAAGAAACGAATTTTGTGAGATTAAAGTGTAGACTTAAGGTCAATTAAGCTATTTTTTTCGATTAAAACTTCAAGAGTGGAATGATAGGACCTGAGGACCCAAGGTTAAGAAAGGGGCAAAATTCTAGAAAGAGTAATTCCATCAAGATCAAAAACGAAACACAAGTCCAGTAGCCGACCTAAAGAACCGTACCGGTTCTTACCGGGGGTCCGGACGGTTGATTACCCTGTTCGGTGACTTTTACGGTGGTTGGAATTATTGGGTTTGGTTATCACCTAAAGCGATGCCACCGGGTACATGTCGGACAATTGCTTTTATGCTATTTATGCTGAGGTATTCGGAAACCGAATTTTTTCCAGTTCCAGCCCTTGGGGTGGCCAGAGATATAAGCGGCTGAATAAGTGTCGGCTGAGTAGGCTGAAGTTTATTCGCCACAAGTACATCACTAATAGCGGATTTCTTACGCTTTGGAGACTCATTTAATAGATGAGATTATTAAACTGTGTATCGAGCGCACAGAGTTGGTCATTGATTTTACGAAAACCTCTAATCAACTCTTTAAATCCACTTTTAGCCTGTCTCATGAACAATCTCATTTCGTCCTGAACAGCACGACAACCAACACAGCAAAAGTGGAGACCAGACCTACAATTCCCACAGGCTTGCGCGATATTCATCGAACTGCTGTCTAGCGCTTACACGACACGCATCTTATATTATTAGATACGTATCGGATCGTATAAAGTTGGCCGATCCTTTAGAAAATTGGCAGATCGGATAATTTGCCCAAAGTAGAATCCATAGAAATCCCATTCTTCTTACTTTAAAAAAAAATAAGTTATGGCATTTCCGATCAATCAGTTGTATGGCAGCTATAGGATATAGTCGGCCGATCCTTATGAAATTTGGCATATCGAATTGGTCTGACCAAAGTAGTAATCAAAGAATTCCGATCTTTCTAACTCAAAAAGCAACGAACTTAGGCCATTTCCGAGTTATATGGCAGCTATAGAATATAGTCAACCGATCCCGATCTGCTCTCGCCAGAAGGATCACCAGTAGGATTATTAATCGAAACACAACATACATATCCCCGAAGCCAGCCATCCGTACCATAATATGTGTGAAGTGAAAGATGGAACGAGACGGACGGGTGCCACGATGCGCTACAATGTTTGTGCTGCTATACGGCCCTGTGGTAAAACAAACCCTGTAAGGTCACTGTAGAACTCGTACTACGGCTCACCTATGATGTAGGACTGAAGGCATCCCCGTGGCTCAGCTTGGATGACAGGATGGATGTCCCAGGCCCCGGATTCCCAAATGAATGTCCCAGGGCCAGGGGAACTCCCTCTCTTTTGGTAGCAATGTTTTCCCGCGCTGCAAATTCGCCTAAATTAGATTGCTAAATTAATAAGACAGTAGTCTTGACCAACTCCGATTAAAGCAGTACCGGTACAGGGCACTCACCGGAAAACACCGACAGAGAGCGCCACTCGGCACTCCTCCAGCAAACAGCTCGTTGCATAAGTTACCATCAGAGGTCTGCACATGGGTGAAGAATTCCTAGCTCTTTTTTGGAGGGCGTGCCGGAGCCAAAAAGCAGTGCACAAGGTCATGGATCGGAACGATTTCCAAACCCTCCGCCGCGGCGGTGCACGCTGAAAACCGGGGCTTTGGTGACCGAGTAGGTGCGGTTTAGCCCTCATCATGGCATCGATGGTAAACGCCCACCACTTCTTCTTCTACCCGCCGCGGCGTGGTCTGCGGGCTACGGGCTACGTGGTCTGCGTCTGATTGGACTACGTGTTCTGCGTCAGAGCCATAGTGGCCGTCTGTACCACCCACATGGCAGTAAGTATGAAATTCAAACCTGACAGTAGGTATAAAAAACAAAACTGGAAGGATGATGTACACCAATGACACTACTCCAGGTGGCAACCACTAAAGTGGAAATTGACCGTGGGGCCCGTCCACTCCCACGGCCGGGGCACGAATTCTGGAGGATTCTGGACTCAACTGACGATCGGCCCATAGACGCAGGCCAACTGGGGTCGACATCCGAAGCTATCTACTCGAGATGTGGTCAGCAAGACGTCCCGAAGGCGGACAAACAGTCGAAATGTCAGTGCAGACTGAGCCATGGCGACGACTAAGCCAGGACAGCACGACAACTCCCCTGCAAGATGAGCAACCAGCACCTGCAAAGGCCTCGAGAACATCGGCAAGGCTAAGCCCCTCCCAAAGGACTGCAAACCGTCCCAACAACAGGAGCGCCAGGGACAGGGTGCCGAGCGTAGCAGCAACCGCCGCCGACGCAGGTCCGGGATGGGAAATGGCTGCGCGGAAGAAGACCAGAACGTCCACCCGCCCAGACGCGTTGGTAGTGGAAGCCAGAGGGCTATTAAAGTATAGCGAGGTCCTGGCGATGGTCACCAGATGGCAGGACGGGCACCTAAAGGAATTTAGCCTAGATGTGCGCAAGTTGTTGGTGGAACCCTGTTGCTGGAGCTAAATAAGATGGCGAGGCCATCGCGGACGTTATGAGGGAGAATCTCGAGAAGGTGCGCTAGGGAGCTGCTGAGAGGCGAGCACTGTCTGAGGACAGCAAACTCCAATACATGGAGATAAGGGACCTCGATCCCTTGGCGATGGAAGGGGACATCCGCACGCAATGGTCAAGCAGTTCAGAATGGCCGGAGACTCAGTCCCAATCAGGAGCCTGCGAGGGAGTTCAAGGGACACTCAAACTGCCATCATTGGACTCCCAGGCAAGAAAGCGGCGGAAGTGGTGAGCAAAGGAAGAGTGAGGATCCGAGCTAGGGACAACCACCCGAGGTGCTACAGATGCCTGAAAGTTGGCCATATCGCAGGTAAGTGCAGAAGCACTACGAAAGAGCGGGTTCTGCATCCGCTGCGGCGAAAAAGGGCATTAAATAAGCAGATGCCTCAACTATAGCGGATGCCTTGTGTGGGCAGAAAGGGGGGTGCGGGGCACCAAGCACCAGGCCGGCAGCCGACGGTGTCCGCACTCCAAAGTAGCTGTAAATAATAGAACAGGATGGAAGTGATTTAGGTCTTTCTGAATAACAAAAGCAATATGGTTCTGCAACGGGGCAATGGAAGCGCCAAGTCGAGCCAAGAGTGGCGAAGGGTTCGCAAGAGCCTTGTGGAAAGGCACCTGGGCCACTAACCATACGGCATATAGACATATACGGCATTTCATACAACGAAAAATTTTCAAAATGCAAAATTCTTGCCAGGCCCCAGAGCGAATCTTACTCTCATTCTTACGCTCATATTCTCATTAAAAATTTTTGGTTGTTCTGTCGCTGAGAGGTGCTTTATTAAAATGGTTGATCCGCGGTTAAATTCATCTTTATATATGCATATATAGGCTTGCAGCGCGAGCGAAACACGGACACATAGGAACATAGAAAACAAGGCAGCGAGAAAAGCCCTAAACAAAATTCCATGCGGTAGAGCAAACAGGAGGAATTCCTGAAGCTGTGCACCGAAGCAGAACACGACCCGTGGGGTCAGGTCTTTGGGATAGTCACAAATAAGGTAAGGGCAGACAACCATGTCCCCTCTGACCTACGAAGTGGAATCGAAGTAAATTAGCCCCCGGCCCTAACGCGGAGCCATATAGGGCATTGAGAATTGCCCTGGCACTGATATCGGAGAAGATGGCTGCCATATATTACCTGTGCCTGCTGGAGGTTTCCTGGAGGGAATACGGCCAGCCTCCTATAGACCGATTTCCCTGTTAGACTCCGTGGGCAAGGTACTGGAAAAAATCGTAGTAACGAGACTACAGGCGGCCATAAGCAGGGCCTGGCCGCGGAGCAGTATGGTTTCCGGAAGGGTAATTCAACAGTGGAAGCCATCATGCGGGTTAAGAACCTAGCAGCACGCGTTCGACACGAACGAGGGACGCAAAGAGCGCGAGGTCACCGGTGGCGTGCCTAAGGCTCTGTGCTGAGGTCACTCCTTAGGAATGTGATGTACGACGTAGTTCTTCTAATCCATAGAAGGATTCGCCGACGACGTTGCAGTGGTGGCCGTAAGCTTATTACTAGCTTGGTAAGCTCGCAAATACTGTATGCCGCCTTGATGTGGGCCGAGGAAATGAACGTGCGGGCTTACGCGCGCGTTGGGGCTGACTATCGCCAATGTGCGTTACGCACGTTCTGCGCCTTCAGGACGGTGTCGGCCGACGCGGCGGTCGTGATCGCCGGGCTCATACCCCTACGGGAACTAGTCCGGAGTTGGCCGATACGGCTCAAGAGACACCATGACGTTGTCGGCTAAGATAGCGGTGAGAGCCAAAAGTTGGCCAACTGGCAGAGCTCATGGGAGCAGTCTACGAAGGGACATTGGACACATTCCGAGAGGACTAAGATGCAGGAGTTGTGCGAAGCATTGCTTCACGGCCGTAGCGCACAACATAGCATCAAGCTCTTTTAGCCCCAAAATGAACAAAATGTCCGTACCAGGACCTCGAACCCCAGCTTTTTTAGCTCTCAGCGGAAAATGCAAAAATCAACCAAATCCTCTTCTATCTAATAAAGGAGCTAAACATAAATTACATCAAAATCTTAAAAAAAAAAAAAAATTAAAAAGAGGCGAAAATAGAAGCGTTAGTTACGTTTGCGTTTTTATAAGCTGCCACCATTCAAAATTATTCATTCAATATAACGCAATCCGTCCCAGTATCGACCAAACAGCGGCGGATCTACCCCTACCAAACAGAGTTTTCTTCTATGTTTCCTTTTAAGAGATGCCATTAAATAAAATTAATTAAAAATTAATTTAAAATAGCATTTTTGCCAATAAAAACAATTTAAAAACTGCCAAATACAATGCTTTCCACTTAACAGAGTAGAATTAGATATTATAATTTACCTCATCTCCAGGATCATAATACTGCTCCAAATAAGGATGTGCAAGTGCTTCCTCTACTGGAATTCGTTTGTGAGGGTTGAAAGTTAACATTTTTCCCAGCAGATCTAAGGCCAGTGCATCGGCATTTGGAAAAAGCCTGGACCATGGTACATTTGGTTTAAAAGGTAATGATTCTAAATAATTGCGCGCCTAGAAGAAAAAATTATTTATGTTTACATAATGGAATTCAATTAACTTGCCTTTTCATTTATAATGCACTCTAAATCTTCACGCGATGGAGAACCGAGAACGCCAAGAATGTGGTTAAGTTGATCCAGGTAATGTTTCCCAGGAAATATAGGTCGATTACTTAGCATTTCGGCTAAAATGCATCCAACAGACCAAATATCAATGGACTTAGTGTATCCCTTTGAGTTAAGCATAATTTCGGGAGCCCGATACCATCGAGTTGCTACGTATTCGGTTAAAAATCCTGTGTGATCATGTTCGGGATCTGCAATTCGGGCCAACCCAAAGTCGCAAATCTTTTGAAGGAAATATATTAAAATTTATAAAATTGTCGTACTTAAATTTTTAGAGAAAATAAAAGGTATATAAGCCTACATTTGTTAATTAAAAGAATTTAAATTGTCAATACTTGGCAAAAAGTATTATTACTAGTGTAAGTAGTAATAGATCATAAAGGTTTGAATACACCCTTTGCTATGTAGAAGCGTTAGCTATATAGCACATAGACTACTCTTTTCATACAACAAAAATGGACGCAAAAATTTCTTGCGACAGGCCCCAGCAAGCCCCAGAGAAACTATTACTCTCATTCTAACGCTCATATTCTCATTGTAAATTTTTGGTTGTTCAGTAGCTGAGAGATGATTCATCAAGATGGTTGATCCGCAATTAAATTCATCTTTATATGTAAGCATGCTCACATATTCACATACACTGTTTCATGTGTGTGCGTTCGATATCGCTTTGAAGCCAGCCAAAATTTTAGATTTACTCATTTTTGGGTTAAGGACGAAGAAACTGTATTATGTTATATTATATTTATAAATATTTCAGCATACATTTTTTACACATTTAGAAAAACAATTAAGTGGTAGTAGAAACATTATTTTATATATTCAATATTTAAAAAATAATGGAAATCCTTATAGTATGATTGGAAAAGGTATCTTTCAGTCGGTTTTGCTTTAAAACCCCTTTGCTTTTAAGTTGTTTTTCTTCTGAAAACGGAAGTTGCTTGCATACCCTACTTATGCCTACTGATGCCTTACTATAATAAAAATCTACTGTTGTTGTTAATGCTCACTCTCTTAAAAATCATTCATTAAAGACCATAGGGGTTTTAAGTGATACCGACTCAAATGTACACTGTTTCTACCAAAGTATAAAGATCCATTCTTAAAATTAATATTTCGTATTAATCGTATTCCCAAACAAATATAAAATTTACTCTTAAATATTAATAAATAAAATACATTTTCTTTCATCATTATTAACTCAATAGTGCATAGCCCAATTTTGTTAGGGTAGCAAGCCTGAAAAATTTCAAAAATCTAAAATTTTGGCTGGCTTCAAAATTAAATTGAATGCACACACATGAAACCGTGTATGTGAATATGTGAGCACGCTTACATATAAAGATGAATTTAACCTCGGATAAACCATCTTGATAAATCATCTCTCAGCGACAGAACCAAAAATTTTCAATTAGAATATGAGCGTAAGAATGCGAGTAAGATTCTCTGTGGGGCCTGCTGGGGCCTGTCGCAAGATATTTTTGCGTCCATTTTCGTTGTATGAAATGAGTCCACCATCTTTCGCATGAGGTGTCTTCATTGCTGTTAATAATGATTTCTCAGCTGAACTAATCCCTTTCCCAAATCAGTTCAAGTTCATTTCGGTAAAAATTTCTCCTCATCCGTCTTTTATTGGTTGAAGATGTATCGCCTGTATTTTTCATCTCATTTCATGTATTTTTCATCGCCTTGTCTTATCATTAGTCAACGACTCTATTATAATCCTAATTATGAGTGGTTTCAGCCTTTCCCTCATTTCCTGGAGACTGGTGAATATGAGAGTTCGTTGCTTGCCAGTTGTCATAATGACTTTATCTATGGCTTATGTGATATTGCTCTTTTCCAAATTAACCCCATCCGTAACACTCATGGCAGATCTTTAGACCTTATTTTCTATAATAAGACATACGATGTGATAATAACTCGGGCATCGCCATTATCGCTTCTTGGGGACTTGGCATCAAACACTTTTGGTTTCTGTGTTTATCGATGTTCCAAATACATATACACGCATACATATGTGCATAGAAAAACGGATTACAATGCCCTTCGCAATCATTTGGCTGAAATTGGTTGGAATTTTGTTCAACTTTTAAATCTATTGATGCAGCTACGGATTCTTTTTATGTTGTAATTCATAGCATAGTCCCTGAAGCCTCATGGACTGTGGACATCATCTTGATCAACAAAACCACCTTGGTTTAATAAACACTTCTCGTCTCAAGAACCTGAAATCAAGGGCTTACAAAAAGTTTATACTGTCAGGATCTTTATTTCATTAGGCAAACATTGTTTATATTCGTAATCAAGTTCTTAGTCTTATCAATGAACTTTATAAACTTTATATCTTGAACTGTTCTTGCGTTTGGAAACCTCAATACTCGGTTCCTTAAATAAGTATTAAATCAGAGCAAAAGGAGTTTCTTTCATTCGTATTAAAATATCCATATTGTTGCCTTCCATATTGTTGCCAGCTAAAATATTCTTGCAATATTGTTGCCGGCTAAAACTATTAAATCTACCTCTTAAAAATAAATAAATAAAATATCTAAATCTACGACGCATTTGTCTGGGGTTATGCTTCTTCATAGGATCATTCTTGATCAAGTGGAACTTATTACTTGAAAAAATATTTTTTTTAGTTCCAAACAGAACAAAACGCGAATCGAACTATCATACTGAGCGGACGCGGATCTGACCGCTGACCGCTGAAATCCAAAGGGCACGGTCTTGCTCACCCGCTCTGCTCACTCCGACTCCCGCGTCATGGAGTTCTCAGTGTAAAACCCCCCCTCCAATGGCGGAAACAAATTTCGCACCAACAACAAGCAGTGCTACATTTTTTGCAACGACAGCCACAACTACCGAAACTCAGCCCCGGCCACACAAACTAGAATGGATTTACATCCAAATTAAGCGCTAGCTTAGCGCGCAGAGTAATCCGACAGGCAATAAAACAAAAATTAACCGGGTCCATAAGATCGACGAAGAACCAGACAGATCCAGTAGTAACAGATTTACCCTACTCGCGGAGGTTGAGGAAAACCACCCAGCGCAAGACACCACAAAAAAACTCAAGCTCCCTCCAATCTCTTTCAGGAAGAAAAGCTTAAGTACCCTGGTCAACTGAATTGCGGCTTTGATCGGAAACGGTGACAACTTTCATGTTCTCCCGCTTAATGGAACATCCAGAGGTGCAAGATTTGCTCAAAAACGGCTGAGCCGATCGGTCTGAAATTTTTACATAAGCTTCTACATTATATTAAACGAAAGATTTCCTCATCCGATGAAAATGTATATATTTTTTTTAGCAAAAATAATTGGTCGAAAATCGAATTTTAACTTTTCTCAAAAATTTGTTTTCTCTAATGCCTTCTAATGCCTTTGGTTTTTGCATCTCAGATAATCCTATCCAGAGATATCCTGCTCACCGCAAGAGTTATTTTTTTAAGACCTCTGCAAAATTGTTTGTTGCCACGTTCCCGTTAATAATATTTTCCAATAAAAAATATGAGTATATAGTTTAAGGTTGACTTAATATACCTGGTAACTTTGAAATCAATAAACTCGGAACAAATAAAAAAAAGAAGAATTGTTTGGATTCCTAACTGTATATAACCATTTAAAAAAGCGTAAGAAGGGAACCCGGAAAATGTACATAACACAGGTAGTAAAAAAAAACCTGTCCAGCACACACCATAAAAGAAAACTGTCAGCAAACCCCTCACATTCGACCGAACTGCTTTTTTCGTGCTTTTTCGGCCTTGGCGCGTTCGATAGCTTCCATTGGTATGATTAAGCTTTGGTTTTTACGTCATATCCGAAAACCCATGATTCGTCACCAGTTATGACTCTCTGGTGCAGATATCGGTCGCCACGGACAGAATCTAAAAGCTCCTAAACAATGTTAATGCAATTTTGTTTTCGGTCGAAAATCGAAGACAAGCTAAAACACGCTCACGCACAATAGCTGTCAAAAACACTCACAATGGCCGAAATTGTCAACATAAAAGAGAGTCATGAGTACCAACATAACGCCACCAGAAGATCAAAAATCGAACATACGTAGCACAAACCTCGTATGTATATACGAATGCGCATACGAATGCGATGTATATACGAATGGATCAGTCATACTGCAGCACCTTCCCGAAAAAATTAAATGTCCCAATATCTGGAACATCTCCTCATAAAATAATCTTAATTGGTTGCCTCTTAAAGAAAGTTGAGATTAAAGAAATTCGCAGCTAAAAAAAAAACAATAATTTATGTAGTAATATGCATATTTGATCCGTATTTTGCAGTTCGATCCCTTTTTCCAAACCGCATAATTATGCAATTGAGAGTTTATGGTGGATTGGTTCTATGGAGGTAGTACATATTCCGCAAGATTTTATTTAAATAGCGTACCTAACTACCGTACAGGTTTTTTACAACCTGTGTTGTGTACATTTTCTGGGTTTCCCCATAACAGGCACATGTATTAAATTTTCGTAAAATGTTTTCTTCCGATTTTTAAGCAATAAAAATTAGATTATGCATTCTGCTTATCATAAACATCTTTAATATTATACTCAAAATATTAAAAATGGAAGAATCTTAAAACTATTTCAATTTTAAGGGATGGGCTAATATAATAAGGGATGTAATAAATGTTTATTACATGGGTTTTGCATAGATATTATTGTTTCGTTTTGAAGTTTTAAAGGATTTAAAGGATTTTGAAGTTTGGAAGTTATGGCATTTCCGATCATCAGTTATTTGGCAGCTATAGGATATAGTCGGCCGATCCTTATGAACTTTGGCATGTCGAATTATTTTACTCAAAGTATTTTACGCCAGCTATAGGATATAGTCGACCGATCCAGGCGGTTCCGACTTATATACTGCCTGCAAAGAAAAGAAGGGTGTGTGCAAAGTTTAAAGACGATAGCTTTAAAACTGAGAGACTAGTTTGCGTAGAAACAGACAGACGGACATGCTTATATCGACTCATGAGGTGATCCTGATCAAGAATATATATACTTTATAGGGTCGGAGATGTCTCCTTCACTGCGTTGCACACTTTTGACCAAAACTATAATACCATCTGCAAGGGTATAAAAATTCAAAAAGTCGATTTTGATGTTCAATTTTGAGTCACGCGACCCAACATCTTGTTTGTTTTGATGCAGTTTTGTTTTGATATTTATACTAATTGTCCGCTGATTTGGGGTTAAATTGAACACTCTAGTAAACATTGAAAGCGACTAGCGTTTTATCTTTAATTCGGCCGCTATTAAGGGGTTACATGGGTTTTTCGGTTTTTTTTTTGTATTGAATTCTATAACATCTCTAGAATATTGTCCTAATTTTTCAAGTTAATCCGAAAAAAAGTTTCGGAGATACAGCCTTGAAAAGGTGGCTGAGCGCCTGACCATTTTTTGTGTCTTAAAACTTTAAACGCGTTTTTTTTTTCAAAACTATGTTTTCAAAGTAGTTGTCAAGATTTCTCGCGAACTACTCAACCGACTTTTTTTTTTTTTTGAATGAAAAAAAAATATAAAATTTAATAAAAAAAAAGATTTTAAAAAAGTCGGGATATTCATTATTTTTGTTTTTGTTGCCTTCATCTTTTTTACTGTCTTTAAAAGAGAATTTACTTTGTAAAAGACAATTTACTGTCTTTACTACGTGTGGTTGAAAGCTAGTGAATCTGGTGCCGCAGGCAGGGAAAGGATACTGCGGAGACGTTCTGCACTAGAAGGTTAAGGCTGCGACTCGGACTGAAGACTCCAATATTATGACCCTCAAGCCAGTGAAAAAGCGCCTACGCAATCTGTTCCCTACGCTAAAGGAGGAGTTGGACGGGCTGAAAAACATCGAAATCGGGTGTGATTTGTACTGGAGGTTCTCCTAGCTGGCCACGGACGTTCCATGAGGTTCTAACGAGACAGTTGCTGTTGGAACTTCACTATCCCGGTCGGATAACACCCTTGTCACCCTGGATTGCAATATCGAACCAGCCTGCTTGGAGCCAGCCTGTTCATGGACCTGTTTGGCTGTTCGCCAAATTAAGATAGGCTTCTGCCTCTCCATTGCCTCCTCAGAATGAGCAATTTGGCTGGGTGGTTTCTTGAATTGCCCAATGCAGAATGACGGGAAAACAGAAAAAGCTTCGGTGTTATTTATAGAGCATGCGCGTTTGGGAGCTTTTCGTAAAGCTTCTGCGCCCAAGCTCATTTAATGCAGTTTTGTTTTGATATTGATACTCATCGGCCGCTCATTTGGGGTTAAATTAAAACCACTAATAAACATTTAAATTGAACTGCGACTTTTCTTTAGTTCGGCCGCTATTAAAAATTATTAATAGTTAACAGGGAACTACAAGGAACTATAATCAGAACTCTATTTGCTTTACTCTACTTTCTTTACTTGGTACGAGACAAATATGTGTGGAAAATTGGCAACATAGCTAAAAACGCTGCAACAACAACAACTGATTCCAATGTCCAGCAACAAAAAGTGGATCGAAATCATGATGTTGGGAGCGCTTTTTTGTTTATCTTATCTTTTTTTCGATGGGCCGTCTACTATCGGGCATGAGGACCAAGATGAATTTTGAAGCCCAACGAAATCGTAAGCGGGGAGGTGGTGTAATCATCGGTATCCGTCGAGCCCTGTTCGAGTATAAGGAGTTTTAGTATAAGGATTTTAATTTTTTTCTTCTAATATATATAAAAAATATATACATATAAAAAACATTTTTCTGCTACCACTCAATCGTGTTTCTATACATGTATAAAATGTATGCTGAAATATTTTAAAATAGAATAAAACATATATTAAAATTTTTTCGTCGTTAACACAACAATGAGTAACCCCCATTTTTAGGGTAGCAAGTCTGCAAAGTTACAAAAATCTAGAATTTTGGTTGGCATCAAAATTAAATCGAACGCACACATATGAAACCGTGTATGTGAATATGTGAGCACGCTTACATATAAAGATGAATTTTACCGCAGATCAACCATCTGAATGAATCACCTCTCAGCACCGGAACAACAATAAATATTCAATGAGAAAAGGAGCGTGAGAATGAGCGTAAGAATGAGAGTAAGATTCTCTCTGGGGCCTGCTGGGGCCTGTCGCAAGAAATTTTTGCGTCCATTTTCGTTGTCTGAAATGAATATATATAGACTATATGCTATATGCTTAGTGGTTTAGGGAACACAGAGGTAGAAGGGACAATTTTTAAAGCTATTTTTAAAGACAGGGAGCAAAGAGCTGGTGAAATGTAAATTTGCAATAAATTTCTGTTAACCGAAGTTATTTCGAAGTTAACCTCAGAACCAACCCTAAAGCGTTTTGGCGGTTTGTGAATAGTAAAAAAATCATCCTCTGACATTCCTTTTTCCATGTGTTATGGAGGTTTGGCTGCTAACTCTGATAAGGGCATCTTATCCCTTTCTGCTAAATATTTTTTCCTTAAACCTGGAGACGAAGGACTTTTGGGCTGAGCAGGTAGTACATCAAAATTTTGTTTGTCTTTTTGAGGTTGGAGTCTTGGACGTATTAGATCCAGTCATTTTAATGAGTCGCACACCCCTGCCCTGGATGGTATCTCTCCATTTTTAATTAGTGTAACTTTACTAAGATTAAGAATTGTCCTTATTAAAAAGTGTATCACATTCTTCTCCACACCTCTGCAACTTCTGTTCTCCTTATCGATATCATCGGGTACATTTGCTTTTCGATGGAAAATTACTTCGATCACGTCCATTCATAAAGGTGGAAGTAGGTTCACCACAACTAACTTAGCGATTTTCTCTAAGAACTGCTTTGAAGCCTTTGATCGCCGATGTTAGGTTGATTCTATCTAAACAGACTTCTTTAAAGCCTTTGACAAAGTTTGCCACGCAGCCCTACTAACTAAACTGTTGAGATTATGCGTTTATTCCTCCTGACTAAGTTGGTTGGAATATTATTTGGTAGACCGACCATGCCACGTTCTCATTGGAGATACCATCTGTAGACCCTTCATTGCCTCGTCTGGCCTTCCGCAAGCTGGTTCTTTGAAACCTCTCCTATTTATCATATTTATAAATGACATCTCCACTTTCTTTATTCCTATTTCATGTTGTAAGCGGACGACATCAAAGTCTATAAGACCGTTGGCTACATCAGAGATAACTATCTGCTACAGGAGGATTTGGGCCGAGTCTTCTCTTGGTGCACCCTGAATCTTCATCATCTTAACTTATTGAATTGTCACTTTTTTCGCTTCAGTAAGTGGTCGCTTGATATTTTAACTGCTTATGACTATTGTCAACTATAACTTTCAATTAGAGAGGAGGTGGTTGGTCTAGGCGTTCTTTTTAATAACAAATTATAATTTTCCATCCACTTAGACTTTGAAATGCCTAATGCGTATGGGGGGTTATCGACTTAAATGTGCTCTCTAGGGATCTTCGCACTTTTGCTCCCTTTCGGATTGCATGACGAAACGAATTATAGGATTAGTCTCGGAAATAAGTGGGCCTCAGAAAAATCTGCCTTAAGGGGTTTACTGGTTAGGCATTTCTGTAGTAGTATGTAAGTTACATTATATACTAGCCAACATATTATTTAGTTCTATTTATAGAATATTATTTATGTAAATTCTGAATGAAGTCCGTATATTTTTACGGGGTTATATACACAGTTAGGAGGTCGAAAATGGTATTTTTCAAGTATTTTTTAGAGCCCTGGATTGTTGGAAGGAATGGTTTATTGATTTGAAACCTAGGTATATTATTACAACTATATTCACATATTTTTTATTTCCAAAAATAATTATCGGGAACGTTGATATTGCCAATATTGCAGAGGTCCGCAAAAACAAAATGCCCCTTGCCCCCTGACTGGATCATCAAAAATCAAATAATTTTCATTAATATAATAGTCTATTGATAAAGCGAAGGAATAACAAGAAAGGAAAGCTAACTTCGAACGGAGCCGAAGTTGATATACCCTTGCAGTTAACTGGCAGTCCGCTAGGTGGCGACACGCCACCATCATACGCCACGCATACATCAACTTCGGCTCCGTCCGAAGTTAGCTTTCCTTTCTTGTTTTATTTTTATTTTTGACGATTCTGAAAGAGTTCAGCTGACAACACTCGAAAAGGCCCTTGTTTGCCCGAAGAGACCCATGCAACCCCTTAAGAACAAAAAACCATTTTTTGAAAATCCTAACTGTATATAACCCCTAAATGCAATATTTCAACCATCAAAGAATGTTAAGATCGCTTTTGATCCAAATGGTACATATTTGAACTTCATATAATTTGAACTTTAACCTTCTTGCAGTATTTCCATCTTCAATATAATATGATATGTAATTGCTATGAATTGGTATACTTTCAACTAAATTCTGCAGCATTTCTTCTGGAATATTTTTCCACTACGCTTATATCCTGCCCCACAGTTACTTAAATCCCCTTGGTCCCCTCGTACTTTTCTTTTACTTTGCAGAATTTACACATATGTATCCAGCTGTACTCGCCACTGTAAATTCACAAGAATAAAATGTAAGTACTTGTACTCTACGAGTAGCGGGTTTAAAAATAAAGTTATTTCTTCGAGTACTGAATATTGAAAATACGGTTAAAATATATATTTTTGTACTTACTTTTAAATCGCAAGTCTTATTTAATAAAAGATTGCTAGGCTTTAAGTCCCGATGTAATACATTTGCTGAGTGTATATACTTTAATCCGCGTAATATCTGGTATAGGAAGTAGCAGATGTGATCATTGCTTAGCCTCTGAAATTATAAACAATATAATTAAAGTATATTATATAATTATATTAGTTGTACTTAATTTAATAATGAGTTTACAAATTAATAAGAGAAATAATTTTGCAATAGATAAATTTATATTATAAAAATACTTCACACTTTTGGCCAAGGGACCATGCCCCCCTCTTGTCTGCAAAGACGTAAGGTGGTTCCAAGGCAGTGTGAAGGTTTTAGCATGCAATGATGAGCAATCAGCAGAGCTGTACAAGACTGCGGTAGACGAAGTAGACGAAATCTACGAGGTGGCCAAGCTGGTTGCGCTAAGCTGGCGTGACATCCCGTGCCACATCTTCCCACGTCGGAATGACGATTGGCGAAGGTAGATAAGATGAAAGGACCGACCAATCAGTCGATCCTAATCATCTACAAGAAGAGTTTGGCTTCAATGCTGATTATGGGTGACCATAAAGTTCTATAAATTGGATTAAAACTACGGAGTAAATCCAACCTGTGCAATAGGGGAAATGACCCAATTATAACAATAATAATATTGGAAATCGCAAGGAATCCATTGATCTGGTGCTAGTATCGAAACAGGTACTCAGTCACGTAACTTTCAGGAAGGTTCCAAAGAAACATTCTCCTCCGACCACAGGAACATCGAAATATCCTTTAATTTTAAAAGCACAAAGCCTGTTTTAAAAACTACAGAAAAACCAACTGGGCCAAATATTATCAAATCCTATAGCATCACAACCACCAGACTATCCTTAAACCTGGGGAAGTCTGAACACTCTGGTACAAGTTTTCAATCAAGCCCGTAAAAATGCCTTCAGAGAGGCATGCCCAAAAACCAAAGCGATTAAGAGAAATATGCCACCTAATAGGTAGTCTACAGAACTAACAAGCCTCCAGACGGCAAGCTAAAGCCGGACACGAGGAGATACATTAGGCCGGATATAAGGCCTCCCTAGCCTCTTACATAAAGGCCATCCAAAAGCGAATCGCTCCTTATGGAATGTCCTTCTGCTCTGACATTGAAAATACAACCCAAGCTGCGAGGTTTAGAAAAATCCTATCTCAAAAAAGAGGATGGAACCTGTACCAGTACAAGTGAGAAATGACACGGACGTCAAACCCTACACCGAACACTGGCCAAACCGAATCAAACAAACACAACTTCAAGCCTTACAAATCGGCCGGCCCCGACGAAATACGAGTAATACCGGCAGGAGATATTGCCACAAATTGGATTTCAAATATATCTATGAGAGAACCTTACGATAGGCAAACGTGGCTCAAATCGCGGAATGTCTTCATAGTCAAAGCGAAAAAGACATCACATACCACCCCAAAATATTTCAGACCAATCAGTCTATCATTCTTCTTGCCTAAGACGCTAGAAAGAGTCCTACATCTAAGGTCCACACTTAGCTTCACACAAATCTCTAAGGCATAATATGCCTGCAAAAAGGGTAAATCCACCGAAATTGTCCTCCAAAGCTCATTTCCAAAATAGGTACAGCCATCTCTCAGAAGAAAATGCATATTTTTTTTAAGTATAGAAGGGGACTTCTCCCGAATACCAGCCCAGCGCTTTTATGACTCTTGGGGTAGATGACCCCCTTGTGAGGCTCATTGATCAGCTGCAGAACAATGACGTCCTCACTTGGCACATCTTCTCTAAGTAGGGTCGTCAGCAAAGGACCACCACAGGGGAGAGTCTCTTACCTCTCCTATGGAACATAGCTGCCAACTGGATTGCAGCTACACACAAGAGAAGATGGAAGAGGGAGGCTGCAAGATAGTGGCATATGCGGATGACGTCGCAATCCTGTTCACAGGTAAATACCCACAGACGCTCTGTGATCTTATGAGCGCGAAACTACAAGCCCTAGCCGAATGGGCAAACAGTAATGGCGTGGGGGGCGGCCTGGCGAGAAAACAGTTCGTTCTTTTCAGCAGAAAATCCCGCCTCTCGTCCCCTCAAACTAAATAGCCAAAGACTCTCCCTCAGCAACAGTGGCAAGTGCCTAGGGATAATACTGGACAGGAAACTGAACTGGAACCAAAACATAAAAGAAAGGTTAAAAAAGGCTTCCTTGTGTGGTGGTTAACCGTCAGCCGTCATTTCTTTGCAAAAATACAACTTGGGAAAAATTTTAGATTCAAGATTGCTTAACATATCGTTATCAAATATTAAGTTCTACAAATTATCAAATTTAAATTTTGCACTATTCCAAATTTTTACACCATCCCCACCAGTGAATCGGCATCAGATTCACTATGCATTTGATGCCGTATTAACTTAATACTGGTCGGTGCAGAATGGTATCCACTGGTGTGACTTCGGAAGAACGTACTTGTTGATTTTTTCCAGTGATTATTTGTCCTCTATTCCAGTAATGTGGCGTCCCTTATGAGTACTAGATCCTCAATTTTAAGTAGGGTAATTGTGTGAAAGTTCTTGAAAGTACTCCACTATGTACTATCTTTTGCATATACGGTCCTTAAGTGCTTGAGCTCTTAATTGTTTGCTCTGAATTTTTCACTGTTTCAATGTCAAACATATATTTTGAAAAGTTGGCTGCGGCTTTTGGTTCGTATTTGTACAACCCATTAAAAAGAGATTTGCTGTTAAGGGTCACTAGTGATTGGAAATTTAATTCTCTTTTGGACGTCTTTATTTTAGATGGAAACAAATTTTTTTCGTTGTTCTTGAGTTACTTACCTATCGGTACCCAACACCATTGTGTTCTCTGCTGAATTTGAATATATTTCAGTTATACGCTGGATTAGAAACGTTTTGAGTTTATATTTAGAACCTACTGTGGAACGGTTTTGGACTCGTTGCAAAAAAAAATGTTTTCTTAATTGGAATATTATAATCACGAAGTAAACGATTCAATTCAATACCAAGGACTCCAGCTTGAAGTTCCACTCTAGGAATGGACAATAGTTTCTTCAGGGCTAAGCGTGTTTTTCAAAAAATGTATGTATTGTACATGTATGTACATGTGTATTCCAAAATGCCTAAGACCTTTTCGCTTGTGAGTTGACTTTGAAGTTGGCTTTAAGTTTTTTGTACCTGATGTTCATGATATTCTTCAATTTATTGGAGATCGAGTAGAATTTACACTGCTAAAATCCTACTTCGGCCTATATCTTTAATGGTTTTAATGTTGTGCAACAATTGCTTAGGCATCCCTCTGAAATTGATTTAAAGTGTTGGGCGTTTAGATTCTTGACATAGTTAGCACAGAATGGCGAACATATTGCTCTGAAAAATAAGGACGTTATGGCGTAGTGTCTATTTGGTTCACTATGTTCCCGCCTCATAACAAAAAGTATTTGAGCTAAACATTTTTCCGATAAGATTGATTTGTTTAAGTGTTTCGGTCGGTGGTCGGCCGCTGACAGAAAACAACAACCCCGCGAACGTTTGTTGCAAACGTTTGTTTGTTGAAAAATCTTGAATCTTAGACAATAGTGAACATATCAATAACTCTGGTTGAACAAACCTAAACTAACTCCTGGATAGCAGGGATGCTAAAGTCTTTATGGCTTCTCCAACTATGGATTTGAGAAAACGCGTCGGATTCTGTAAATTATTGTAATGAAAGCGGTCAGTATAATCTACATAGGTTAGAAGGATGGACTCCACTTTCGGAAAACTACTCCGATCTACCAAATTTCATTAGGATCACCTGACTATATACAATCCGATACAATTGAACATTTTTTATTTTATTAATATGTATATATCTGAGTATACACACACAAAATTTCAAGTCGACCCGACGAATATGTTTAAAGCTTTAATCCCGTTTTTCTCGAAACACTCAAAGTCGGTGAGCAAGATTTCTAAAAAAAAAAACGACTGAACCGATCGGTTTGAAATTTTTTACATAAGCTTTTAAATTACATTTTTCATAAATGAATCCAAGAATTTCCACATCCGATGAAAATTTATATTTTATTTTACCATCAAAAAACGGAGTTTGGACGGAAATCACATTTTTTACATTGAGTAACCGGCATTTTCTAAAAAATTTGTTTTTCTCCAATTCCTTTGATTAATTTATAGATTATTCATTTTTTTAATGAAATTAATTTGGTTTTTGCATCTCAGATGAATTTGTCCAGAAATATCCTGCTTACCCCAAAAGGCGTTTTTTTGTGGACCTGTTCGAAATTGGCTATTGCCACGTTTCCGTTAATAATATTTTCCAATAAAAAAATCAGAAAATAGTTTAAGGTTGAATTAATAAACATACATGCTAAGTTTGAAATAAATAAATAGTTTGCTCCGAACGAATTTTTGAAAAAAGATTTTTTTTCGGCCTCGTAACTGTTATAACCCTTTAAAGAGTCTTCTGAATTTCCAGAAAATTTGGGTAAATCATGTAGCTGGACGTTGTTTTGGGTATGATAAGCGAAGTGACTTTTTAAAAATATGAGATTAAAAACTGCTATTTGACGAAAATGTTGTATAACTTTGAAGCTTTTCTTGGAAAATCATAGAAGCACAAAAATAAATGTATAAAATCGGAGATATGAACTTTGGATGAGTATTATAAAGATATGGTAACTATATGGAATTTTTTAATTTTATTTGGTATACAAACATTTCAAAAACGATATGTACTAAAAATAATGATGGTCATCGGAATTACATGCTTTACAAATTTCAATATATAGCAAAATTTTATCAATTTATTCAAGTAGGTGTACAGCGGAAACTGTGGGTGATGGAACCTATGTTTGTTCTGGACTTTGGTTCAGTGGAGGGTAAAGGTTGTGGAGCAGTTCGTGGAGGAAAACAAAATTGGAAACTGTCGGCCTGTTTAATTTTGTAACAAGCGTCGATAATTTATTCTATTATGTCAATTATGACAATTTATGTAAGCCCAAATGATCAGTTTTTTTTTTTTTGTTTTTTCCTTCTTTACTCTTCTTGTGAGCTTAGGGATTCTACAAGGGCTTTCCACCGGACCCTATTTGGTGCTGTACGGCGCCAGGTCATCTTGGGGCGCCATCCTTCATTTGTTTCTTCATTTCTTGTATTTGTTTCAGTAATCAGTTATTTTCAGTCGATCCGGAGATTAGCCGAAAAATTCCATTAAAAATATTATGCTGAAAAAATGTTCAGTTATAATGCGATAAATAGATGTGGAAATGATTTGGAGATGTTCAATTATATTTCCAATCTAGGCTTGAGCTTGCGTGCAAGCTTGAGTTACAAGTCGATAGCTTTAAAACTGAGGGACTAATTTGGGCAGACAAACAGACGGAATTGCTTATATCGTCTTAGGAGGTGATCCTGATCAAGAATATATATACTTTATAGGGTCGTAGATGTCTCCTTCACTGCAAGGGTATAAAATCCCAATAGCGAATAAAATTCGAATAGCGAACATCCAAGTAAAAAACACCAAAGTTATGTCATTTCCGATCGTTCAGTTAAATGGCAGCTATAAGATATAATCGGTCGATACTTTTGACCAAAATTATAATACCCTCTTCAAAGTATGGTATTTGCAATTTCCCAAATTTGTTTTTGTTTGTGTGGGCTTACATTTTTTTTTAACTCATACCTCTAATTTTTAGTCTCTAAAATAAATAAAAGTTGCTGAATAAATAAATACTACAATGATACAATCACTGAACAAAAAAAAATCGTTGCTCTAACATCGAGTTTTAGTTTTGATTTGTGTGACCACATACAAATTTGCTTTTAAGATTGCGTTGCATATAATATGATTATATATGAAGCGGCACGGCTGTCATCAGCATATTATTTGTGATTGTTATTTGTAGCATGCGCATGGGAGCTTTGATAGCCTTGGGCACGCCCAATCTTGTTATACACTTGATTTGATTTTAACTTTGTTGCACTGCATACGTACAGCCCACCTCCCGTCTAACCGACCGAGGTACGCTGCCGCATAACATACGGCTCGAATCGCGGGGATAGATCCAAGAAAGTAAACGAGAAGAATAAGAGTATGAAATCACGAAGAAGAGTGTTGCAGAGATAAGGCGATAAGGCGATAAAGGATTTAAGGTTGTTAGTACAGCAAAGTGACAAAATGTGGTAGAGACCATTGTAGTCCTAACATAGATTAAATAGAATCATGACACCCAGCATCGTTCTACGGTTTGTTAATGATGGTAAGTTGATTAATAAAAGTCTACTATGATAGGAGGGAAGGTGAAGGCTTGCATCCCAATTAAGTCCCTTAAGTGCGAAAATAAGGCGGTTTTTGGGTACAGATTTTATGTGATCTCGG
Source organism: Drosophila atripex (assembly GCA_035045925.1). Classification (NCBI taxonomy): domain Eukaryota; kingdom Metazoa; phylum Arthropoda; class Insecta; order Diptera; family Drosophilidae; genus Drosophila; species Drosophila atripex. The sequence continues at coordinate 60,791 of JAWNOP010000075.1, forward strand.
TGTACTCTGTATTAAGGACTCCAGAACCACGATCCATACTCAAGAATTGGACCAATGATGTGTATAAAGATTTAGTAATGTATAGGTCGTTGAATATAGGTCGTCTTATGACCATATTTTAATATAACCAAGCACCCATAACAAAACACCCATAGTTTTATTAACCATCGTGGATATATAGTCGGTAAATTTAGGTTTAAAATCTAATAGGACTCTCAGATCCTTAACCTGAGTACGTAGGCCTGAGGGCTAGAATGATAAAATGACATGAGTTTACATTTCGATCCATTAAGCTTTAGGTTATTTGCTTAACACCCATTTTAAATTTTTACAAATCGGATTGAAGTCTAGATTGGGCGCTAGTGAATCTATACTGAAGACAAAGTTTAACATCATCAGAGTACATAAGTACTAGTGAGTCAGTTAAGGCAAAGGGCAAGTCGTTAATAAACAGTGTTAAAAGTAAGGGTCCAAGATGAATTCTTCCTGACACCCCAGCGAGGTAACATCCTTAAAGAAGACACGATGACTTTTTCCAGATAAGTAGCTCAAAATCTAGATAAGAAGATCAGTTGGGAATCCCAAAAAGACCGTTTATTTGTAAGAGGCGAATGGTTCGGAAAAAAAGCTTCGGAATTGCTGACAATTTAGAGATGCCTCTAAAGAGATCGGCCATTGCCAGATCAGCGCGCTTAGTGTTTACAAAGTTATAAAACTGCTTCGGGTCCTGAGTAAACTAAATCAGGCAGCGGCGAATATAACTCCTATAACATTCGGCGTTTTGCACGGTGAAATTGGATTGGAACTGTACAGCCAGATAATTTATGTTTATTTAAAAGTCTATTCATTACGTTTTTTAAATTAAATAGGTGCCTTGTATACCAAGGCGGATTTTTTGAAACCAACGGATATTTCCATGGCAGGCAAGCATCGAAAAATAAATTCAAAGTGCAATAAAATTTGTTTAAGGTAATATTTATATCTTCACATGTCAGTAAATCGGACCAATCAAATTCCAAAATTAATTTATTTAGTTTTGTAAAGTCAGCCTTACGGAAGTAACGAACTGTATGAGATTTAAGTTTAGACTTAAGGTCAATTAAGCTATTGTTTTCGATTAAAACTTCAAGAGTGGGGTGATACGGATCCTCAGGGTTAGAAAGGGGCAAAGTTCTAGAAAGAGCAACTCCGTCAGGATCAGAAACGAAACACAAGTCTAGCAGCCGACCTAGGGAATTTCTAACGTGGTTAATTTGCCCGAGTGACATGTCGAACATACCCGCAGGGAAGTCGTGGACCACATGAGATCTGATATATTGAAGCCTCCCAGAGCTACCATCAGACAAACGGTCCGAAACGAGATGAATAGCGGATAAATGTTCCCAGCATGTGGGCGGTTTCGACAAAGGTATGTAAGAACATGTAACGTATAAAGATTGAACGGACAGAATGATTTTAACGCAAAGAAATTCTATGTCACCAAACTCTTGTGATTTTACCTCTTCAGAAGCGATTTTGGAGTCTACAGAAATTAGGACTCCTCCTCCCCTTCGCAGTGTCTTATCACGTCTAAGAGTGGTGTACTTATTTGGAAAAACTTCGAAGCTTAAAATCTCCGGCTTTAACCAAGTTTCTGAAAAGACTATAAAGTGAGATGCAAAAAAAAAGAACTATCAGAATACAGATTGGGAAGTTTACTATGTAACCCTCTAGTATTCTAATATGTAAGTGTTACTGAAGAAATTTGTTTTTTGATGGTGAGGAAGATGAGGTGGAAACGAATTAAGATGAGGAGAAACTTAATAAAAATCTTATTTAACCTCCAAATATACCACCGCACACGCGAAGCGATACGGATGTTTCAAATGTAAGTTTAATTTTATAAATATAAACAAATAAAAATAATGAAAAGATGTGATAAAATGCAGTGCGCACAAAAAATCACATCCGTTCGCTTTAAGATAAAGAGAGGAAGTGAATATTCAAATCTTTAAATATTCTGTATTCGGATATCAACAAATAAATATTCTGTCTTTTATATTACATTATTCAATATGATAAATTAAAATTTTTCATGCTTTGACTGAATAGATTTTTCTGCGGCACCCCTGTTAGTGGGGGTTATTAGATACGCACACGGTTCTTTTTTAGTTTTAAATGCCTTTATAATTTTCGGTAATCCTTAATGATTTTGCAATCTCGGTAGACCGAACATTATTGGGTTTCGACGCTGCTGAAGTGCCCATTTGCGTTAAAGAAAACGAATTCGTCGCAGCGCTAAACTGAAAAACGGTTCAGATGCTGCGCGAATGTTTTTACTTCGTTACAAATTGGAGTGATCTTTATGCTCAGGGGGGGTGTACTTGTCCCAAAAGAAATCTGATGCAGGTTGGTGATAGTTTTTCTATATAGATTGGCATAGATGAAAATTGATGTTGAAATTTTTACTGTAAAGAACTTGCTGTCATGCTTTTTGTATACTTAATTTTCCGCTAGGTGACTTTAAAGTTATCAATGTGACTTGTAGGTAGTTTATAGAAAGGTTTTAATGGAAATGGTGCCTAATGCGCCTCGTATCAAAACGCCGGTTCCATTGTGCTCTTTATCGAACGGATGGTCAGTTTGGAGAACGTGTATCTCTTAATAAGGAAATTGTATTTATTCGTGAGAAATTTCAATTCCCGTTCCCTTGGGAGGTGTCCAGGTCCGCGAGGGGATTCCCTTTTTTTCACTTCGCATTTTTAGGAATCGAAACGTCTCATCAAAGGTAAGCAGTTGAACTCATAAGAAAATACCAACAAATTTTATTTGATTGTGTTTCAGTAAATTTATTGAAGACATTTGTACTTTATAAGGTCGAACATGTTTCTTTCAGTGGTTTGCCAAAAACAGTTTGGCATACAAATTGAAGACAAGTTTGAAAGAAACATTTTAAAATTAATAGAAAATATCTATCCAAACTTCTAGATTAACTTCTCAGGTATTCAGGAAGCTCAATATTTTTAGTTCAACATTTTTTGTTTATAAAGTTTAAGTACGTGATAATAAATTATTATAATTTGAAAGCTCTATTTCCTGGAAACAAAAAAATAAAATCGTAACACAAACCACTATAAAAAACGGCGGCCTCGCGGAATGAATGAAATGAAAGCGTCTGACTGAATATCTTCACCAAATTTGACCACCAGATAAATTTTGTAATAATATTTAATGAAGTTGTATATATTATTACCTGTGTTTTTAATAGTTTATATAAATCAGTCTCCATTAAACACTGCACTATATAAACATCCCTCATTTGTTCAATACTGTCTACTCTCAAAATGTCTCGAATATCAATAATCTAAAAATATAAAATCTTGAATAAAATTTATTTAAATTTAAAAAAAATAAACATTACGTTTTCGTGTTTAAATCGAGTCAAAATTGTTATTTCTCTAAGAGTTCGTTGGCAATATGTCTGGTGCTCAAAGGGAGAAATCTTTTTGATTGCAACTCTTTGATTAGTAAATGTATCATCGGCAGACCTAGAAATACAAGAAAAATGTTCAACGAATAAATTTTGTTATATATACATGCAAAAATAAATTTCTTTATTGTTTAAAAAAAAAATCCCAATTATTAATGCGTCATATAAAGAGGTCGGAAACATTTTTTTAAGAATTTTTTCTAGACAAACTATTTGATTTATATGTTTCTAAACTTAGCAGGTATATTATAACAACCTTAAACTATATTCCCATATTTTTTATTACCAAAAATCAATAAATAATCTAGTGATTAATCGAAGGTGTTGAGAAACAGAATGCATTTTGGCAACATTGTATTTATTCATGCTGCTTAGAATTATGCAACATGAATCTCGATCTCCTTTATCATATCGTTAGAGATTATGTATATAAATAACCATGGCAACGCTTATCAACGCGTTGTCATTTTCTTATATATTAGGTTGTTTAGTAATAAAATACCGGATTTTACATTCAAATTTCGCGCTTCGCTTGTAAAGTCAAATATAATCTAGCAATGATATATATCGTTTGAAAGGTATTGGAACCACCTTTAAAGTGACATATAGTTTGTTTACATGAGCTTCCAAAGATTACAATCGATTGAAATGGAGTTCACAAACGCAGAAATTCGGGCAATTTTGAAATTTTATTTTGCACAGGGAAAAACTGCGGAATCTCGTAGACAGATTATTGCTGTCTTAGAATATAACAAACTTTCGATTCAAATTGCCGAACAGTGGTTTTGGCGATTCCGATGTGGCAATTTTGATACCGAAACACCCAAGCCTTCCGGACGACCAGTGACCGTTGATACTGATAAAATCATGGAAATAATGGATCGAGATCGTCATGTGACTACTAGAACCATCGCAGAGGAGCTGCAACTAAGCATGGATACCGTCCTTAGGCATTTAAAGTCGAAAAATTAAACAAAAAAGCTCTATGTATGGGTGCCTCATGAGTTATCCCAAAAAAACTTTTTCGACCGTGTATCAATCTGCGAGTCTTTGTTGCACCGTAATAATCTCGATTCATTTCTGGATCGGTTAGACACTGGTGATGAAAAATGGATCAAATATGACAACATAAAGCGTAAAAGATCCTGGTCGAAGCACGGTGAGTCGTCTCAAACGGTGCCAAACCCAGAACTGACGGCTCATAAGGTGTTGCTGAGTGTATGGTGGGATATCAGAGGAATTATCCATTATGAAGTGTTGCCCTATAGCCAAACCATCAATTCTGACCTCTACTGTGAACAACTGGAGCGATTGAGGACTTCTTTGGGAGAGGCATATACAAGTTACCATCAAAATGGCAGAAAATCATCGAAGACAACGGTACATATAGCATCGGACAATGCTAACTATGTTAAAATCGTCGTAAAAAATCAATAAAGAAACCGGTATGTCATTACCAAACAACCTAATTCTTTGATTATTTTCCTTCTCATACGCATATCCATATACAGTAAATATACACATATCCATACAGCTGTGAAAAAATAGTTATTTAATTTTAGTTAAGTTATTTAACAAAATTTATTAAAGTCTATAAAATTCAACGAAAAAACAAGAAAGGAAAGCTAAATTCGAGCGGAACCAAAGTTGATATACCCTTGCAGTAAAGTAGCAGCTTATATTATTAGATATATATCGGATCGTATATAGTCGGCCGATCCTTTTGAAATTTATATAATCGGCCGATCCTTTTGAATTTTTCATCGGTCGACTATAACCTTTTTTATTTTCCTCTGGCGTTTCGTTCATCTTCAATTTCGATCTGTTGAGTGCTTTTCGCTTTGTTTTTAATTTTACTATTTTCCTCTTCTAGGAGATTACCTGCATCGATTTTATCATCTATTTTAAATTTTTTATCCTCAATGAAGGCCAGTGTTTTCATTTTTTTCCTATTTGTTGCTGCACGCTCTAATTGGCAGGCTGCCTCGATGAATCGGATGTGTTGTGTTACAAATTTATATGCTCGCACAGGTCTATTGAATATGCTCATGTCGGATTTTTTAAATCTTTGAAGTAAGCAGACGATCCAACATTATCATTCGACGTAAATTTGTTTTTCATAACATTTGTCCATAAAAAATAATGCGCAAATTTGATGAGGGGCTGTACCCATTCCGGAAGAATATATGGGTTGGGTCGACTTTAATTTTCCTTTGAATACATTTTCCGGCACATAATTTTTATAAGGTGGGTATGTCAAGCCGAATATATGATCTTGGTATTCGACTCGACTCAGAGGATAAAGCTTCAAAGCAGGACGTATCATATATGTATGGATGCGACAATCGTTTAAGCTTTAACTTACAGCGTTCAACAAAGCCAAGGAACTTTGATATAAATTGACTCCCCCAGATTTGGATGCTGGCCGAATCATGCTTGGTCGACAGCATTTGAAATAATATTCCATCATCTCATTCCATTACTACCTGGTATAGAAAAACGTAGCTTTTATCGTTTTCAGTGGGATTCACAGATATTTTCCGGACTCTTTTAATTTGCGTATGAATGTTTTAATTTGAGGTGGAGTGCAGTAAATGCAGTAAAACTCGTCAAAACCAATATGTAGTATGTAGCTGGATGTAGCTAATTCGAAATTTGTTTTTAATATTAAAAAAATGTTGTTTTTTGGTTTCACCCTTCTTTCAGTTATCATTCAAAAAATTCATAAAAGTTATAATAATGAAACAATTTTACAAAAAATTTTTATTTCCAATTGAACACCTTTGGCCTTAATAACAGATTTTACCCTTTTGGGCCCTATTGGATAGAATCGTAAATGGAACACAAATATTCCTTCGTTATATAGTGTATCCATACTTTTTCTATAATTTGCTCCAGCTCCTCCATAGTTTTGGGCTTTTGCTTTCTTATTTTTGCACCCATATAGGCCCAAACATTCTCGATTGGATTAAGGTCTGGGCTGTTTCCTGGCCAATCTAAGGACTTAATGCCCAATTCTTCCTTCAAATTTGTTATCTTTAGATAGAAAAATGATAAATTTAACTGAATCAGAATATGATAACAATCGGACACTGAGTAACTCTCAGATCGCGCTCGATGGCAAGGTGAAGAATCATCCTGAAAAATGGATTCTTGTTCTTTGGAGTCATCTGAAAATAGCACTCGTGACCAATCAGAAGCAGCCCAATTTTCCTTGTCCTTGGCCCAGTGTAGACGATTTTTTTTCATTCGCGGATTCAAAAGTGGCTTTTGTGTGGGTGTACTTGCGAGCATTCCCATAGAATTAAGCCGACGTTGAACAGTTCGAACATTTTTTTTGATAACTGTTCCTGAACCTCAGAATCTTATTTGCACTGCAGTTTTTGCGATTAGATACATTTTGTTCAGCCAATAAAATAATTCTTTCTTTATCGCGATCAGAGAACTGCTTTTGCTTTGGCATGATTTTACAGGTGTCTTTACAAAAATAATTCTACCTCAAGCAACTTAAGCAACAGCGCTCTTCAAATGACGAAATTCTGTAGAAAATAATCAAGGGAAACCACCTAAAAAAATAATGCCCAAAGAATAAAATTTGGTGAATAAAATATGCTGGGGACCCCAGCATAGTGATTGCACAATTTCCAAATGTGCGACCCATGTGTGTTTTCAGTACTTCTGTACTTTTTTTTACTATTCTCTCGTTCCAAAATTTTTTAGTATGGCAAGAACGATTCGCACTTACGAGCGTAAAATACCCAAGTATCTTACATCTGAAGAAACACATGCACAAAGTGAACAAGTGCAAGAGAGGCAATACGAGGGCAGTCCGATAAGTACTTAGCCTCACCGCCCGATGGCGTCACTACCGCAAGAGAAATTTACTATCGTGTAGTACATTCTCGTAGATGGCAACTGTCGAAATTTCAGCCGAATCGGACTCGAAGTTTTATTTTGACTCCGTGTGAAATCGGATGTATCCGCGGATTTTAGATAAATGGAGATAGAGCCATATCGGTCTGTGATTCGATTCCCAGCATGCTATCGCCGACATCATTCCTTGTTGCACCAATGCCCCACCAGCACGAGACTTGGTTTCTCCCGATGGTGTTGCCGATGCTATCCCACCTTCCCATTCAATCAACACCGTCTGGACTCAACATCGCCATGCTGAACTAATGCTTCTGCCAACCGCCAATATTCTCATCCGTGGTCGAGCAGGTCCCTACCTGCCTTGCAGAGTGTTATTGGATTCGGTTCACAAGCTGTGTAGCTGTCGCCGGTCTCGGCGGCGCTGAGTTTGCTACGAATGGAGCCTTCGTTAATGTGTGTTCTGCAAATCTAGAGGCTGTTATTGTTCCGTATATTACGGACAGTCAACCCAGCCTTAACATCGATATTTCGAAATGGAAGATTCTTGACAACATAGCTCTGGCTGACCCCAACTTCCACAGACCGCAGATATGCTACTTGGAGCCAGCCTGTTCTTCAACCTTTTGTCAGTTGGACGAATCCATATAGGTCACTGCCTCCTAATTGCCCAAAATACGCTATTTGGCTGAGTGGTTTCTGGACGCAATAGACTGCCACGGGAAAATAGCTTGTCATTTCGGTCAGCAGACTGTTCACCTCAACTGATCCACATGAATCGTCTAATTTGTATGTAAGCGGGGATTGCCCTATGCAGAAGGAAAAGGAAAGAAGGAGAAACGTTCCGACCCTCATGCACTCATTACGAGAACCAATTCCCACATTGGTCTATTAGGGGGAGCAGTGCATGGCAATGGTTTGGAAGAAGTTGGTGTGCCTTGTTCGCCCTGCACGAATCATAGATGGGACGAATGCTACAAACTAAGTCATCTAAATGCAGCTGCGCAACCCGTGAAATAATTCATTGCAAAGATGTTTCTGCTGCCCTTTAAGAATTGTTATTGAAGGCCAACACTTCCATACAGGGAGGATGTTGGGCTAAGCAGCCACCAGCAAAACCAATTAGAATATTGAAATATTGTTTTAGCTTCAGCGGCATTTATTCTTGTCTGTCTTGCAATAGTTCTATAAGACGTTGGGATTGTGTGGTCTTTTCCCGGCTTTGCTATCATTATTATAATTGAGTTTTCCATCTTACTGGAACATTGCTAAGTTTTGCGATGGCATTGAAAAGCTGGGTGATAGTGCAAACAGCGCAATATGGGAGCTCAATGATCATTTTGGGAGTTATGAGGTCGCAGCCCGGGGATTGGTTCGGATTCAGTTGATTTTTGATGACTTTACCAATTTTGTTTGGGCGAAATTCAATTGACTCTTTTTGAGGACGAGGCTCACAAGTAATAGTCGGCAAAGTAAATGCATTAGTGGCAGGATTTAGTTGGATGACGTTTATAAGGTGGTTGGCAAACTTGCTGGCTCTGTCTGCAACGCTGCGCGCCCCGCCGCCTGTGGGATTTCTAATATGCATCAATAAGCTGTCTACGTTGGCTTCATCGTTGAGGTACGATACTTTCTGTACTTCACCCAATTGGTTTTCTGTTAGGTTATTTTAATGATTGTTCCCATGTTCTTGGATATTGGAGTAGAAGAAGCAATACAAGCGAGTGATCAGATGAAAGGTGCGAAAGGCAAAGTCTATTATGTCGCGTAGTTTTTCTGCAGACCAGTATGTTGGACCGCCATGAGGAACGTAGTCGAGCTTATTCTTGGCTCTGATACTTGCATTATTTGATAATTGCTGATTTCTTTTTGGAGCCACGAGACAAGATCCCCAGTATATGTGCTTGGCATTGTAGTCTCCCGTTTCTATGAAGTGGTCTTCTAGTGAGTTGAAAAACTGCATAAACTCATTTTCTGCGTGAAGTTTTCTATTGAGAAGTGAGGGGGGCGGCTAGTATTTATTTGCATTATTATAGATGTGGTCTGTAGGTAGTTTTTTTTAGAAAATTTTTTATGCCTAATAAATACCGTAAGACTTTGTTGTAGGCTGTATATCATAGCATCAAAGTTGCTTGTTGGCTGTTCCGATGAGTGATGATGCTGAGCATATTCTTGGTATACTGGTTGCAGAAATGAACTTTTTGAGGCAGGGGTAGCCAGTCCCGATTTTTAAGCGCTTGCGTATGTCACACTTTTGTCAGAGTTTAGGGGTCTTAGTAAGGATCCAGCTGCAGTCGAGAAGTAGAATTCAGGGTTTGCTCTGGATGCTGCAAACTGTTTGTTTTGGGTGCCGGCAGTAGTTCGTCTCTGGTGGGCGTTATGTCAGACTCTATGCCTTTAAGTACGACTTTCAAGCCCATGCTGCTTTTTAGCTGATACGTGTACAATTTTTTTTTTTCTCTGTGGAATTATCTTGTGGAATTATCTCTGTGGAATGATGCCCTTTACAAGGGGCCCTTTTAGGACTCCATAATGTTGTTGACTTTTTTCATGTATATAAATAGGCGGAGGCTTTGACTTCCTTTTCTCGATTTCAGTAGATTCGGCCGCGAATATGGAATATGGAGCAGCTATAATTGACCTTAAGTCTACACGTAAATGCCATAAAGTTCATTTCTTCCTTTAGGCTGACTTTAAGAAACTTAATAAGCTCATTTTTGAATTTGATTGGTAAGACTAAACTCTTTAATAAACATAAATAACTGGCTGTACAATTAGTTATTGAAGATACTTAGTAGCTTGGTCGAATTTTACCGTGCATAACGCAGAATGTTATATTGGCCGCTGCTGGTTTACTCAGGATCCGAAGCAGTTTTATAACTTTGTAAACACAGCTGGCGAATGATTTGCATGTGGACATTCAGGTGGAGGTTTCTAAGCGCTCCATGAGAATCGCTGCCCACTCCACATTTCTCGACGGTGCCAGTGTCTCACCATCGCCATACAAGCTAGCTCCCTCCTTGCCACCGTTGCCGATGACAATATTCAGCGGCGGCTATGCCGAGTGGCCAGATTTCTCCCTTTTTAAGACCACAATTGACAGCCATTCTCACCTAACAAAGACGGAAAAGCTCCGGTGGCTCATTTCATGCCTGCGGGACTCAGCCTTGGAGGCGGTGAAGCCACTTTGCGCGAGCCATCGGATCGGTTCAATGGGCATATGCGGGCTCGCATGAGTTGTGGATCAGCAGCCGAGATCTAAAATGCTTCATTATACAGATTATCCTCCAGAGGCTGGATGCTGCCACAAAAGCCAAGTGGGTGGACTCACCGGGTGAATTTGATATTTAGAATTCGAATCGTTTTAAAGAGACAGCAGTTGGAAGGAGAATTTCGTGCACTGTGTTTAAACGTTTTTTTCTCAAAACCGAGTTTTTATTTTGTTTAGCTCTAAAATAAAGTTAAATTGATAGAGACTCAAATAAAAAAAACTCTTGTCGAGGTAAAATAACGGTGCCGAACACGCATGCCACGCCCAAAATATCTGATATTAATTTTGGTGACAAATAAATGCAATATATGTATAACAAATTAAACAATAATGGTTTTGTTCCACGTGCCAGGATGGGGATTTTTGCCAACCAAAATTATATAAAATTTTCATATGGCATTATAGAAAAAAGTCGAATGCTACAAATGTGTAATCGATAATGATTATTTATCGCTGAAAATTGCTTGAAATATTTTTTTCAGAGTGCAGTCGCCGCCAGTCGGCGCTTTGACTCAGCTGTTTAGAACCAATTTTGAAAATAAATAAAGTTTACTGCGTTTTTATTTTTTGTTTCAGTGTATTTCTCTTTCTTTAAGATTTAGACATTTGATTTTAAAGAAAGTGAAAAAGATATTCAAAAAATATCTTTCTAACGAAATATAGTATGTGAAGTCAGCTTACTTTTTTGTAAGGTTAAGCGTTTTTTACTATAATATACCCTTGCAGTTGAGTGGAAGTCCGCAAGGTGGCGACACGCATCTTATATTATTAGATATATATCGGATCGTATATAGTCGGCTGATGCTTATAAAATTTGTCAGATCGGATTAGTTTGCTCAAAGTAGAATCCATAGATAATCCCATCTTTCTTTCTCAAAAAACAACAAAGTTTTGCCATTCTTCTAACTTTAAAAACAACGAAGTTATGGTATTTCCGATCAATCAGTTATATGGCAGCTATAGGATATAGTCGCTCGATCCTTATGAAATTTGGCATATTGAATTATTTTGACCAAAGTGGAATCCATACAAAGTCCAATCCTTCTAACTTAAAACAGTGCTTAAATCGAATTAAATAAAAAAACTTCCAAATCTTTAAGTGAAACAAAAAGAATTACTAAGATAAATTAATAAATAACAAATTTAAAATTGATTGTAGACAAATTTTTTAAGCAAGTTTCACTGAAATCAACGTTTGTAATGGTTTTTGAAAAAGTAACTTCTGTGTGTGTTTTCAATATTTAAAAACAAAAAGGTATCAAAAATGTATTTTTGCTTCTTTTTTCTTAATAAAAAAAAACAGTCTAATCATCACATATTTTTTCAGTTAAAATGCGTTCGATTGTCGCGTTCGACATTAGAGAATTACCCATATGTATTTTAATATTTATACATATGTCTAATATTTAAGTTATATTTAAGTTAATATTTAATTATATGTCTAATATTAAATTATTATTATTATAATAATATTTATTAAAAAATTTAAGTTTTTCCTTTATTATTTATTGGTTAATTATGTGTTAGCTAACAAATTTTTCACTTTTTTTAAATTTCACTCTTCTTACAAAAAATAATTTGGTATAAAGACTGGTAACATATGTATACAATTTTTTTTTACAGCTATCGCCTTTGAACATTGCACACATTCTATTTTTTGAAGGCGGTATATATGTATGTATATCGGAACGGGCGAGATCGATCTACTATATCCCTTAGCTGCCTTATAACTGCTTCGGATACCATAACTTTGTACTGCTTATGTTTACCATAACTTTGTTGTGCTTTAAGTTACAATGGATTCCAACTTATCCGATATTCAAAATTTTATAAGGATCAGCCGACTATATCCCATAGCAGCCATATAACTGAACAATCGGATTTGACACAACCTTAAAATTTTTAAAGATGCTTGCGACTGTTTTCAAAATGTTTATTGGAAAATTAATTTAATTGTGAAATTCTTATATGGATCGGCCAACTATATACGATCCGATATAAATCTTAAATTATCAGCTGCCTCTTAACTGCAAGGGTATATCAACTTCGGCTCCGCCCGAAGTTAGCTTTAGTATAAAGACGGTCGATCCTTATGAAATTTGGCAAATTAGATTAATTTGCCCAAAATCGAATCCAAAGAACGTAACATTTTTCTAAATTAACGACGAAATTATAGCATTTCCGATCAATCAGTTATATGGTAGCTATAGGATATAGTCGCCGATCCCGGCCGTTACGACTTATATACTGCCTGTATGTTAACATACATATGTATATATATATATACTTATATGTCTACATATGAACTTATGTACATGTCACTTCTTAAGTAGAAATAATACTCACACAACCATGCCGTAAGCTCCTTCACCTATATATGCCAATTTGGTATACCTCGGCGCAACTTCGAAAATTTGCCCTCTTATAACTTCAGAATTAGAATGTGAAGCTTCCAGAGAAGCAGCCCCTTCAATGCCTGTACCAGTTGTTAATTCGGCCATTTTGATATTGAGTGTTTCCTGGCAAAAATATTCAATCTGTTATTAATATTTTATAGTTTTTAAAAATGATTGTGAATGCGTACATACATATGTACATATTTTTAAGAAGGCGTAGGGACTACACCCTATAAAAAATGTACATATGTATATACATTTTAATGATAAATTAATGTGACCTTGAAGTTTTACAACTGAATAGGCTTATCACGGACCTTTCTTTTTAGTGAAATTGTATACAAATATGACAAGTAGATATATATATGTTTATATTAACATACAACTTTTATTTACTCCTAGTAAAATTAATATGTGTATAGAAATATCGATATTTAATTTAAAGTAAGACAAGATATCGTCGAAAAAATGGTCGAAATCATGATAATGTTCCTTGCGTATGTAACAAAACAAATTATTAAAAAGTATTATTTATAAATCTGATTTATAATTTTGATATATATTTTATAAATCAACATAATTTTATATTTTTTTCATTCGGACTATTAAGTAATTTGTTTCAAGTTTTAATTAAATAAGTTCAACAAATTTTTAGTTTAATTTCCCTTGAATTTCGACTTCTTTCAGCCGATTATTTCATATAAATAATTAAACGATATATTACTTATGCATAAATATATTATTTTGAATAAACTTTATATCAACTATGTCTGCGCTACGCGGTCACTATCGTCGATCTTATACTCGCGGGAGTAACTCTGAGTTCTCTGAGTAACTCTCAGCTCTGAGTAAGCTCCCCCCCGCGGCTCGCTTGACCGGTCAGGTTGGTTAACGGGCTTGATGTTCGGCCAGAATCACTTCACAGCTCTGACTGCGGCGAGACACTCCTTCTTGGTGACGCGGTAATTCAGTTGTGCTTCTATGCTGCTCCATATTGGTGAGCCCCAACTTTTGTTGTGGCTGATAAACATAATCAGCAAAGGGATGTCAACTGTTTAAGTTAGTGGGTCACAGTGCTGCCAACTTGTCCGAACAGGGAAATTTTTGATAAGGGAGTTGTTGACCCGGGACGTTTTTAATATGGAACAACGGGTCTATTCGAATGGACATTCCGGGGGAAAACGGAAAAAAGAAGGTTATTCCAAAAGTACGGACAGTACGGGTGCGAACATTTTTTTTAGGAGAAAAAAGGCGAAGTCCAATTCAAACAGCCGTTGATGGGGCGAGCGCTCAAGGCCTCTTAAATGCCCAGCAAGAAACTGGGCAAGAGATCGCAAGATGCATCGAGAATTATAAAAAGGAAGATGCTCAAGAAGATTCCCAACTGATCTCCTTATCTGGATTTCGAGCTACTTATCTGGAAGAACCCAACGTGTCTTCTTTAAAGATGTTACCTCGCGTACAGTCCGCGTCACATCTGGGGTGCCTCAAGGAAGCCATCTTGGACCCTTACTTTTTACTTTGTTTATTAATGACTTGCCCCTTGCCTTAACTGACTCACTAGTACTAATGTACGCTGACGATGTTAAGCTTTGTCTTTAATATAGATCTACTAGCGCCCAATCTAGACTTCAATCCGATTTGGATAAATTTCAAAATTGGTGCTTAGCAAATGACCTAAAGCTTAATGGATCGAAATGTAAACTCATGTCATTTTATCGATCTAGCCCTCACCAGGCTACGTACTTTCTCTATGGGATTGCCTTAGAACGTTTAACTCAGGTTAACGATCTGGGAGTCCTATTAGATTTGAAACTTAAATTTACCGACCATATATCCACCATGGTTAATAAAGCTATGGGTGTGCTTGGTTTTATTAAAAGATGGTCAAAAGAATTCAACGACCCATACATTACAAAAACTTTATACACATCATTGGTCCGTCCGATTCTTGAGTATGGATCGTGTGTCTGGAGTCCACAATACGGTGTGCACCAAGATCACATAGAATCCGTACAAAAAAACTTTCTTATTTTCGCACTTAGGGGACTGAATTGGAATGCAAGCCTTCACCTTCCCTCCTATCATAGTAGACTTTTATTAATCAACTTACCACCATTAACAAACCGTAGAACGATGCTGGGTGTCATGTTTCTATTTAATCTTATTAATGGTAATGTAGACAGCCAGCATTTATTAACACGCTTAAATTTCAACGTTCCTAGTAGAAGGACTCGAAACTTTCGTCCTCTACTCCTTAGCCATTGTAGCTCGACATATGCCCAACACGATCCGTTCAGGGTTTTATGTTCGGACTACAATGGTCTCTACCACGTTTTGTCCCTTTGCTCTACTAACAATCTTAAATCCATTATACTAAACACCTTATCTTTGAACACTTTTCCTCGTGATTTCATACTCCTATTCCTCTCTTTTACTCTCTCGGATCTATCCCCGCGATTCGAGCCGTACGTTATGCGGCAGCGTCCCTCGGTCGGTTGGACGGGAGGTGGGCTGTACGTATGCAGTGGGAACCGCGCGAAAAAGAAGTAGAAAATCAAGTTCAAGAGCATTCCCGTGACGTATTACCCAAGAATTATTAGCCGGATTATGTCGGCGCCAAAGAGAACTAGTAGAATCCGTAAACGTTGCCTTAAGAGAGTTTAAGGCATCCGGGGGAGGTCCAGGAGACCTACTAAAATCTTTATGGGCTCAAGTCCAAGGAATCCACTTGACAGTCTACGAGGAGTTTGAAAACCCAATAGACAGTGGGTATAACAAACAGGCATACCTACAATTGTAAGCAGAGGTTGAAAACCCAATAGAAAGTGGGTATAACAAACAGGCATACCTACAATTGCAAGCAGAGGTGCAGAATGCACTCATGGCAAGGCATAGCACTTCGGCAAACGTCATTGATGTGCAAATGTCCGGATAAACATTCCAAAGTTTGATGGGGATGCAATGAAATGGAAACAATTCCATGACTTATTTACCTGCATGGTCCATAGTACTAACATGCCATCAGTGAAGTAAATGTGGTACCTAAAATCCGCTCTCTCTGGAAATGCGGAGAGACTAATACGCCACATCGAGCTAAATGAGGCCAACTATGTTCATGCATGGCGCATAATAGTTGGATCATATGACAATCTCGGCTCATGGCGAATACAGTTATTCGTCGGCAACTTCATCAGAGCCTAGTCTCTAACAGTGCCAAATCAACACAGGATCTGTATATAACAATCCTAGAAACCCTTGCGTCATTAAAGGGACTAGGCATGTATCCACATGGGATGCGTTTCTTGTGGTCATGCTTACCGTTAAGCTTGACATCACTAATAGGGGTCTGTTTGAGCAGACATTTGGCAACTCAGTAGAGATCCAGCCCCTACAAACGATGCTGGAATTCTTAGAGCAAAGAATCAGAGTCTTGAGCTCCGGAAAGACAACGGCATCATGTGGCGTGCGCGTTCATTACGTCACACAGACAATCATCATGCTACTATTGCAAGACTCCAAATCACGCATTATATAAATGTGAGGAGTTCCGAGCAAATACAGTATTCGAAAGATTAAATTGGGTACAAAAACAAAAAATGTGTGTCAACTGTTTCAAGACCGATCACAAATCAAAGGAATGTAAAGGAAGGAATTGTTTCAAGTGCGATAAAAAACATCACACCTTGTTACACCTGGAATCCACAAGCCTTCATTCCCCAACTGTCGGTGCCGCGGTTAACAAGAATTTCCTTTGAAGCAGTGTGTGCAGACAGAATGTGCAGAGCAAGACCAGCCAGCTCAACCACTTACTCATTGTGCATTATAAATACCCAATGAGTGTCAGTTAGCAGATCCCCAGTTTGATAAACCTGGAAGGATAGATCTACTAATCGGCGCTAAGCATTATTACTTGCTACTCCTTCCAAATCAGCAGAAGATCGGAAGAGATGGTGCCATGCTACAAAACACGAAACTAGGATGGATTGTAGCAGGTAGAATTAAATCCACTTACGCAATCCGTCATAGCCTGTGGTGTATGCGTCGGTGAAGAAACTGACGCATTAATTGAAAGGTTTTGGAAACTAGACAATTTGGACAACCAATCGAAACATCGATCTCCGTCAGAAGTACATTGCGAGAAATTCTTTGTAGAAACTCTAAAAAGAGCAGATGACGTAATATTTATATTAATATTAATATTATATTAATATTTATTTAAAACTACCGTTCGCCGAACACCCTTCAGACCTGGGGGAGTCAAAAGATATTGCTATCAAAAGGTTTTTAGCCCTAGGGCGACGATTAGAGGGTGATGTTCGGAAAGGGTATTCCGACTTCATGAAAGAATATGAAGCTTTGGGACATACCAAAAAATCATTATTTCATACCACATCACTGTGTTCTGAAACCAGACAGCAGCAGCACAAAACTACGAGTGGTTTTCGATGCTTCATGCAAAACATCAAGTGGAAAATCCTTGAACGACATGCATGCATAAAGGACCCATTGTTCAGAGCGAGCTATTGTCCATACTACTACGCTTCAGAATACACAAATATGTGTTCACGGAGAAAAGATGTACCGTCAAGTATGGATCAATCCAGATAATCAGTTCCATCAAGCTTATGGATAGTCTGGAGAAACGATCCATTCGAGGATCTTAAGTACTATAGACTTAAAACCGTCACTTATGGAACCAAAAAAGCTCCATTTTTATCATTTAGAATTCCGGTCACGGGACTACCCGTCACTACCCGTTGGGGTCTGCGACGCTTATAAATGACTTCTACGTTGACGATTGCTTGACGGATGCTGACTCAGTGGCAAAAGCAGTTCAAATCCATAGTGAACTGAACAAAATATTACTACCACACGGTTTCAAATTGCGAAAGTGGGGCTCAAATAATGCAGGACTACAGTAACGAATACCCAAAGAGGATACCGTGAGCGATGTAAAATTGGGAGAGACCTTGGACCAATACAGAGTTAAAACCCTCGGCATCATATAGATGCCCATAAAGACCAACTTTGCGGAAGTGTGCAGCAAGGCGAAGCTTTGGTCATAACAAATCTAGTGGTTTGCTCTGAGTTGTCATAAATCTTTGACCCTATAGGCTTCTTTGCGCCAGTTGTAGTAAAGGAATAGATATTTATGCAACACATCTGGGAATTGAAAATGGCTTAGGATGAGGAATTGCCCTTAGAACTTCAGTCAGATTGGAAAAACTATCGCTCTGACCTGCAAATGCTGAATGAATTGGAAATTTCAAGACACATATTTGACGGAAAGGTACCAGTCACGCAAGAGTTTCACACTTTCGTGGACGCCTCAGAATCCTTGCCCAGACAAGAGTTGTGCGCAGCAGTCCTTCAAGCAACAGTATGTGGTTTTATGGGCCCCTGTTCTTACATGGACCCAGGGAGAACTGGACAAAGATGCCAGCCATTATTTCGACAAATTTAGAGAAAAAAAAGAAAATTCGTCAGCATGGCTGCCGTTGTAGGCACAGTAACTCCTTTTACAAAGTACAACGGATTGTTGCGTACATGCTGGGGTTCTGTTATAAGGCTAATAGAGCGCCAACAAAGGCATTATGTCTGAGGACCTAAACCAGGCACGCACAATTATCCTACGCACAATTCAGCAAATCGAATTTCACGCGGAGTGCAAACAGCTCAAACGTTATAAAACAGTGGGCAAAAGGAGTTTCCTCGTGTCATTGGCTCCCATCTTTGGACCTGATGGGTTAATTCGAGTGGGAGGCAGACTCGAACACTCAAACCTATCTGAGGACGCAAAACATCCAGTCGTGCTCCCCTATAATGACACAATTGTAAGAATGATCCTAAGGGAACTACATGAGACCATCATGCATTGCGGTGCTCAAGCCTTGCGTGCCATCGCTCGGCAACAATATTAGATCATCAATGACAAAACAATTGCGAGAAACATTGTACACAACTGCGTGCGATGTACCAGAATAAAGTCCAAATTAATGAATCAAATTATGGAAAATCTACCAGCCGAGAAAGTCACGCAGGCCTGCCCACTTCTTAACTCTGGAGTAGATTACTGCGGCCCCATATGGATTTATCACAAGATCTGAGGCAAACGACCTGACAAGGCCTATATCGCAGTGTTCTGTTGTTTCTCCACGAAAACAGTGCATTTGGAGTTGGTAAGCGATCTCACAACAGACGCCATTTTGGCCGCACTCCGCCGGTTTCTAGGACGACGAGAAAAGTGCAAGACGATCCATTGCGATAATGCAACAAATTTTGATGGAGCCAAATAAATGAAAAGAGCACGAAACCGCTATTTTCTCAACCAATGCAAAGGACACCATAGTTCAGCATTGCAACAAAAGATAAGTAGAATTCAAATTCATTCCCCCACGAGCACCATCATTCGGTGGCCTATGGGAGGCTGCGGAAAAAACCGCAAAACGGCTGCTTGTTTCAGTTACAGCCACGGTATCGTTAACCTTCGAAGAACTCAATACTGTGGTCGTTGATGTCGAGGCGATCCTCAATTCACGACCCATCAATCCCATGTCATCAGACCCCACTGACGAATCAGATTTAAAGCCAGGACACTTCCTGATTGGAGAACCATTAAGTGCTCCTCCCGATACCAACATTCCGCACGGCAAACTATTAGTATAAAGACTGGTATCACGAACTGGAAGCATGCATTTTGGAAGCAATGGTCGAGCGAGTCCTGCTTCTTGCACATCTTCTTGCAGATGCTTCTCTCCAGAAGCGACCCAAATGGAAGAAAGCGTCTGGCCTATGGGAAGAGTTCCTAAAACGTATCTAGGACCGGACAGCCTCGTTCGGGTAGTGGACATCAAAACGTCTTCTGGAATATTCAAGAGACCAGTTACTCGGTTAGCTCCACTGTTCCCAGAAGAAGTCAACAACAAGCGCCCATTATACGACACCCTCAAGGCGGATCAGTCTAATGAGCCTCCGGTACAACGCAAAAAAGGAATCCTCCCATCAATGCCTGTAAATCTAGCGCTTATGTTGCTACTTCTATTTACGATGGCAACTCCAATCAAAGTGATAAAGTGTTCAGCAACAAGCCAGGAATATTCTACGCACGTTTGGGAACCACGACCAACCAAGTTTCTGACTGGACAATGATAGTATATTACGACTGAATCCCTACTGGAATGATATGAAGATACTTTCTGTTGGATTAACGGAACTCTCACATATATGTCAGGAATTGACAAACGTAGCAGCATGCAATTTCATTCTAGACCATTTTAGACAGCTAGTTGCAAAGCTTAAGTCAGGAAACAACCTTATGCATCACTCTCGGCAACGTAGATCATCGTTTAGTATTGTTGGAACCATAGCCAATTCATTATTCGGCGTGCTGGACTCCACATACGTAGAAGATATGGCCAAAACTATAACAAAGGTTAAAGGCAACGAGGACTTCCTCTTACAGCTGCTTCAGAACCATACATCCATGGTTGACTCCACCATCAATTTGGTGCGAAAAGGAAGTTTGGCTACCAACAACCGAATGAGATCTTTGGAACAACAGATGACCCTCATAGACAAGCAACGAGGACAGTACCAAGGCACACATTTGCAAATGGTTTACAGCGAATGCAGAGTGTGATACCTGATATTCGCCATAGAACAATCAGCCCAATTTTAATATCACCTACACAGTTACGAGATTAACTCGACCAAATTCGGAATCATTTACCACCCAATAAAATTTTGCCAGTCGCCACCACTGCGCAAGGCAGTACAACTGAAACTCACGCCATTTTTCGAATAACAATACAACTGGTATCGTCAGAGTTATTGGATGTCTTTAGCATTGTGCCCATCCCAATATGGGAATCGAAAGGTTGGACATGGCACAATCTTCAGACATCGACCATAGCTATCAATGCCCATTGAGATCGTTTTATAGGTTTTAATGAGGACGAATTCAGAAGATGCACACCTATAAAAATTGACCAACATATTTGTTTCAATCACTTAACGGCATACAATGTAGACAGATGCGAATTCCAGTTATTTAATAACAAGACTGGAACAGAATGTCACAGCAATCTTGTGCACTCCAGCATGGTATGGATAAAAACTCGCCAATCTCTCCAATGGATCTTTGCAACCAAGGAACCAATGGAACTGCAGGCGGTATGCAATGGAGTTTCATCAACTATCAACATAACCGGGCGACTGGTATGCAGAACTTGCCCATTGGTTGCACAGCACGCAATGTCAATATAAGTTTGACTACGTTCGACACCGTGACCACTGAAGTACAAACATCGTTTAGTCGATTCGGAAATATCTCCAAGCCCATAAAATCTATAGAAGAAATATCGGACTCCGTTTTAAGGACGTTTTTTAGAGATCTTACAACATCAGTTAGCCGATATAAAAAGAAAGGATGCACCACCAGACAACCATGTCGTACACAGCATTGGTCAATTCAGTCATCATACTGATACTGATAAGCACCCTCATCTTGCGATACTGGCGGACTATTTGGACTCCAAAGCCCCAAAAGACAACCTCCGAACATACCCCAAGACAGTTTACTATAGAGCTGGACGATGGTTGAACACCTGTTCAGCGGCCGGGAGAATGTGAAGTCATGTGCATTTATTATTAAGACACAAGAACACAAATATACACACAACAAAAAACACAAGCACTATAAGTATATAATATAGAAAATATTAGGTCAAAGCCTACATAAAGAACGAGGATCATTAAAAACCAAACCTTTCAGAAACAACAAACTGAACGGCGGCAAGAACTGCTGACAAGACAAGTCAATGCAACCGACAAAATAGTGCAGAATATTAAATTATGAATTAACTTACCATTTTTATGTTTTTGCTATATTTCCATTAGTTTACCACCTAAGCAATATCCTTGTATCAAATTAGCTATAAATATTGAACTTTTATACTAATAAAGTTAGTCTCGGAAAATCCCATTCTGAACTCAATTCTCTCTCCACGTCCAATTTGTTCAAGTGCAAGTTGCGGCAACAAACCAGCAATCGGTTCATGTACCCTCTGCTCAAAAAATTCTTTACAAATTAACCATGATCAAGAATATATATACTTTATAGGGTCGGAAATGTCTCCTTCACTGCGATGCACACTTTTGAAGAAAATTATAATACCTCTGCAAGGGTATAATTATATTTGTTAAATTTAAATAACAAAAATAAGATTAGAATGATATGAATGCGGATTAGAGATAGAGATAGAGGTTAACGCACGAGTTGGCCGCTAAGGACGGGATGGTAGGTAGTACTCAAGTACTCCGAGTCATCTGGAGTAGGGCGGAGGATCCGCTATGAATAGGGAGAAGGGTATACCCTCCGTCCTCCGTCTAGATTGAGTTATAGAGTGTTACATATTGTCCTTTACAGAAAAGTTAGAGTTAAATATTGAATGTTGTGCAAGTGTTAGTGCTGTGAAACGTCCATGTATTATTCAGTATATGAATACATTTTTATTCTTAGCGGGGAAGGGTCAATGACCCATAATCAACATGGGTCATGGACCCTTCCCACTAGGCGGAGATTTTGGTCATAACACCATTGTTGTTCATATGATAAGAAACCATTCTTGCCCTTATCCAGGCGTTACTGTTTCTCATCGGTTAGGATGTGTGTTTTGATTATTAACTCTTTGCTGTGAAACTCAGCCTCTAAGTTCTCTAGCAATTCTCTAGCAATGTGAAACTTTCTTTAGAAGTACAAGTCCAAAAAGAGCTACTGCATCGAAGAGGAGCAAAGCAGGGATGCTGTATGTTTGGCTTTGATATGCAATCTGCCGATGCACCTTGGCAACTACCTGCTGTTTCGCACCGCAAACTAACTGCATGTCAGTTCGGGCCTTTTCTCGTTTTAATCTTAAGTTCTCCACCAACTCTAAGCATCCTTTAACGAGGAGACTGACCGAAGCGACAATATTTAATATCTCGTGCTTTCTTTTCACTCTTAGATTGCAAATGGTCTATTATAACCGCTTACCGCGACTCGGATTGCATCCCATATCCTTTGTTTCTCGGCTGTCTGTTTCTTCACCGTGTTCGTTGAGTTCTTTGAGTTGTGGGATTTCTTGGGAAGATTCGTTGCCTGCACTCCTTGTACTGCACCTCTAAAACAACTTGATTTCTCTCTGACAATTTAGTCTACAACTAACTACTTTTTAATATGTTTAGTACCACATAAATTCCAGTTTTCTAGCGTAAACCATTATATATTAAGGACTTTAAATTAGGCATTAGTCAAAATCAGAAAACGATCATGTAGAAATCCTTTACATAGCGTTTCTTACCCAACAAAAAGCCAATACAAATCGACAAATGCCACTCACGGGTTCTTCTCAGAAGAACGAGTTAAAACCAAAATCAAAGCAATTAAAGACTTCCAGGTACAGAAAACACTAAAGAAACTTCGATAATTTTTAGGAATGACGTGGAATTATATATTATACTATTATAGTAGATTTTTTAAGGATTACGCGAAGATACCCAAACCTATAACTGTCCTCCTAAGGGGAGAAGAAGGTCGCGTATTCGAATACATGTCAAGCAGAATAGTCAAGCCATTAAACTAAACAAAATGGCAGCAGGTGCATTTGTAGCAATGTAATATTAGATTAACCATGGTGGATATAGTCAATAAAATTAAGTTTCAAATCTAATCAAACACCCAGATCGTTAACCTGAGTTAATCGTTTTAAGGCGTACCCATAAAGAAAATACTTAGCCTGTGGAGGACTAGATCGATAAGATAAGAAGACTAGATCGAGATCACAAACGCGAGGTAACATTTTTAAGGAAGACACATTGGGTTCTTCCAGATAAGTAGCTCGAAATCCAGATAAGGAGATCAGTTGGGAATCCCTAAAGGCTGAGATTACTTATAAGAAGCGAATGGTTAACACATTCAAATGCTTTACTGAAGTTAGTGTAAATGATGTGTGTTAGGGAGGCATTCCGAAACCGTGTCAAAAGATATAGGTGTTGCAAATGTGGAGTGATAAGTTTTTCGAAAAGCTTTGGAATTGCTGACAATTTAGAGATGCCTCTGTAATTGGCAGCGTCGGATTTTTTCCCAAAGTTTCCAGAGATAGATTAAAGAGTTTCAGAAGATGTTTGCAAAGTGCAACCTGGTACTCCATCGGTGGCTGGTGAATACATGCGCTTAATCTTCAGAAAATAGAGAAGCATTAGCAGTTGCGCCAAGAAATAATATCTGCATTGATTAGTGACTCAGTTCTTATCATTTATTACCCACAATATCCGGTTGAACTCCATACTGACGCTAGTGCAGATGGCTATAGAGCTTATTAATGCACAAGATAAACGGCAAAACCAAGAGTTATAGAATATTATAGCATGTGTACTACAGGGGCTGAATAAAGGCTCCACTCATATTAACTGTAGGCACTGGCAGTGTACAATGCAGTGAAACATTTTCGTCATTATTTGCAGGGTCGTCCATTTGTTGCATTCACGAATTGTAATTCACTCAAAGCTAGTCGTAATAAAATAGAATTAACGCCGAAGGTCCATCGCTGGTGGGCATATCTGCAGTCCTTTGAGTTTTAGGTAGAATATAGAAAAGGAAAAGGAAAAGAAAAGGGACATGTAGAATTCCTTTCGCGCAATCCACTACCAGTTGACAAGGTTACTAAGTCTACCACAATAGAGGAAGTTCGTAAGGCCATAATGCATTTGGGATGGGAGAAAACACTAGATAAGGTATATTCGCAGTATTGATTTCCAAATATGTCCGAAAATTTGTTGAAAATTGCATCACCTGCAAGCTTTCAAAATCAACGTCAGGAAAGGCCCAAATATAACTACACCCCATACCCAAAGTTTCCATTCCTTGACATACAGTGCATGTGGTATGTCCACAAAAATTATGTGACAAAAATGACGTCAAAGAATATGTGATAGCCTGGACACTAATAGTTGCATAGAGGCGTTAAAGTCCACCATATGTATGTTTGGGGTACCCAGTCGTGTCATTGCCGATCAAGGTTGCAGTTTTGCGAGTGGTGATTTTAGGCAATTTTGCGCAACACAAAAAATGGACTTAGATCTAATGGCAACTGATGCAAGCCGTGCGAATGGACAGGTATTTGGCAGGATGCCTTAAAAGAGGTGCAGTTGGCCATGAATTGCACGGCCAATAAAGTCACAAAACTTAGTCCGTTAGAGTTACTAATTGGTAAAGAGGTAAGGCCAAAGGGCATGATGCCAATAATAGAAGAAGTAGACATTGACATTGAACATGTTAGATCGAAGGCCTAGCAAAACATAAAGAATAGTGCAGAATACGAGAAGCAACGATATGATAAGAATAAGGCTAAGATTGTAAGTTACAATGTAGGTGACCATGTCATGCTCAAAAGTGAAGAAAGGCACCAAAATATCTAGATCCAAAGTTCAAAGGACCGTTTGTCATCCATAGAGAAGCTAGATGGCGATCGTTATATGTTGAAATTTCTTTCAAACAAACGAACATATAAGTATGCCCACGAACAGCTGCGTGCGATGCCTAATCAGGTATAGGCAGATGAGTGCGAGAGATCGCCAACTGAGGCACTCGTCGGCAACTCGGATTGAATCATTTACAAAGGCTAGAGCCGTGTCATGTACTAATCTGTGCAGTAACTGCATGACGAGGGCTATGTGGGTACAGAAGGACCAGTGCAGATTGTGCGTGTGAGCGTTGCAATGTGTGTGCAGCAAGAGCCTAAGAGTGTAAAGTGTTGAAGATATGTTGAGAGAAAGTGTTATGGTACAAAGAGATAAAAAGAAATTAAGTTAAAAAAAAGTTGAGCAAGGCAAGGGACACCACTGAAATACAATACTCTTGATGATTATATGAATTATGTTGTTGATCTTAATTTTCACTTTATAATAAAGAGTACTTTTTCTTTTTATACCCTTGCAGAGGGTATTATAATTTTGGTCAAAAGTGTGCAACGCAGTGAAGGAGACATCTCCGACCCTTTAAATTTCTTGATCAGGATCACCTCCTGAGTTGATATAACTCAGTTGTCTGTTTCTACGCAAACTAGTCTCTCAGTTTTAAAGCTATCGTCTTCAAACTTTGCACACACCCTTCTTTTCTTTGCAGGCAGTATATAAGTCGGAACGGCCGGGATCGGTCAACTGTATCCTATAACTGATTGATCGGAAATGGCATAACTTCGTTGTTTTTTCATATTTCATAAGGATCGGCCGACTATATCCTATAGCTGCCATATAACTGATTGATCGGGAAGGCCATAACATCGTTGTTTTTAAAGTTAGAACGATGGGATTTTCTATGTATTCTACTTTGGGCAAACTAATCCGATCTGACAAATTTCATAAGGATCGGCCGACTACATACGCACCGATATATATCTAATAATGTAAGATGCGTGTCGCCACCTAGCGGACTGCCACTCAACTGCAAGGGCTAGCTTTCCTTTCTTGTTTTTTATTGATATAAAAAGAAACTAGCTGAAGAAGTTATGAATCGGAGGCCCAAGCGGGGCAAAGGGGACAACAAAGAGATCCCGCCAATGGAAAGGCGACGGGATTTGGAGACAGGATTAACGGCGAGAACAGAGGCACGAAGGATTAACGGCAGGAAGCGAGATTGGTGAGGATTAACGGAATCGTGGCCGAGTCTTCTAGGGAACCTGGAGGAGTTGAGTGAAAGACCCCCGTGGGTAAGTCTAACATTCAAGCGACAAAGATTCCTTGAAGGAATTAGGAATATAGGTTGAAAGACCCCCCGTGGGTAGGTCCGACAGTCTCAACAAGGATAAGTCAAGGCGCAAGTGGGAAAAGGATCTAGGATCCACGGCGGAACTAAAGCCCAAGGGTAAATCGGGTCGGGGTGGTTTATTCCCGGACACGACATGTATCCTTGTGTCATAGCAATAGCGACGGATCGGTCTGGAATACGCCTTATCGATTCCTGACCGTTACGACCAGGTGTGATTCTGTAAAACGAGGGGTAACCAGCTCGGGTACTCAAGCCCAACAATAAAACCAAACAAGGACATCCCGTTCAAGTCAAGGACTCCTAATCTATGTGTATTGGCACCAACTCGGAACGGCGACCGGGGAACGACGGGAAGACGAGCGGTCGATCGGCTGAGTCGAGCAGCCGGTGAGGTTCACCCTTTGTAAACATTATAATAATAAAAGGGACATTTTTAAAACGAAGCACCCTGTATTATTTCTGGGTTCGGGCAGTCATGTCGAATCTATAAATTCGATGGAACGATCCATAGACTCCGTGAGTTATCCTGTTGCGAGCACCAATCTGCAAAAACAGCTCGTTCGACGAACAGCAGCTCGTTACACCTGATTGCATTCGAGTCTTAAAGTAACGCAGCTTCAAGATGGGGAGAACAAACTGGATATACGCGCTTCGCAAGGAGGAGTTGAGCGAAGTATGTAGAGAGCTTGGTCTCAATAGAAGGAACGCTAGAAAACATGAGGGCAAAGTGTTGCATTGTGGGTCAACGGAACACAGGACGACGAGATGTTGGCGGTGACGCGTGGATTTGAGGAAAAGTACACACAAAGGTCCACTCCGAGACAAAGAGTGGTGAGTGAGTCAGAGAAGCTCATTCAAAGTCTGGCGGTACCAGAGATTAAAAAAGTTAGGATCGTGGAGTCATAAGTGCGGAAGCCAGTCCCGGTGCAAGTGGACTACGTGAATAAGTGGACCGAGTGGCATGGTCCCCTAAAACATACGGCTTAGACATAAACACGATCCTGCGGCCGATGTCGGAATAACTCCAGGGCAGAGCGCAGGGATGCTTCATAATGAACGATGAGAACGATGTGTGTATTCGACTTCATTTTGATGACAGCCAACATTTTAGTTTTTTGTATCTTTTCCGGCTTGCTACCCTAAAAATGGGAGTTACTCATTGTTGGGTTAACGACGAAAAAATTTTATAAGATGTTATATTATATTTTTAAATATTTCAGCATATATTTTAAACTTGTTTAGAAAAACGATTAAGTGAAAGCAGAAAATTTTGTATATAATATATATATACATTATTGGAAAAATTTAACTGAATGATAGAAACAGGGAATCTTTCAATGAGATTATGAGTGTAAGAATGAGCGTAAGAATGAGAGTAAGATTCTCTCTGGGCCTGCTGGGGCCTGTCGCTAGAAATTTTGCGTCCATTTTCGTTTTAAGAAATGAGTAGTAGGCTGTATGAGTAGGCATGAGTAGGCTGTATGGTTAGTGCTTTAACAATCCGGTGTTTATATTTATTTATTTATATATATAAAATAAAAATTTTATATTTTAAACATCCGTATCACTTAGCGTGTGCGGTATATGCGGTACATGCGTTGGTATATTTGGTGGTAATATAAAATTTGTATTATATTTCTTCCAAAAATTTCTCTGCTCTGACTCTTTATCTTTTACGGTGTTGCTTCTTTTGTCGCTCAGTAGAGATTCTTATCTCTATTCTTGCGGTTTAATCACGCTAACCTTCACTAATCTCTGTATTTCATCTCCCTTTTCGTTTCCCCGGTAAAGTGGTTCAAGGTACGATGGAAAATATAAACGAAAATATTAATAAATTAACTTAACATTATCATGGATTATAAACTCGTCTGTGCCTTGAAGTTTTGTAATAAGACAATCTCCTCATCCCAACCTACCATCTTCTGCTGGCTGTGTGAAAATGTTACACGAAATGTTGTCACAAATAGGTTCTGGAATGGCTTACAAACAGACGTCTGTTTAACAATTATCTTCTTATAAATATACTCAGCCTTTAAGGATTCCCAAATGATCTCCATATCTGGATTTCGAGTTACTTATCTGAAAGAATCCAACGTGTCTTCTTTAATGATGTTATCTCGCGTATAGTGCCCCAAGGAAGTCATCTTGGACCGTTACTTTTACTCTGTTTGTTAATACTTGCCCCTTGCCTTTAATAACTCATTAGTACTTATGTACGCTGATGATGTTAAGCTTTGTCTTCAGTATAGATTCACTAGCGACCAATCTAGACTTCAATCCGATTTGGATAAATTTCAAAATTGGTGCTTAGTAAATGACTTAAAGCTTAATGGATCGAAATGTAAACGCATGTCATTTTATCGATCTAGCCCTCACCAGGCTACGTACTTTCTCTATGGGATCGCCTTAGAACGATTAACTCAGGTTAACGATCTGGGAGTCCTATTAGATTTGAAACTTAAATTTACCGACCATATATCCACCATGGTTAATAAAGCTATGGGTGTGCTTGGTTTTATTAAAAGATGGTCAAAAGAATTCAACGACCCATACATTACAAAAACTTTATACACATCATTGGTCCGATTCTTGAGTATGGATCGTGTGTCTGGAGTCCACAATACGGAGTGAACCAAGATCACATAGAATCCGATCACTTCCTTATTTCGCACATTCCTATTAGAAGGACTAGAAACTTTCTTTCTTAGTTCGACATATGCTCAACACGATCCGATCAGGGTGTTTTGCTCTACTAACAATCTTAAATCCTTTATACTAAACGATTGCAAGTAATGTCAACGTGAGCAAGACTCTCAGTACAGCGCGTTCTTGCTCCCCCTCGATACCATCGATGTCTCTGCAGCCGAAATGCGCTGAACGCCCCCCAACGCAGGTATGCAATGACCTACGCTCATCAGCAGTAACAAACACTGCAATCTCTTTAACAACGTCACAATAACCTCAACAACAACAACCGCAACTCCCTCGACAGCGCGCTTTACGACATCATCAGCCAGATGCGCATATACGTCTGGCGCTTCGTTGCCCGAAAAAAACAAAACAAAAACAATGAATATGTTAAGCCAGCTGTACAGACTGGTATGGATCGCTACATCCAAATAAAAAGGAAGCCTACAACAAAGTCTTACGGTATTTATTTAGGCATAAAAAATTTTCTAAAAACTACCTACAGACCACATCTATAATAATGCAACTAAATACTAGCCCCCCCACACACTCCACAATAGAAAACTTCACGCTGAAATGAGTTTATGCAGTTTTTCAACTCACTAGAAGACCACTTCATAGAAACGGGAGACTACAATGCCAAGCACATATACTGGGGATCTCGTCTCGTGGCTCCAAAAAGAAATCAGCAATTATCAAATAATGCAAGTATCAGAGCCAAGAATAAGCTCGACTACGTTTCTCATGGCGGTCCAACATACTGGTCTGCAGAAAAACTACGCGACATAATAGACTTTGCCTTTCGCACCTTTCATCTGATCACTCGCCTGTATTGCTTCTTCTACTCCAATATCCAAGAACATTGGAACAATCATTAAAATAACCTAACAGAAAACCAATTGGGTGAAGTACAGAAAGTATCGTACCTCAACGATGAAGCCAACGTAGACAGCTTATTGATGCATATTAGAAATCCCACAGGCGGCGGGGCGCGCAGCGTTGCAGACAGAGCCAGCAAGTTTGCCAACCACCTTATAAACGTCATCCAACTAAATCCTGCTACTAATGCATTTACTTTGCCGACTATTACTTATGAGCCTCGTCCTCAGAAAGAGTCAATTGAATTTCGCCCAAACAAAATCGGTAAAGTCATCAAAAATCAACTGAATCCGAACCAATCCCCGGGCTGCGACCTCATAACTCCCAAAATGATCAGCAGAAACATCTTTGCAATGAATTATTTCACGGGTTGCGCAGCTGCATTTAGATGACTTAGTTTGTAGCATTCGTCCCATCTATGATTCGTGCAGGGCGAACAAGGCACACCAACTTCTTCCAAACCATTGCCATGCACTGCTCCCCCTAATAGACCAATGTGGGAATTGGTTCTCGTAATGAGTGCATGAGGGTCGGAACGTTTCTCCTTCTTTCCTTTTCCTTCTGCATAGGGCAATCCCCGCTTACATACAAATTAGACGATTCATGTGGATCAGTTGAGGTGAACAGTCTGCTGACCGAAATGACAAGCTATTTTCCCGTGGCAGTCTATTGCGTCCAGAAACCACTCAGCCAAATAGCGTATTTTGGGCAATTAGGAGGCAGTGACCTATATGGATTCGTCCAACTGACAAAAGGTTGAAGAACAGGCTGGCTCCAAGTAGCATATCTGCGGTCTGTGGAAGTTGGGGTCAGCCAGAGCTATGTTGTCAAGAATCTTCCATTTCGAAAT
This sequence comes from Drosophila atripex, assembly GCA_035045925.1. Lineage (NCBI taxonomy): Eukaryota > Metazoa > Arthropoda > Insecta > Diptera > Drosophilidae > Drosophila > Drosophila atripex. The sequence goes on from JAWNOP010000075.1 coordinate 92,021, forward strand.
ATCGATGTTAAGGCTGGGTTGACTGTCCGTAATATACGGAACAATAACAGCCTCTAGATTTGCAGAACACACATTAACGAAGGCTCCATTCGTAGCAAACTCAGCGCCGCCGAGACCGGCGACAGCTACACAGCTTGTGAACCGAATCCAATAACACTCTGCAAGGCAGGTAGGCACCTGCTCGACCACGGATGAGAATATTGGCGGTTGGCAGAAGCATTAGTTCAGCATGGCGATGTTGAGTCCAGACGGTGTTGATTGAATGGGAAGGTGGGATAGCATCGGCAACACCATCGGGAGAAACCAAGTCTCGGTGGCTGGTGGGGCATTGGTGCAACAAGGAATGATGTCGGCGATAGCATGCTGGGAATCGAATCACAGACCGATATGGCTCTATCTCCATTTATCTAAAATCCGCGGATACATCCGATTTCACACGGAGTCAAAATAAAACTTCGAGTCCGATTCGGCTGAAATTTCGACAGTTGCCATCTACGAGAATGTACTACACGATAGTAAATTTCTCTTGCGGTAGTGACGCCATCGGGCGGTGAGGCTAAGTACTTATCGGACTGCCCTCGTATTGCCTCTCTTGCACTTGTTCACTTTGTGCATGTGTTTCTTCAGATGTAAGATACTTGGGTATTTTACGCTCGTAAGTGCGAATCGTTCTTGCCATACTAAAAAATTTTGGAACGAGAGAATAGTAAAAAAAAGTACAGAAGTACTGAAAACACACATGGGTCGCACATTTGGAAATTGTGCAATCACTATGCTGGGGTCCCCCAAATTTGATTCTTTGGGCGTTATTTTTTTAGGTGGTTTCCCTTGATTATTTTCTACAGAATTTCGTCATTTGAAGAGCGCTGTTGCTTAAGTTGCTTGAGGTAGAATTATTTTTGTAAAGACACCTGTAAAATCATGCCAAAGCAAAAGCAGTTCTCTGATCGCGATAAAGAAAGAATTATTTTATTGGCTGAACAAAATGTATCTAATCGCAAAAACTGCAGTGCAAATAAGATTCTGAGGTTCAGGAACAGTTATCAAAAAAAATGTTCGAACTGTTCAACGTCGGCTTAATTCTATGGGAATGCTCGCAAGTACACCCACACAAAAGCCACTTTTGAATCCGCGAATGAAAACAAATCGTTTACACTGGGCCAAGGACAAGGAAAATTGGGCTGCTTCTGATTGGTCACGAGTGCTATTTTCAGATGACTCCAAAGAACAAGAATCCATTTTTCAGGATGATTCTTCACCTTGCCATCGAGCGCGATCTGAGAGTTACTCAGTGTCCGATGGTTATCATATTCTGATTCAGTTAAATTTATCATTTTTCTATCTAAAGATAACAAATTTGAAGGAAGAATTGGGCATTAAGTCCTTAGATTGGCCAGGAAACAGCCCAGACCTTAATCCAATCGAGAATGTTTGGGCCTATATGGGTGCAAAAATAAGAAAGCAAAAGCCCAAAACTATGGAGGAGCTGGAGCAAATTATAGAAAAAGTATGGATACACTATATAACGAAGGAATATTTGTGTTCCATTTACGATTCTATCCAATAGGGCCCAAAAGGGTAAAATCTGTTATTAAGGCCAAAGGTGTTCAATTGGAAATACAAATTTTTTGTAAAATTGTTTCATTATTATAACTTTTATGAATTTTTTGAATGATAACTGAATGAAGGGTGAAACCAAAAAACAACATTTTTTTAATATTAAAAACAAATTTAAACTAAAAATTGGTATGCACTTTTATTAACATACCATCAATTAACTTATTAAAAAAAAACTTGGGCGAATCCGCAATCGTATAAAGAAACCACGGGCCATGAAAGTTAAGAATTCGTAAAAGTATATTAATATTTTTACTGTTAAAAAACAAATCAAGGAATGACTCTGTTTCGAAAGAAGCTAGCAACCAACTATAAAGTAAATCAAGATAAGAAAGCTAACTTCGGACGGAGCCGAAGTTGATATACCCTTGCAGTTGAGTGGCAGTCCGCTAGGTGGCAGACTTTAAGAAAATGCCATTTAAGAAAATGGCGCGAGGAGCTATAAATCGAAGCCTTGAAATAAACACAGGACACGATCGAATATCTGCTTTATACATAAAAAAAAAATATGAGCTCGAATTAGCTACATCCAGCTACATACTACATATTGGTTTTGACGAGTTTTACTGCATTTACGGCACTCCACCTCAAATTAAAACATTCATACGCAAATTAAAAGAGTCCGGAAAATATCTGTGGATCCCACTGAAAACGATAAAAGCTACGTTTTTCTATACCAGGTAGTAATGGAATGAGATGATGGAATATGTATTTCAAATGCTGTCGACCAAGCATGATTCGGCCAGCATCCAAATCTGGGGGAGTCAATTTATATCAAAGTTCCTTGGCTTTGTTGAACGCTGTAAGTTAAAGCTTAAACGATTGTCGCATCCATACATATATGATACGTCCTGCTTTGAAGCTTTATCCTCTAAGTCGAGTCGAATACCAAGATCATATATTCGGCTTGACATACCCACCTTATAAAAATTATGTGCCGGAAAAATGTATTCAAAGGAAAATTAAAGTCGACCCAACCCAATTATTTTTTATGGACAAATGTTATGAAAAACAAATTTACGTCGAATGATAATGTTGGATCGTCTGCTTACTTCAAAGATTTAAAAAATCCGACATGAGCATATTCAATAGACCTGTGCGAGCATATAAATTTGTAACACAACACATCCGATTCATCGAGGCAGCCTGCCAATTAGAGCGTGCAGCAACAAATAGGAAAAAAATGAAAACACTGGCCTTCATTGAGGATAAAAAATTTAAAATAGATGATAAAATCGATGCAGGTAATCTCCTAGAAGAGGAAAATAGTAAAATTAAAAACAAAGCGAAAAGCACTCAACAGATCGAAATTGAAGATGAACGAAACGCCAGAGGAAAATAAAAAAGGTTATAGTCGACCGATGAAAAATTCAAAAGGATCGGCCGATTATATAAATTTCAAAAGGATCGGCCGACTATATACGATCCGATATATATCTAATAATATAAGCTGCTACTTTACTGCAAGGGTATATCAACTTTGGTTCCGCTCGAATTTAGCTTTCCTTTCTTGTTTTTTCGTTGAATTTTATAGACTTTAATAAATTTTGTTAAATAACTTAACTAAAATTAAATAACTATTTTTTCACAGCTGTATGGATATGTGTATATTTATTGTATATGGATATGCGTATGAGAAGGAAAATTATCAAAGTATTAGGTTGTTTGGTAATGACATACCGGTTTCTTTATTGATTTTTTACGACGATTTTAACATAGTTAGCATTGTCCGATGCTATATACCGTTGTCTTCGATGATTTTCTGCCATTTTGATGGTAACTTGTATATGCCTCTCCCAAAGAAGTCCTCAATCGCTCCAGTTGTTCACAGTACAGGTCAGAATTGATGGTTTGGCTATAGGGCAACAATGGATAATTAATGGATGGATTCATAATGGATAATTCCTCTGATATCCCACCATACACTCAGCAACACCTTATGAGCCGTCAGTTCTGGGTTTGGCACCGTTTGAGACGACTCACCGTGCTTCGACCAGGATCTTTTACGCTTTATGTTGTCATATGTGATCCATTTTTCATCACCAGTGTCTAACCGATCCAGAAATGAATCGAGATTATTACGGTGCAACAAAGACTCGCAGATTGATACACGGTCGAAAAAGTTTTTTTGGGATAACTCATGAGGCACCCATACATAGAGCTTTTTTGTTTAATTTTTCGACTTTAAATGCCTAAGGACGGTATCCATGCTTAGTTGCAGCTCCTCTGCGATGGTTCTAGTAGTCACATGACGATCTCGATCCATTATTTCCATGATTTTATCAGTATCAACGGTCACTGGTCGTCCGGAAGGCTTGGGTGTTTCGGTATCAAAATTGCCACATCGGAATCGCCAAAACCACTGTTCGGCAATTTGAATCGAAAGTTTGTTATATTCTAAGACAGCAATAATCTGTCTACGAGATTCCGCAGTTTTTCCCTGTGCAAAAAAAAATTTCAAAATTGCCCGAATTTCTGCGTTTGTGAACTCCATTTCAATCGATTGTAATCTTTGGAAGCTCATGTAAACAAACTATATGTCACTTTAAAGGTGGTTCCAATACCTTTCAAACGATATATATCATTGCTAGATTATATTTGACTTTAAAAGCGAAGCGCGAAATTTGAATGTAAAATCCGGTATGTTATTACTAAACAACCTATTATATAAGAAAATGACAACGCGTTGATAAGCGTTGCCATGGTACATAATGTCTAACGATATGATAAAGGAGATCGACATTCATGTTGCATAATTCTAAGCAGCATGAATAAATACAATGTTGCCAAAATGCATTCTGTTTCTCAACACCTTCGATTAATCACTAGATTATTTATTGATTTTTGGTAATAAAAAATATGGGAATATAGTTTAAGGTTGTTATAATATACCTGCTAAGTTTAGAAACATATAAATCAAATAGTTTGTCTAGAAAAAATTCTTAAAAAATGTGTTTCTTAAAAAATGTTATATAACGCCTTAATAATTGGGATTTTTTTAATCAATAAAGAAATTTATTTTTGCATGTATATATATAACAAAATTTATTTGTTGAACATTTTTCTTGTATTGTTAGGTCTGCGGATGATAGATTTACTAATCAAAGAGTTGGAATCAAAAAGATTTCTCCCTTTGAGCACCAGACATATCGCCAACGAATTCTTAGAGAAATAACAATTTTGACTCGATTTAAACACGAAAACGTAATATTTATTTTTTTTTAATTTAAATAAATTTTATTCAAGATTTTATATTTTTAGATTATTGATATTCAAGACATTTTGAGAGTAGCCAGTATTGAACAAAGAGGGATGTTTATATAATGCAGTGTTTAATGGAGACTGATTTATATAAATATTTTGTTTTCAGGAAATAGAGCTTTCAAATTATAATAATTTATTATCACGTACTTAAACTATATAAACAAAAAATTTTGAACTAAAAATATTGAGCTTCCTGAATACCTGAGAAGTTAATCTAGAAGTTTGAATAGATATTTTCTATTAATTTAAAAATGTTTCTTTCAATCTTGTCTTCAATTTGTATGCCAAACTGTTTTTGTTTTTGGCAAACCACTGAAAGAAACATGTTCGACCTTATAAAGTACAAATGTCTTCATTAAATTAACTGAAACACAATCAATTAAATTTGTTGGTATTTTCTTATGAGTTCAACTGCTTACCTTTGATGAGACGTTTCGATTCGTAAAAATGCGAAGTGATAAAGGGAATCCCCTCGCGGACCTGGACACCTCCCAAGGGAACGGGAATTGAAATTTCTCACGAATAAATACAATTTCCTTATTAAAAGATACACGTTCTACAAACTTACCATCCGTTCGATAAAGAGCACAATGGAACCGGCGTTTTGATACGAGGCGCATTAGGCACCATTTCCATTAAAACCTTTCTATAAACTACCTACAAGTCACATTGATAACTTTAAAGTCACCTAGCGGAAAAATAAGTACACAAAAAGCATGTCAGCAAGTTCTTTACAGTAAAAATTTCAACATCAATTTTCATCTATGCCAATCTGTATAGAAAAACTATCACCAACCTGCATCAGATTTCTTTTGGGACAAGTACACCCATATTCACCCATATTCATATTATGCCCCTGAGCATAAAGATCACTCCAATTTGTAAAGAAGTAAAAACATTCGCGCAGCATCTGAACCGTTTTTCAGTTTAGCGCTGCGACGAACTCGTTTTCTTTAACGCAAATGGGCACTTCAGCAGCGTCGAAACCCAATAATGTTCGGTCTACCGAGATTGCCAAATCATTAAGGATTACCGAAAATTATAAAGGCATTATAAAGGCACCCCTACTAACAGGGGTGCCGCAGAAAAATCTATTCAGTTAGTCAAATCATGAAAAATTTTAATTTATCATATTGAATAATGTAATATAAAAGACAGAATATTTATTTGTTGATATCCGAATACAGAATATTCAAAGATTTGAATATTCACTTCCTCTCTTTATCTTAAAGCGAACGGATGTGATTTTTTGTGCGCACTGCGTTTTATCACATCTTTTCATTATTTTTATTTGTTTATAATTATAAAATTAAACTTTTACATTTCAAACATCCGTATCGCTTCGCGTGTGCGGTGGTATATTTGGAGGTTAAATAAGATTTTTATTAAGTTTCTCCTCATCTTAATTCGTTTACACCTCATCTTCCTCACCATCAAAAAACTAATTTCTTCTAAGTCCTTCACTCCGAAGTTTTTCCATGTAAGTACACCACCACGTACAGACGTGATAGAACACTGCAAAGGGAAGGAGGAGTTCTTATTTCTGTAGACTTCAAATTCGCTTCTAAAGAGGTAAAATCACAAGAGTTTGGTGACATAGAAATTCTTTGCGTTAAAACTCTGTCCGGTCAATCTTTATACGTTACATATTCTTAAATACCACCTTCGTCGAAAACGCCCACATGCTGGGAACATTTGTCCGCTATTCGTCTCGTTTCGGACCGTTTGTCTGATGGGGACCAGCTGGTAGGTCTGGGAGACTTCAATATATCAGATCTCATGTGGTCCAATGTTGAGAATTCACTGTCCTTACTGCTTAATGTCTAACGATAATGTCTAAACGATAAATTATCTGGCTGTACAGTTAGCTCGATCTAATTTTACCGTGCAAAACGCAGAATGTTATAGGAGTTATATTCGCCACTGCCTGATTCAGTTTACTCAGGACCCGAAGCAGTTCTATAACTTTGTAAACACTAAGCGCGCTGATCTGGCAACGGCCGATCTCTTTACAGGCATCTCTAAATTGTCAGCAGTTGTCAAATATACTGTCTTTTTGGGATTCCCAACTGATCTTCTTATCTGGATTTCGAGCTACTTATCTGGAAAAACTCATCGTGTCTTCTTTAAGGATGTTACCTCGCGCTTAGTCCGCGTCACATCTGGGGTGTCAGGAAGAATTCATCTTGGACCCTTACTTTTAACACTGTTTATTAACGACTTGCCCCTTGCCTTGTACTTTCTCTATGGGATCGCCTTAGAACGTTTAGCGTCATGTTAACGATCTGAGAGTCCTATTAGATTTGAAACTTAAATTTACCGACCATATATCCACCATGGTTAATAAAGCTATGGGTGTGCTTGGTTTTATTAAAAGATGGTCAAAAGAATTCAACGACCCATACATTACAAAAACTTTATACACATCATTGGTCCAATTCTTGAGTATGGATCGTGTATCTGGAGTCCTCAATACAGAGTACACCGAGATCACATAGAATCTGTACAAAAAAACCTCCTTATTTTCGCACTTAGGGAACTTAATTGGGATGCAAGTCTTAACCTTTCCTCCTATCATAGTAGACTTTTATTAATCAACTTACCATCATTAACAAACCGTAGAACGATGCTGGGTGTCACGATTCTATTTAATCTATGTTCGGACTACAATGCTCTTTACCGCATTTTGTCACTTTGCTGTACTAACAACCTTAAATCCTTTATACTTAACGCCTTATCTCTGCAACACTCTTCTTCGTGATTTCATACTCTTATTCTTCTCGATTACTTTCTTGGATCTATCCCCTCGATTCGAGCCGTATGTTATGCGGCAGCGTACCTCGGTCGGTTAGATGAGAGATGGGCTGTACGTATGCAGTGCCCAAGCCTATCAAAGCTCCCAAAAGCGCATGCTACAAATAACAATCACAAATAATATGCTTTTAACAGCCGCTGCCGCTTCATATAAAATCATATTATATGCAAGGCAATCTTACAAGCAAATTTGTATGTGGTCACACAAATCAAAACTAAAACTCGATGTTAGAGCAACGATTTTTTTTTGTTCAGTAATTGTATCATAGTATATATTTATTCAGCAACTTTTATTTTTTTAGAAACTAAAAATTAGAGGTATGAGTTAAAAAAAACAGCAACAAAAACAAACAAAACCGAATTCGGGAAATTGCAAATACCATACTTTGAAGAGGGTATTATAATTTTGGTCAAAAGTGTGCAACGCAGTGAAGGAGACATCTCCGACCCTACAAATATTCTTGATCAGGATCACCTCCTGAGTCGATTTAAGCATGTCCGTCTGTCTGTATGTTTCTACGCAAACTAGTCTCTATCTAGTTTTAAGCTATCGTCTTAAAACTTTGCACTCCCCCTTCTTTCTATTGCAGGCAGTATATACATATTATATATACATATATAATATACTTATATATATATATATACCGTAATGCAAATAAAAGAATGTGTGCAATGTTCAAAGGCGATAGCTGTAAAAAAAAATTTGTATACATATGTTACCAGTCTTTATACCAAATGAATTTATACCAAATTATTTTTTGTAAGAAGAGTGAAATTTAAAAACAATGAAAAATTTGTTAGCTAACACATAATTAACCAATAAATAAAAATGGAAAAACTTTAATATTTAGTAAAAAATTTAAGTTCTAATATTTAGTAAAAAATTTAGTCAAAATTTGATATATAAATATTAAAGTACATGTGGGTAATTCTCTAATGTCGAACGCGACAATCGGACGCATTTTAACTAAAAAAATATGTGATGTTTAGACTGTTTTTTTTTATTAAGAAAAAAAGAAGCAAAAATACAAATTTGATACCTTTTTGTTTTTAAATATTAAAAACACACACAGAAGTTACTTTTTCAAAAACCATTTCAAACGCTGATTTCAGTGAAACCTGCTTAAAAAATTTGTATACAATCAATTTTAAAACGTTATTTATTAATTGATCTCTGACAATTTAGAGATGCGTCTGTAATTGGCAGCGTCGAATTTTTTCCCTTAGTTTCCAGAGATAGTTTCAGAAGATGTATGCACCGTTCTTGCAACCTGGTACTCCATCGGAGCCTAGTGAATGCACGAGCTTACCTTATCCTTAAGAAGATCCGATAACACACCACTTTTATCAAAAGATTGACAAAATATAAGGTTGGCTGATCTGATATTATAAGTGTAAGGCTAAGATGGAATGATGCTTGGTGAATACGTTGTTTGACAAAAACTGTGCAAAGAGATCGGCCATTGCCTGATCAGTGTACGCATGTGAGTTGAAAATTGTAAGTGTTTGCGCTTTGTGTTTACAAAGTAATAAAACTGCTTCGGATCCTGCGTAAACCAGCAGCGGGCAATATAACATTCTGCGTTATCGCGGGGTTCCCACTGCATACGTACAGCCCACCTCCCGTCCAACCGACTGAGGGACGCTGCCGCATAACGTACGGCTCGAATCGCGGGGATAGATCCGAGAGAGTAAAAGAGAGGAATAGGAGTATGAAATCAAGAGGAAGAGTGTTGTAAAGATAAGGCGTTTCGTATAATGGATTTAAGATTGTTAGTAGATCAAAGGGACAAAACGTGGTAGAGACCATTGTAGTCCGAACATAATACCCTGAACGGATCGTGTTGGGCATATGTCGAGCTACAATGGACAAGGAGTAAAGGACGAAAGTTTCTAGTCCTTCTACTATGAACGTTGAAATTAAAGCGTGTTAATAAATGCTGGCTGTCTACATTACCATTAATAAGATTAAATAGAAACATGACACCCAGAATCGTTCTACGGTTTGTTAATGGTGGTAAGTGGATTAATAAAAGTCTACTATGATAGGAGGGAAGGTGAAGGCTTGCATCCCAATTTAGTCCCCTAAGTGCGAAAATAAGGAGGTTTTTTTATACAGATTCTTTGTGATCTCGGTGTACTCCGTATTGAGGACTCCAGATACACGATCCATACTCAAGAATCGGACGGACCAATGATGTGTATAAAGTTTTTGTAATGTATGGGTCGTTGAATTCTTTTGACCATCTTTTAATAAAACCAAGCACACCCATAGCTTTATTAACCATGGTGGATATATGGTCGGTAAATTTAAGTTTCAAATCTAATAGGACTCCCAGATCGTTAACCTGAGTTAAACGTTCTAAGGCGATCCCATAGAGAAAGTACGTAGCCTGGTGAGGGCTAGATCGATAAAATGACATGAGTTTACATTTCGATCCATTAAGCTTTAGGTTATTTGCTAAGCACCAATTTAGAAATTTATCCAAATCGGATTGAAGTCTAGATTGGGCGCTAGTAGATCTATATTGAAGACAAAGCTTAACATCGTCAGCGTACATAAGTACTAGTGAGTCAGTTAAGGCAAGGGGCAAGTCATTAATAAACAAAGTAAAAAGTAAGGGTCCAAGATGGCTTCCTTGAGGCACCCCAGATGTGACGCGGACTGTACGCGAGGTAACATCTTTAAAGAAGACACGTTGGGTTCTTCCAGATAAGTAGCTCGAAATCCAGATAAGGAGATCAGTTGGGAATCCCAAAAGACTGAGTTTACTTATAAGAAGCGAATGGTTAACAGAATCAAATGCTTTACTGAAGTCAGTGTAAATTACGTCTGTTTGTAAGCCATTCCGGAACCCATCCGTGACAAAAGATGTTAGCTCCAATAAGTTGGTGTTGGTGGAGCGGCGCTTCATAAAGCCATGTTGGCACGGGGATTTTATTGAACACATAGGTGTTGCAAATGTGGAGTGATAAGTTTTTCGAAAAGCTTTGGAATTGCGGACAATTTAGGAATGCCTCTATAATTTGAAGCATCAGATTTTTTCCCTTTTTTATGCAGAGGGATAATGTAAGATTCCTTCCACATAAGGGGAAAAATCGAGGTCTTCAGCGATAAATTAAAAATTTTAAGAAGCGGTTTCACAGGGCCACGGCGCAGTTCCTCAGCACACAGTCTGGTACTCCATCGGGGCCTGGCGAATACACGGGGTTAACCCTAAGAAGATCCGATAACACACCACTTTGATCAAAAGATGGGCAAAAAATAAGGTTGGCTGATTGGATATTATAAGTGTAAGGCTGAGCTGGAGTGGTGCTATGTGAATACGTTGTTTGAAAAAACTTTGCAAAGAGATCGGCCATTGCCAGATCAGTGTTCGCATAAGAGTTCTCAAACGTAAGCATTGGCGGAAAAGATACAGATTTGCGCTTAGTGTTTACATAGTTATAAAACTGCTCAACTCAAATTCAAGAATTAACTTGTTTAGTTTTTTAAAGTCAGCCTTACGGAAGAAACGTACTTTTTGAGATTTAAGTTTAGACTTAAGGTCAATTAAACAATCGTTTTCGATTAAAACTTCAAGAGTGGGATGATACGGATCCTCAGGGTTAGAAAGGGGCAAAGTTCTAGAAAGAGCAATTCCATCAGGATCAGAAACGAAACACAAGTCTAGCAGCCGACCTAAGGAATTTCTAACGGGGTTAATTTGCCCGAGTGACATGTCGAACATACCCGCAGGGAAGTCGTGGTGCGAGTTAAGCATTAAGGACGGTGAATTCTCAACATTCGACCACATAAGATCTGGTATATTGAAGTCCCCCAGAGCTACCAGCTGGTCCCCGTCAGACAAACGGTCCGAAACGAGACGAATAGCGGACAAATGTTGCCAGTATGTGGGCGGTTCCGACGAAGGTGGTATGTAAGAACAGGTAACGTATAAAGATTGACCGGACAGAATGATTTTAACGCAAAGAAATTCTATGTCACCAAACTCTTGTGATTTTACCTCTTCAGAAGCGAATTTGGAGTCTACAGAAATTAGGACTCCTCCTCCCCTTCGCAGTGTTCTATCACGTCTAAAAGTGGTGTACTTATTTGGAAAAACTTCGGAGCTTAAAATCTCCGGCTTTAACCAAGTTTCTGTGAAGACTATAATGTGAGATGCAAAGGAAGAACTATCAGAATACAGTTTGGGAAGTTTACTACGTAGCCCTCTAGTATTCTGATAGGTAAGTGTTAGTGAAGAAATTAGTTTTTTGAGGGTAAGGAAGATGAGGTGGATGGTTGGTCAGTGGCTCTAACATGTGGGAGTGAAACTCCTTGGCTTGGTAATTTTTTTCTTCCCCGTACTTGGCTGATGTTCTTGGACGAAAATGTTCTCTGGCCAAAAGCTGGCGGAACAGATCGCCTTGAACATCTGCACTGGCACACGTATTTTGAAAGATGACGTGTGCCTGGTGTATGAATATTTAAATTTTCTAATATCTGCCACCTTAATATCGGCTTTTGTTTTGGCTTTGATATAAGCCGAGATATCTAACTCAGAAGTGTCAAGCCGAGAAACAAATATGTGTTTCGATGGCGGGATCACCTGCAAGGGTTTTGGTGCCGCAGTAACTAATACTACAGCATCAGTTCGTACCGGGGGTCCCGACGGTTGAATACCCTGTTCGGTGACTCTTAAGGGGGTTTGAGTTATTGGGTCTGGTGGTATCACTTGGAGTGATGCCACAGTGGACAAATCGGACAATTGCTCATTAATACTGAGAAATTCGGAAGCCGAATTTTTCCCAGTTCCAGCCCTTGGGGTGGGCAGAGATATTAGCGGCTGAATAATTGTCGGCTGAGTAGGCTGAAGTTTATTCGCCACAAGCACATCACTAATAGCGTTATGCACTTAAGTATCTTCAATAACTAATTGTACAGCCAGTTATTTATGTTTATTAAAAAGTTTAGTCTTACCAATCAAATTCAAAAATGAGCTTATTTAATTTCTTAAAGTCAGTCTAAAGGAAGAAATTAACTTTATGGCATTTACGTTTAGACTTAAGGTCAATTAAAGCTGCTCCATATATGTATAGAGGTAACCTTGCTCATCGGTTAGGATGTGTGTTTTGATTATTAACTCTTTGCTGTGAAATTCTGTCTCTTTGTTCTCCAACAATTCGAAACCCACCGCCTCCACAATATGCAATATGAAACTTTCTTTAGAAGTACAGGAATAGGAACAAAGCAGGGATGCGGTATGTTTGGCTTTGATATGCAATCTGCCGATGCACCTTGGCAACTACCTGCTGTTTCGCAAACGAACTGCAAAATTAGAACAATCTCAGAAGAACGAGTTAAAACCAAAATCAAAGCAATTAAAGACTTCCAGGTACAGAAAACACTAAAGAAACTTGGATATTTTTTAGGAATAACAAGTTATTATAGTAGATTTATTAGGAATTACGCGAAGATACCCAGTCCTATAAACGTCCTCCTAAGGGGAGAAGAAGTCCGCGTATCCAAATGCTAGTCAAGCAGAATAGTCAAGCCATTAAACTAAACAAAGAGGCTGCGGGTGCATTTGAAAAACTTAAAAACACACTTATCTCTAAGAATGTAACATTAGCGCGCCCAGACTTAACGAAGAAGGTCCAAATTACTACAGAAGCATCAAATATAGCCATAGGAATGAAAATGAAATGTTAGCTATCGTATGGGCTCTCCAAAGCTTATGACAATATATGTTCGGAAAGTGAAAACTCATACTCATCGCCCGGCTCCCGCAGCATACATACAGCCCACCTGCTGCCCAACGGACCGAGCGTCGCTGCTGCATAACGTAAGTCTCAAATCGCGGGGACAGATCCATGACAGTGTAAGAGTAGAGTAGGAGTAAGACACCACGAGTAATGGGCGAAAGTTTCCAGTCCTTCTACTAGAAACGTTGAAATATATGTGTGTTAGTAAATGCTGGCTGTCTACATTACCATTAATGAGATTATATAAAAACACGACACCCAGCTTTGTTCGATGGTTTGTTAGTGAAGGTAATTTGATTAATAAGAGTCTACTATGGTAAGAGGGAAAGTGAAGATTTTATCCCAATTATGTCCTCTAAGGACTAATATAAAGAAGTTTTTTTGTAAAGATTCTATGTGATCTCGGTGTACTCCGTATTGAGAAGTCCAGACGCACGATCTATAATCAAGAATCGGACGGACCAATGATGTATATAAAGTTTTGTTATGTACGGGTCATTAAATTCTTTTGACCATCTTTTAATAAAACCAAGCACACCCATTCCTTTATTAACCATGGTGGATATGGTCGGTAAAATTAAGTTTCAAATCTAATCAAACACCCACATCGTTAACCTGAGTTAATCGTTTTAAGCCATACCCATAAAGAAAATACGTAGCCTGGTGAGGACTAGATCTATAAGATAAGAAGACTAGATCGAGATCACAAACGCGAGGTAACAAGGAAGACACATTGGGTTCTTCCAGATAAGTAGCTCGAAATCCAGATAAGGAGCTCAGTGGGGAATCCTTAAAGGATGAGTTTACTTCTAAGAAGCGAATGGTTAACACAGTCAAATGCTTTACTAAAGTTAGTATAAATGATGTGTGTTTGTGAGGCATTCCGAAACCTATCCGTGTCAAAGGTCTTAGCTCCAATAAGGTGGTAGTGTTGGAGCGACTTTCATGAAGCCATGGTGGCAGGGAGATATTATTGAACTACATAGGTATTGCAAATGTGGAGTGATAAGTTTTTTAAAAAGCTGTGGAATAGCTGACAATTTAGAGATGTCTCTGGTATTGTTATGTAGGAAACTAGGAAGAACCCACACCGTGCCGACGGGCTTAGAACCAAGGTACTGTCGGTAAACCAGGTTTTCCGTAAATATGTGGTAAAGCGAATGGGAACAGCATCATACGACTACTAGCTTTCACTGACTGTAGACTACATATAATAATTTGGCGGCCAACGTGGGGCCCGAGGACATTTTATAATATAATGCGTAACTTCAATTACTTGATTTGATGCCCAGAGCGGACGTTGCAAGGATTCAACTTATGCCCCGATAGTGCTTTGTGAGACTCACTGTGTGGCTCTATTGTTAAAAAGGTTTTTTTTATGATGTTATTTTCAGTTATTTTTTATTACACGATTAATATAAATTTAACGCTTAAATGAATATAATTAATTTTCCTCAAAAATTTAAAATCATTAGAAAATCATTGAATTGAATTATATTGGCATGAACACAATAACAAAGTTACTTTTTAAATATTTATATCACTTTTTTTTGCATATTTTATCCCACAAATTTTTATAAAGATTTACGGTTAATATTTTTAGAATATTTTATAAGCATTAAGAATGAATATCCTATCTTTTCCTTTACTACATAAATAAACAAATATTATAATGTCTGAGTAAATACTCTATTTTAACTCCATGCTGACCCAAGGGCCGTCGTAAGTTCGAGACATTAAAAGGGGCCTAATGCATAGTTTTGTCGGAAGAGCATTGGCCATGGTAAGGAGGGCTGATAACACCCCCGTTCACATCTAGGGGCGTGGCATGTCAAGTGAGAAGTACTGTTTCTTTTTCTTAACCGTCTGTCCGATTTTCATTCTATCTCTTTTCCGGCCGATTTAGGCTCGTTACCTATTCGCACGCGATTAATTTTAATTATTACAGATACAAATGAGCGCCTGTAATCTGAATCCTCTAAATAACACCACGACATTTGTCGACGAGATATAGCCGGATATCAACGCGTGCGGGATTAACAGTTTGCAAGACCATCAGCTCAACGTTGTTCGTTACAGGAATAATAAGAAATAATATCTAAAATAATTATGGCGCTCAACGTGTAGGCCTTACTGTTCAGTGAAGCCCACTCAATAGCATGAAAATACTAAATCTTTTCTTTCTGTTCTAGTTCTGTAAATTTTCCTAGTCAGGTTGGTCGACTTTCATTCGCATAGGAATGCAGTGTTTATACTTTCAAAAATAGTAAAACCTGACCACGAAGAAAGTTTGGCACAGCTGTCTCCTTGATTTCTTTTAAATTACATAAGTCAAGCGCTTCGGACTTTAGGCAATTAGCATTCACTATATGTTTTGACTAACCGCGATGGGCGTAGCAATACCTAATTTAAATTAGATCTGACAAGTCATCACTGCAGGATAACAGAGCTATTGCTCTGTGATTTAGGTCTAATGTGATTTGTTTTTATTTTTTTTTTGAGCCTGACAGATTGGGATGTGCTTGGAACTACAATCCTAGAAAAAACTATTAGTAGTTGAGGTTGGCCACGCTATAAATAATCGAACCAGGCCAAATGATCAAATCACCTTTATCTTTCCTTCTTTCTTTCTCAGAACCTCTCACGTAAACATACATAAGAGCTTCGACAATGCCCTCTGGGTTAAGCATGGAGTAATTTAATTTTCAGAGATTTTATTTAGTTTTCGATTTAAGAGAGATAGTATAATACAATAAATTTAGCTGTTGTATCCCAAGCAGTCAAGACTTAGTTGTGAAATGGGTCTCGATCATTCGGATACCGAAGAGGCAACTGCTTCAACAGAGTTCTGTACGTTGTGCAGAACTCGAACTTCGTCAACGGAATTGTTTAAAACCAAATGTGGGCATAGTTTTCATAAAAGCTGTATAAAAACGCATTTCGCAAAAGATAGAAATTGTCCTGTCTGCAAAGCATCCTGCCAAGGAGAATCTGTGGGAAGACCAGATAATGTCGCACAACATACAAGGCAGAAACAAAGGGTAGCAAGTTCACAAGTAGAAAGCGTGGAACAAAAAGTCGCTGACATGGAAGATAGAGGTTAGACATGGAGAGCATGCTGCAGGATGCAGTGAAGAGGATGCAAAATAAGTTACTTACACAGTTGATGTCCCTTTTAATTCATTCGAATTTGGCATGCTGGAGCCAAGAAGCTCCACGTCAAGGCGTAGCCAACGCAAGTCCGTCGTTTGACCATATGCTACGTATAGATGCGGGTCAACCTAGTGAGGTTCAGGAGCCGCGTAACCCAAACTATTCACCCAGGTCAAATCTTTTTGACCTTTCACATCGACCCGATAAGGTCTCTCATATAATGAATGGGTGGAAGTTGCGTTTTAGTGGTGTCGAGGGTGGAATAAGCATAGATAATTTTATTTATAGAGTTAAGGCTTTAACTTTGCGGAAATTTCGATATTCTCTGTGGGAATGCAAGTGCGCTGTTTGAAGGGAAAGCCGATGATTTCTTCTGGCGGTGCCATAAATCTGTTCGGACCGTGAGATGGAATGATTTGTGTACGGCTCTTCGCCGTCAGTTCAGGGATACGAGAACTGATGTAGATATCCGAGAAATGATCTGGGATCGAAAAAAAGAAAGGGAAACTTTCGACTCTTTCTATGATGCGGTGGTCCAACTGACAGATATTATAGAGGATCAAATGTAGAGGATCTATTAACTCAAAGGAGAGGGAGTTAATAGAAATCCTTCGGCGAAATTTAAGACCCAAGATAAGGCACGAGATCTTAAATATCTCTATTAACCCAATGTCACGGCTTCGCGAAGTTTGTAGAAAGCGTGAGTGCTTTCTTGAAGAATTTAAGAGAGAGCAGGTCTACAAAAGGCACCACCATTCAAGAACCACGTGTCTGGGCTCCTTGAAGACTCTCATGACCCAACTGAGTCTGAATTCTTCGATGAGCGGG
This sequence comes from Drosophila atripex, assembly GCA_035045925.1. NCBI lineage: Eukaryota > Metazoa > Arthropoda > Insecta > Diptera > Drosophilidae > Drosophila > Drosophila atripex. Next base: position 109,445 of record JAWNOP010000075.1, read on the forward strand.
AAGGAACTGTGGAGGCCATATCCTTAATTTGCTGGAATTGCCAAAAAGAAGGACACAGATACCAAGATTGCACAGCGACACGATAGGTGTTCTGTTATAGTTGTGGTGTTCGAAATAACTATAAACCATCTTGCCAAAAGTGTTTAAAAAACATACAGCAGAACAACCAAGTTGTTCGTTCGCGGACTGTTCTTAAGGCACAAGGAACGAACACAGAGAATCAGGAAGCATAGATGTCAATGAGGTGGGTAGTCCTGAGGATATCCTTGAACCAGCTGAGGGCACCTCAGCAGGATGACACCAGAGAGTTTCTACTGTTAATAAGTTTATTAATAGTGGTACGAGCAAAAATAGTAAAAATTTTAGGATTACAGCTAAGTCTAGGAATTCAAACATGTTAAGAAGAAGATTAGCGGAGCGTAGAACCACAGGATCAAGGGGTACTAGCGGGTGGAAGCCGTTGCAAGTGGCAACATTAGACTCTAGAAGTTTATCGGCAATCTGCATGACTGCATTTGCGTTAACGTTGAGTCACCCACTAATCCCAGCTCTAGCCCCGGCAGGAAGCCATTGCTAAAAGCACCATGCTTTCCTTTCGAAGCCGCATCTTGACCTGAAAGGTTTCTCAACGAGAGGTTGCTCGAAAGGTAGCTGTCCAAGGCTGCCCCAAAAGGAAGAGATAGGCTGTCCCTATCTTGTCCCGATCCGTGTCTAGATTGGCAAGCTACGCCGCTTTTTAAATTTTAAAACAGTGTACAATAGAAGCGTTCTGGCCAGATTCTGACCCTATCAATTATTGTTTTCCTAGGCCCCTCCTAAGGGTAAGTTCGATTGGCTGCAGAGCAAAACAAACGAATATGCTCTCACACAAACATTTTTTTTCTCAGGGTTATCTCTCAACGGCGGCTTTGAATAATTACTGTTTACCTCTGCCGCGGATATAGAAGCAGCGAGCAAGGCAAAGTTGATCCCCGCTCCATGAAGCTTGGTCTATCTTCGGCGCGGTCTCTATACAGGTCGGCGGGTGCATAAGTCCAAGTGCGGCGAGGAGGGGAAACTCCCCCAAAACCACAACAAAGTCGAAAAGTGTCTCGGTTTTGGGAGATTTAAAAATCTTTTTTTTCCTTTTAAATAATTAAAAAGTGCCCCAGATATCATACACGCATTAAGCGTAAAAATATAAAATCAAAAAATGTCAAAAATTTAAAACTATAAGTAAAAATAATTTTTAATATATATTAGGAATTGTGTGAATTTGTAAAAAGGAAATAAGTAAAAGTTTGGAAAAAATGTGAATATAAAAAGTGAATTATGAGGCTACAGAAAGAAGAAGAAAAAAATATGCACAAGAAGTTTTAAAATCGCTTATCAGTAGGAAGATCTAAGAAAAATATGTAAAGGAGGAATTGGAAAAAAAGAAGCTAAAGTTTTCGCGCGGTTCCCACTGCATACGTACAGCCCACCTCCCGTCCAACCGACCGAGGGACGCTGCCGCATAACGTACGGCTCGAATCGCGGGGATAGATCCGAGAGAGTAAAAGAGAGGAATAGGAGTATGAAATCACGAGGAAGAGTGTTGTAAAGATAAGGCGTTTCGTATAATGGATTTAAGATTGTTAGTAGAGCAAAGGGACAAAACGTGGTAGAGACCATTGTAGTCCGAACATAATACCCTGAACGGATCGTGTTGGGCATATGTCGAGCTACAATGCACAAGGAGTAGAGGACGAAAGTTTCTAGTCCTTCTACTATGAACGTTGAAATTTAAGCGTGGTAATAAATGCTGGCTGTCTACATTACCATTAATAAGATTAAATAGAAACATGACACCCAGCATCGTTCTACGGTTTGTTAATGGTGGTAAGTTGATTAATAAAAGTCTACTATGATAGGAGGGAAGGTGAAGGCTTGCATCCCAATTTAGTCCCCTAAGTGCGAAAATAAGAAAGTTTTTTTGTACGGATTCTATGTGATCTTGGTGCACTCCGTATTGTGGACTCCAGACACACGATCCATACTCAAGAATCGGACGGACCAATGATGTGTATAAAGTTTTTGTAATGTATCGTTGAATTCTTTTGACCATCTTTTAATAAAACCAAGCACACCCATAGCTTTATTAACTGTGTGTTATGTTACTCGGACTGTACGCGAGGTAACATCTTTAAAGAAGACACGTTGGTTCTTCCAGATAAGTAGCTCGAAATCAGTTGGGAATCCCAAAAGACTGAGTTTACTTATAAGAAGCGAATGGCTAACAGAATCAAATGCTTTACTGAAGTCAGTGTAAATGACGTCTGTTTGTAAGCCATTCCGGAACCCATCCGTGACAAAAGATGTTAGCTCCAATAAGTTGGTGGTGGTGGAGCGGCGCTTCATAAAGCCATGTTGGCACGGGGATATTATTGAACTACATAGGTGTTGCAAATGTGGAGTGATAAGTTTTTCGAAAAGCTTTGGAATTGCTGACAATTTAGGAATGCCTCTATAATTTGAAGCATCAGATTTTTTCCCTTTTTTATGCAGAGGGATAATGTAATGTGTCCTTCCACATAAGGGGAAAAATCGAGGTCTTCAGAGATAAATTAAAAATTTTAAGAAGCGGTTTGCACAGGGCCACGGCGCAGTTCCTCAGCACACAGCCTGGCACTCCATCGGGGTCTGGCGAATACACGGGCTTAACCCTAAGAAGATCCGATAACACACCACTTTGATCAAAAGATGGGCAAAAAATAAGGTTGGCTGATTGGATATTATAAGTGTAAGGCTGAGCTGGAGTGGTGCTATGTGAATACGTTGTTTGAAAAAACTTTGCAAAGAGATCGGCCATTGCCAGATCAGTGTTCGCATAAGAGTTCTCAAACGTAAGCATTGGCGGAAAAGATACAGATTTGCGCTTAGTGTTTACAAAGTTATAAAACTGCTCAACTCAAATTCAAGAATTAACTTGTTTAGTTTTTTAAAGTCAGCCTTACGGAAGAAACGTACTTTTTGAGATTTAAGTTTAGACTTAAGGTCAATTAAACAATCGTTTTCGATTAAAACTTCAAGAGTGGGATGATACGGATCCTCAGGGTTAGAAAGGGGCAAAGTTCTAGAAAGAGCAATTCCATCAGGATCAGAAACGAAACACAAGTCTAGCAGCCGACCTAAGGAATTTCTAACGGGGTTAATTTGCCCGAGTGACATGTCGAACATACCCGCAGGGAAGTCGTGGTGCGAGTTAAGCATTAAGGACGGTGAATTCTCAACATTCGACCACATAAGATCTGGTATATTGAAGTCCCCCAGAGCTACCAGCTGGTCCCCGTCAGACAAACGGTCCGAAACGAGACGAATAGCGGACAAATGTTGCCAGTATGTGGGCGGTTCCGACGAAGGTGGTATGTAAGAACAGGTAACGTATAAAGATTGACCGGACAGAATGATTTTAACGCAAAGAAATTCTATGTCACCAAACTCTTGTGATTTTACCTCTTCAGAAGCGAATTTGGAGTCTACAGAAATTAGGACTCCTCCTCCCCTTCACAGTGTTCTATCACGTCTAAAAGTAGTGTACTTATTTGGAAAAACTTCGGAGCTTAAAATCTCCGGCTTTAACCAAGTTTCTGTAAAGACTATAATGTGAGATGCAAAGGAAGAACTATCAGAATACAGTTTGGGAAGTTTACTACGTAGCCCTCTAGTATTCTGATAGGTAAGTGTTAGTGAAGAAATTAGTTTTTTGAGGGTGAGGAAGATGAGGTGGAAGGTTGGTCAGTGGTTCTAACATGTGGGAGTTTCACTCCCACAGGCTTGGTAATTTTTTTCTTCCCCGTACTTGGCTGATGTTCTTGGACGAAAATGTTCTCTGGCCAAAAGCTGGCGGAACAGATCGCCTTGAACATCTGCACTGGCACACGTATTTTGAAAGATGACGTGTGCCTGGTGTATGAATATTTAAATTTTGTAATATCTGCCACCTTAATATCGGCTTTTGTTTTGGCTTTGATATAAGCCGAGATATCTAACTCAGAAGTGTCAAGCCGAGAAACAAATATGTGTTTCGATGGCGGGATCACCTGCAAGGGTTTTGGTGCCGCAGTAACTAATACTACAGCATCAGTTCGTACCGGGGGTCCCGACGGTTGAATACCCTGTTCGGTGACTCTTAAGGGGGTTTGAGTTAATGGGTCTGGTGGTATCACTTGGAGTGATGCCACAGTGGACAAATCGGACAATTGCTCATTAATACTGAGAAATTCGGAAGCCGAATTTTTCCCAGTTCCAGCCCTTGGGTGGGCAGAGATATTAGCGGCTGAATAATTGTCGGCTGAGTAGGCTGAAGTTTATTCGCCACAAGCACATCACTAATAGCGTTATGCACTTAAGTATCTTCAATAACTAATTGTACAGCCAGTTATTTATGTTTATTAAAAAGTTTAGTCTTACCAATCAAATTCAAAAATGAGCTTATTTAATTTCTTAAAGTCAGTCTAAAGGAAGAAATTAACTTTATGGCATTTACGTTTAGACTTAAGGTCAATTAAAGCTGCTCCATATATGTATAGAGGTAACCTTGCTCATCGGTTAGGATGTGTGTTTTGATTATTAACTCTTTGCTGTGAAATTCTGTCTCTTTGTTCTCCAACAATTCGAAACCCACCGCCTCCACAATATGCAATATGAAACTTTCTTTAGAAGTACAGGAATAGGAACAAAGCAGGGATGCGGTATGTTTGGCTTTGATATGCAATCTGCCGATGCACCTTGGCAACTACCTGCTGTTTCGCAAACGAACTGCAAAATTAGAACAATCTCAGAAGAACGAGTTAAAACCAAAATCAAAGCAATTAAAGACTTCCAGGTACAGAAAACACTAAAGAAACTTGGATATTTTTTAGGAATAACAAGTTATTATAGTAGATTTATTAGGAATTACGCGAAGATACCCAGTCCTATAAACGTCCTCCTAAGGGGAGAAGAAGTCCGCGTATCCAAATGCTAGTCAAGCAGAATAGTCAAGCCATTAAATTAAACAAAGAGGCTGCGGGTGCATTTGAAAAACTTAAAAACACACTTATCTCTAAGAATGTAACATTAGCGCGCCCAGACTTAACGAAGAAGGTCCAAATTACTACAGAAGCATCAAATATAGCCATAGGAATGAAAATGAAATGTTAGCTATCGTATGGGCTCTCCAAAGCTTATGACAATATATGTTCGGAAAGTGAAAACTCATACTCATCGCCCGGCTCCCGCAGCATACATACAGCCCACCTGCTGCCCAACGGACCGAGCGTCGCTGCTGCATAACGTAAGTCTCAAATCGCGGGGACAGATCCATGACAGTGTAAGAGTAGAGTAGGAGTAAGACACCACGAGTAATGGACGAAAGTTTCCAGTCCTTCTACTAGAAACGTTGAAATATATGTGTGTTAGTAAATGCTGGCTGTCTACATTACCATTAATGAGATTATATAAAAACACGACACCCAGCTTTGTTCGATGGTTTGTTAGTGAAGGTAATTTGATTAATAAGAGTCTACTATGGTAAGAGGGAAAGTGAAGATTTTATCCCAATTATGTCCTCTAAGGACTAATATAAAGAAGTTTTTTTGTAAAGATTCTATGTGATCTCGGTGTACTCCGTATTGAGAAGTCCAGACGCACGATCTATAATCAAGAATCGGACGGACCAATGATGTATATAAAGTTTTGTTATGTACGGGTCATTAAATTCTTTTGACCATCTTTTAATAAAACCAAGCACACCCATTCCTTTATTAACCATGGTGGATATGGTCGGTAAAATTAAGTTTCAAATCTAATCAAACACCCACATCGTTAACCTGAGTTAATCGTTTTAAGCCATACCCATAAAGAAAATACGTAGCCTGGTGAGGACTAGATCTATAAGATAAGAAGACTAGATCGAGATCACAAACGCGAGGTAACAAGGAAGACACATTGGGTTCTTCCAGATAAGTAGCTCGAAATCCAGATAAGGAGCTCAGTGGGGAATCCTTAAAGGATGAGTTTACTTCTAAGAAGCGAATGGTTAACACAGTCAAATGCTTTACTAAAGTTAGTATAAATGATGTGTGTTTGTGAGGCATTCCGAAACCTATCCGTGTCAAAGGTCTTAGCTCCAATAAGGTGGTAGTGTTGGAGCGACTTTCATGAAGCCATGGTGGCAGGGAGATATTATTGAACTACATAGGTATTGCAAATGTGGAGTGATAAGTTTTTTAAAAAGCTGTGGAATAGCTGACAATTTAGAGATGTCTCTGGTATTGTTATGTAGGAAACTAGGAAGAACCCACACCGTGCCGACGGGCTTAGAACCAAGGTACTGTCGGTAAACCAGGTTTTCCGTAAATATGTGGTAAAGCGAATGGGAACAGCATCATACGACTACTAGCTTTCACTGACTGTAGACTACATATAATAATTTGGCGGCCAACGTGGGGCCCGAGGACATTTTATAATATAATGCGTAACTTCAATTACTTGATTTGATGCCCAGAGCGGACGTTGCAAGGATTCAACTTATGCCCCGATAGTGCTTTGTGAGACTCACTGTGTGGCTCTATTGTTAAAAAGGTTTTTTTTATGTAGTTATTTTCAGTTATTTTTTATTACACGATTAATATAAATTTAACGCTTAAATGAATATAATTAATTTTCCTCAAAAATTTAAAATCTTTAGAAAATCATTGAATTGAATTATATTGGCATGAACACAATAACAAAGTTACCTTTTAATTATTTATATCACTTTTTTTTGCATATTTTATCCCACAAATTTTTATAAAGATTTACGGTTAATATTTTTAGAATATTTTATAAGCATTAAGAATGAATATCCTATCTTTTCCTTTACTACATAAATAAACAAATATTATAATGTCTGAGTAAATACTCTATTTTAACTCCATGCTGACCCAAGGGCCGTCGTAAGTTCGAGACATTAAAAGGGGCCTAATGCATAGTTTTGTCGGAAGAGCATTGGCCATGGTAAGGAGGGCTGATAACACCCCCGTTCACATCTAGGGGCGTGGCATGTCAAGTGAGAAGTACTGTTTCTTTTTCTTAACCGTCTGTCCGATTTTCATTCTATCTCTTTTCCGGCCGATTTAGGCTCGTTACCTATTCGCACGCGATAAATTTTAATTATTACAGATACAAATGAGCGCCTGTAATATGAATCTTCTAAATAACACCACGACATTTGCCGACGAGATATAGCCGGATTTCAATACAATATTAATATATATTTTTAATATAAAAAAATAATGGAAATAAATGGATAATAAATGTATGGTTAGTGGTTCCAGTCAACTTATTTGACGAGGTTATTTCGCGTAGTCACAATCCTCCTGATTCTGCTTACATTACCATGACAAAGCTGATTGAGACTTTTTTATTTTTATCATTTAAATTTTAATAACGTCGATCAACAAACCTATTGGCTATAATACGTCGAGCAAAACAAAGAACATATAACATGAATACAATAACAGGAGTTAAATTGCAAATTTTATTAACAAAATTATTTAAATTATTAAAAAAGTAAACATTACTTTTTCAGACTCTGCACATTGCGGTTTTGGGACGCTAGTGTCAGAAGCCATGTTCCATAACTGAATACAATACGTTATCGAGTGCACCGAGGATATATTTAATCAGCAACACTTTGTTGCCAAGTTTTGCTTCCTGAGTTTTCTCTGATATGTAGTATTTTCTTGGTGTGTTTTTCCAGGTGAGCCGCTTGTCTAAGATCAGACCTAGGTATTGCGCCTGGTGATTGCGGGATGGTGACGTCGTGGAATTTGACTCTGGGTAGTATCTTTCCTCTCAATGTGAAGCTACCATGTTGCGATTTCCTGTCATTTTTTGCATTATTCCACCTGTTAGCCCACTTGCTATACGAGTCCAGAAATTCCTGGGTGATCCTTGATGCTTCGATTCAGCATGAAGAGTTCACGAGGAAGGAAGTATCGTCAGCGTAGGTGGCGAAAAGTGTGCCCGGTTCAACCGAACTTGGCAAGTCTAATGTGAACAGGGTGTAGAACGGGATCCAGAACGCTTCGCTGCGGAACGCCAGCACCAGCAATTCTAGCTTCGGTCAAAAGCATTCTTGACGCCGAGGAAGATCGCAGAGCAGTATTGCATGTTTTCAAAGGCATTTAATATGTGATTGACGACTCGACGTGCTTGCTGTGGGGTTCCATGGCGTTGCCTAAAACCAAATGGATGGTCGGGAATGGCGACCTGCACGCTTCTTAGTCCCATGGTTCTACTTAGAAATATTCTTTGGAATATTTTAGAGAATGAGGGTAGCAAGCCTTTAGGTGGGCATGGCTCTACAAGGTTCTCCGGTTTCCCTGGCACTTCCATTGGGAGGGAAAGTGGGGGATGTAGCTTCCGAATATGAAGGCAAACTTAGAGCATTTGGTGAAGGGGCCATTGTTTCTTCAAGATGCTCTGAGCTCGCGAGGTCGTATGGCTGAAAGCGTTTCTCTAGTTCGTCCGCGGAAGCTAAAGAAATCTGTGAGTCAGACCGGCACCATATATTGTCTGTTTTCTTTATGGGGATCTTTCGAATCATCCAGAGGTTGATGCCGTACGTTTTGGTGGGGTCCGCTTTGAGGAGCATCTGATCAAAATATTCGCTCTTGGTTTGGTGCAGAAGTAGGGTATGCCCTTTTGTCGATTGGGTCTTGGGATCTATCTGCTATCTATCTTTCCAACCTTACCAAGTCCATAACTTCAGTGTTTTAAAAGAGCCTGGGGTGGGTTGGGGTGGCTTGAGATTTGTCCACAGGTTGACGACTCGGCATCGATATGGATGCTCCGTATAAACATCTGTATAGCGTCGTTGATGTCCTCGGGAGAGTTTAACACCAGATTGAGGTTAACAAGCCGGTTAACGGCTGCTTGGAAGCGCGGGATAATCGCGGGAGGATGTGAGGCCTATTATGGATTATTGGCGCAGCTACTTTATAATCAGTGGGATGTGATCAGAGCTAAGCTCAAGGCTTTCTGTGATGGAGAGAAACTCGGGCCGTATCCCTCTGTAGACTGCAAAATCAATGGCTGTTGGCGTTCTTTGGCTGTATGGATTATGCGCAGGTCCTCCAGTTGCCACGTTTGATCTTTGTACAACATCCCCGATTGCTCTTCCCCGGCTGGTTGAGTTTCGGGATCCACAGAGGCGGTGGTGAGCATTCCCATCACCTGCGATTATGAAATTTGTTCTCAGATCGTCAAAGAGATTTTCGAAGTCGTCAGCAGAACATTGAAAATTTGGGGGACAATATATAGATGCAAAACCTATTTCCCAAGGTCGGATTTGACTTTTACAGAAATGGGTCTCTGGTACATTCGTGATTTGTAGACTGTAGGACTGGTAGCGTTTAGGACCAAATTATATTATTATTGCAGAGCCACCGCGTTTACGATCGGCAGGATGAGTTGTTTGATGGATATCGTACCCATGCAAGTTGTAGTACGACCTTGAGCAAAAGTGTGTTTCACTAACCAGCATAATGTCAATATTATGACTTTGCACAAAGAGCTCCAGCTCAATGGGTTTTTTGGCAAGTGGGTTTGCGTTCCACACACCAATTTGGCTCATGGTTGGTTTACATTAACTGGGAATGATCCAGGGAATGGTTGAGCTGTACCTGGATCATCGACACCATCATTTGGAATAGGTCGAGCTTTGTCAAGTTTCTCAAGATTTTAGTGACAGAATTTGGTGATCTGGAGTCAAGACGGCGTTTGTTTGCCGGTCTTGGGGACCACACCTCTTCGTCTCCATATATGACTGCTAGTTCCGGTTCCGGATCATAGCTTGAAGGTGAGATGTTGAGGGGGGAGGCAATTGGTTGGTTAGGCTTAGCTGAATTTATAAACTTCTAGATTTTGGGTTGTTGTCACGCCACAATCTTAATGATGTTAAGATCATCATTGAAGTCCGACAGACCAGACATAGTTTGGGTATTGGGCACAGATATGCACTGCTTTACCGACTTCTTGTATGTAACGGCCCTTTGCCCGGTTACCGAAACGGTGAGTGGGTAAAACACAAGCCCCGCAGTTGTGCGGTACCAGGCTCAAGCCCACCAAGGGACGGGGTAATTGAAATTTATTTTATTTTATTTCGGATGAAATAATTTTCAAACTCAATTTGACCTTGAATTTGATTTAAACCTTAAAAAAATCTTCACTTGCTTTGTCTGTTCGAGCCACTTGTTATCGGGTTAAGCAACACTAACGGAGGTAGGATACACAAATGTAACAGTTCTAGCCACTGAGGTGGACTTGTCCATCGACTCTTCACAGTGAGATTCGCAGCGATGTAAAAAAGTAGACAAAGTTTATGCCCGTAGTTTCGCGCAAAGCAATGCGACAAAAAAGTTCAGCAGTTAGCTATCAGCAGTATTTGTCAAAGCAAAAATCAAGAAGAAGATGAGTCCGATTTAATATGAATTTGTTAGCGGCACAGAGAAACCACTTGGCGTGTACCATTTGAGAACATAAAAACATAACTAATAGTAAGGCAAAAGCAGCTAGTCGGCCCATTTCAGTAAATGCATCCTCGAACGGGCTTTAATAACTGTGGTTGTATCAGACAAGATAGCGCGGCCGTGTTTTGAAAGTACGGAAGGAAAGAAATGAGTGGAGTGTAGACGGCATCAGAGGGCAGCAGCGGAGACAGAAGAAGCAGCACGGCTGCGCGCACGGAAAAAGGAGAAACAGGAATCACCGTGGAACGTAACGGCCGGGCGGGCTGTCGCGGCCACGCCCAAATATCTTAGGATAGAGCGGGGACAGTAGGGAACAAAGCGGCCCACGACAGCACAGCTGTGTTTAGAAAATGCAGAAATGCAGAAATGCATTTGGAATGCCCAAAGGGGGGAGCGCGGGGGTATTTCGACAAAATCCGGTGACCTGCATAGCAACAATATGATTGGAAGGCCCAAGCGGGGCAAAGGGAGGGGCAACAAAGAGATCCCGCCAATGGAAAGGCGACGGGATTTGGAGAAAGTATTACCGGCGAGAAAAGAGGTACGAAGGATTAACGGTGGGACGCGAGATTGGTGAGGATTAAAGGGCGCCTCAGGCGCTATATAAGGAGGGCCACTGGTGCGTATCCGGCCGAGTCTTCTAGGGAAGCTAGAAGAGTTGAGTGAAAGACCCCCCATGTGTAAGTCTAACAATCAGGCGAGAAAGTTTTCTTGGAGGAATTAGGAGTATAGGCTGAAGGACCCCTCGTGGGTAAGTCCGACAGTCTCAAGTGCGGCATTTTAGAGCGAGTGCACAAGGATCTGTAATCCGTGGCTCAAGGACCCCGTGTGGGTAAGACCGGTGTAGAACAAGTCAAGGAGCAAGTGGGAAAAGGATCAAGGATCCGCGGCAAAACTGAAGCCCAAGGGAAAATAGAGTCGGGTTGGGTTATTCCCGGACACGACAGGTATCCTGGTATTATAGCGGTAGCGACGGATCGGTCTGGTGTACGCCTTATCGATTCCTGACCGTCACCTGTAAAGCGAGGCGATCCTGTAAAGCGAGGGGTAACCAATTACCTGGAGTTAAAGGAGTCGCGTCGCCAAACCTCTGGTCAGCCATAGATCTTGCGGAGCGTAGGTACGCAGATGTTTGGAGGCGAGTGGCGGACGCATCCGGCGGCGTATCCTGTAGGGTAGGTGGCCACTTCGTGCCTTGATCCGGCCGCCAGGCACCAAGAAACGTATCCTGCCTGGGAGGTGAGCCTATTGGTTTGCTAACACGGATTGGCTGATCCACGGTGTACCAGAAGAGGAGCAGCGACCCCAGGAGTAGCGACCACAGGAGCAGCAACGGCGTACACAGGACAGGAGCAGCGGCCAAAAGAGCACCGACGACAGGAGCGCCGACAACAGGAGAATCGGTGACGACAGAAGAGCGACACCAGGTGCAGCAGCGGCAACGCAGGAGAAGGGCAGCAGAGGCTCCGCAACTGCATAACACGAGTCTGAACGGAGGGAACCGTGTAAATATTGTACGAATAAAAGGAACTGTTGGAAAAACGAAGCACCCTGTGTTATTTCTGGGCTCGGGCAATCACGTCGAATCTATAAATTCGGTGGAACGACCCATAACCTCTGTGAGCGAGCCGCGGCATTTGATGCGAGCACCAACCGGCAAAAACAAAGGCAGCAACTACGTGCCAAAGAAGTTGTGGAATGTTCCGAATTTTAAACATCTTTCAAATCGAGATCAATTGGAAATTTTAACATTGCTGAAAAGTAAATATAGTGGATAGATAGTGAACAGCTCAGTGAGACATATTTGCGTTACAGTGAGGAAGCTACCTGTAGTGTAATTACCACCGGCCGGTTAGCCTCGCGCTCATCGCGTAGCGTGTTCACGTTTTCCATCAATGTGGCAAGTTGTCACTGGCAAATACAAAGGCAACCCGTCAGGAGCAAAGGAAGTCATGTAAATTGGAGTAAAAAGGAATAGAAAAAGATCGGGTGAGTACACGTAACCTAATCTCGAACTGATGACGTAACAGAGTCATAAGCGAAGTCAGATAAGGCAGCAGTTTACCAGAGCAGCATTATTTTTGGAGTTTTTTAATTTAGACAATGAGTTTCCTTATTTTAACATGTGTGTATTTTGAATTTATTAGTAAAGATAATGTATATTATAATGATCACGATGAGTATTATCTGAGTCTGTGGCTTATCGAAATGCAGTTTTCAGATAACTATGAAATCGTTTGTGTCTGTAGAGACTCTAGGGTTATCCAATAGATTTGCATCGAGGTATCAATGTAGAAAGATAAAGACTAGGGGAGTTTACTACATTTCAGCCCCCCTGATCAAAAGTAGGATTTCCTGATCCTCAATACAACCCGTTGTCCGTCCGTTTCCAAAAGCGTCTCAGTTCAAATATTTGTCTAATCATTAACGAACAGTGAAGTGCACTTAAACAATTATTAGAGTAGAGTGGTGCTATGTAGGAAAGTAGGAAGATCCCATACCGTTCCGACGAGCTTAGAACGGAGAATAGCAAGAAGTGCATGTCCCCAAAATCTCCTACGCACTATGGGTAAAAACGATCCGTCGATCCCAGGGTGAATACCAACAATAAGCCCATTTGCAACCAGGAGTGGTATGCATGGGCCTTTATAACAAGCATCCACTGTGGCCATAACAATTTTGTACTACAGTGTTGTTACATACACATAACGCTCCGGCCAAATAGCCAGTGGATATGATCGCACATATTTGCCCACTTATGGGAAGTGCAATTGTCAGCATATTCTCATGACGTGACAATTGCACACAAGCGAGCCATGCATACGACACCCTTACGTTCACGTTGCTACCAGCGTTATATATGAGCATAGATATAGATGTATATGAAAATAGCTGCTCCTGATCGCTGCCGAGATTTTTTAGGCAGCGCAACAGCGAGCAATGAAATGTTAAGACTGACCCGAAGAGACATTGATCCAATACAGACCATGAAGGCCAAACGGCCCAAACACAACCAAATAAAGGCAATTCTTACTTCGAATATTAAAATCAACTAATAACTAATAACTGACTTATTACTAAAACAAAATACTTTATATCACAGGGTTTCCTTAACGATGTGGTGAGCCGAAAAGGAACAGCAGCATACGACTACTTGCATGAGTAGTGCACGACTACCGAGTATATTTTATAATATAATGCGTGACTATTTGATTTGACGCCCAGAGCGGACGTTTGCCCATAGGAATTGCGGCCGTGATTCGAGTACTTACGGATCGGGATGACTACGCGACACCATATACTGAAGCGGCTTTTTTTAACATTTAATGGGAATTAGCTGAAGAATTTATAGTGGAATTGATTAGGTGATTTAGGAATCTGTATCTAGGAATAGCGGTGCCTATAATATTAAAGGATCTTAAAGCAACTACACGGTGCATACGATCCATAATCAATGTATACGGGATAGCGTGATGCAAGAGAGCCAGTGCCTCGTGTGTACACCGAATGCACGGCTCAACAACTTTCCTTATTGTTTCAACAACTTTCCTCCAACAATTTGTTGGACTAGTTATTTTTTTCGCGCGGTTCCCACTGCATACGTACAGCTCACCTCCCGTCCAACCGACCGAGGGACGCTACCGCATAACGTACGGCTCGAATCGCGGGGATAGATCCCAGAGAGTAAAACAGAAGAATAGGAGTTTGAAATCACGAAGAAGAGTGTTGCAAAGATAAGGCGTTTAGTATAATGGATTTAAGATTGTTAGTAGAGCAAAGGGACAAAACGTGGTAGAGACCATTGTAGTCCGAACATAATACCCTGAACGGATCGTGTTGGGCATATGTCGAGCTACAATGGACAAGGAGTCGAGGATGAAAGTTTCTAGTCCTTCTACTAGGAACGTTGAAATTTAAGCATGTTAATAAATGCTGGCTGTCTTTAATACCATAAATAAGATTATATAAAAACATGACACCCAGCATCGTTCTAAGGTTTTTTAATGATGGTAAGTTGATTAATAACAGTCTAATGCTATAAGACAAGAGATGAAGATTTGCATCTCAATTTAGCCGCCATAAGGGCGAAAGTCAGAAAGTTTTTTTGTACAGATTCTATGTGATCTCCGTGTACTCCATATTGGGGACTCCAGACACACGATCCATACTCAATAATCGGACGGACCAATAATGTATATAACGTTTTTAACCACGTTCTTTTGACCATCTTTTAATAAACACCCATAGAACACCCATAGCTTTGTTAACCATGGTGGATATATGGTCGGTAAATTTAAGTTTCAAATTTAATAGGACACCCAGATCGTTAGCCAGAGTTAATCGGATTGAAGTTTAGATTGGGAGCTAGTGAATCCATACTGAAGACAAAGCTTAATGTCATCAGCGTACATAAGTACAAGTGAATCAGTTAAGGCAAGGGCCAAGTCGTTAATAAACAGTGTAAGGTAACGCGTTGGGTTCTTCCAGATAAGTAATTCGAAAGATGTTAGCTTTAATAAATTGGATGTAGTGGAGCTTAAAGCTTAAAGGCGCTTCATGAAGCCATGCTGGAACGGAGATATTATTGAACTACATAGGTGTTGCAAATGTGGCGGTGTGATAAGTTATTCAAAAAACTTTGTAATTTCTGACAATTTAGAAATGCCTCCATAATTGGCAGCGCCGATTTTTTACCTTTTTTTTCAGCGATAGATTTTAGACTAACTGTTCAGCCAGATAACTTATGTTTATTTCAAAGTCTATTCCTGACGTTCTTTAAATGTAATACCTTCTTTGTATACCAAGGCGGATTAGTAGAAGCGGACGGATATTTCCACGGCACGCAAGCGTCAAAAAATATATTCAAAGTATAATAAAATTTAAGTAAGGCAATGTTTATATCTTCACATGCCAGTAGATCGGACCAATCAAATTCCAAAATTAACTTATTTAATTTCATACATTCTGTAGCCATTCAGAAGAAACGAACTTTATGAGATTTAAGTGTAAACTTAAGATAAATTAAGCTTTTGTTTGCAAATAATACCTAAAGATGATGGGATGGATTATGGATCCTCAGGGTGAGAAAGGGTCAAAATTCTGGAAGGAGTAATTCCATCCAGGTCAGAAACGAAACAAAAGTCCAGCAGCCGACCTAGAGAATTTCTAACATGGTTAATTTGACCGAGTGACATGAGTGACATGACAATGTTAGACCACATGAGTTCTGGGATAATGAAGTCACCCAGCGCTACCAACTGATCACCATCAGACAGACGATCCGAAACGACCGAATAGCGGACAAATGTTGCCAGTATGTTTGGGGTTCGGACGATGGTGATATTTAAGAACAGGTAACATATAAAGATTGACCGGACAGAGTTATTTTAACGCAAAGAACGTTACAAAACACCTTTACAGAGGCGAATTTGGAGTCTACAGAAATTAACACTCGTCTTCCCCTTCGCCGTGTTCTATGACGTCTAAAAGTGGTGTACTTACATGGAAAAACTTCGTTGCTTAAGATCTCCGGCTTTAACCAAGTTTTTGTAAAGACTATAATGTGAGATGCAAAGGAAGAACTTTCAGAATACAGTTTGGGAAGGATTTTCAAGCATTTACTGACCATTCCGCGCTTCGGTGGCTGTTAAAGCAGAAAGAGTTGAGAGGTAGTTGGGAAAGATGGGCCATGAAATTGCGTGGAATCAAACTAAAGATAGAGCACCGGATGGGCTCGAAGCGTGGTCCTCTGTCGCGTCGCGAAGAAGGAGCAATAGCCGAAAAAATAGATGACGGATCTATTAAAACTTAAAGGATCTATTAGAGCCTATTAAAGCTAATCAAGACAAGTTACCGGATTTTAAAAGCGTTGATCAGTTTGTTAATAAAAAAACGGAAGTATCAAGTGGAGATATAATACAAGAACAACAGGCAGGGAAATTGTACGTTTCAGTTAACTTAGTTTACGAGGTTCACAATTCTCCTGATTCGGCTCACATTGGCATGAAAAAGATGATTGAAAAGCTCCAGTGATTTCTGTATTGGCTTGAGATGGTTACTCAGATTCCTATAACGTCTTTAAGTGCCCAATTTGTAAAACAAGTAACATTGCGAGCACCATACTAAGACCAACATTAGGGAAACCCACAGTATCGAAAAGGCCGCTCCAGAAACTTTACAAGAATATGCTAGGTCCTCACCCAAGGTCCAAGAAGGGAAACATAGAATTATTGATCATACTGGATCATAATACGACGTTTCATTTCTTGCAGCTTTTGCGGAAGTTCACCTCTGATAACGGATAACCGATGCCAATTCAATTCAGGTCATTTTAAAGCATTTTTATTTGGTTTTGAGTCAGACATATATGTACAGCGATCTACCTACCACAAGCAAACGCAAATGAACATGTAAATCGATATGTACTAGCAGCAATATGGGCATATATAGATATCAATCATACAAACTTGGATTCAAACATTGACAGATCAGTACTTCTTTAAGAGCAAGTGTACATTTGAGTACGGACTTTTCGCGTATATTTTTAATTTTAGTTAGAACATGACTGTCGACGGACGAGACTATGAGTTCCTTAGAAATATTGAAGGCTTTATCGAACGATGTAGCTTTTAAAACGCCGGATTTATTAATATTTGCAAAGAAAGTGGCTAAGAAGAGGATCAGTCAGTGTCATAAAGCAAATGTTAAAGTTTGTAACATGCGCAGTCGGTCGGTCAAGCTGAAACAAGGAGACACAGTTTATACCCGAAGCTTCGAGCAAAGCAATACGGCGCGCATCATAATCGATTTCATATCGACTTCAGCAGTATTTTTAAAGTATTTGTCAAAGCAAAGATCAAGAAGAAGATAAGTCCGATTTATTACAAATTTTTTAGCGGCACAGAGAACCATTTGGTGTGTACCATTTGAAAACATCAAAACATAACGAAAAAGCAGCTAGCCGGCCCTTTGCATTTAATGTATCTTTGAACGAGCTTCGGCTTTATTAACTGTGGTTGTGGGGTCCAAGGGTGGGAAGATCCCAGAAGTTATTTTGAAACAGCATTTGCCAAGGATAGTCGGAAATGCTGGATCCGAAGTATAGGGTACTGAGCGCAGCGATGAAAAGTGCAGTACTGCCACTCTGATACAAGGAGGCACGTTTGTACGCTCTCTTTCTGACATACACATAGAGCGCGGAGAGACAGATACAAAAGAAGATCAGGATGTTTCCCGTTATTAAAACTTTTTGAGATTTTCACAGTTGCGTAGCATCGAATTTTAGCTAATTGTTAATTTTGTTTCACGGGAGCGGTATTCGGAGGATTACGTATCAGCGGTTCTGCTGGTGGTCCGTTCCACGGGAGCAAAACTCAGCGACGCGTACGTATGGAGCTTGCTGGCTGGCGGTCCGTTCATAGGAGCGCGCTCGAAGGCACGTCTAAGTGCTATAGTTAGCACTGAGTAACGAGACGATTTATTCTGTATTCGCAACTATCTTTATTTAGGAATAACCGCTCTTATATATAATGCTAAGTATATCTATATCTAAGGTGTTATTGAACAAAGTATGCTTAGGTCTAGAGTTAATAGGTCAATGTTACCGACATGCTTCCGTAATGGTTAACCCGGTCAAATGCTGACTCTGACTGCTGACTCAGACCACTTATTCATGCGTTTCATATTTCATGATTCCGCTGGTATTGACAATGCTTGCTGGTGGTGGCGTCTGTACTCAGTACTGGGTCAGTCGATCGCCGTCTGTACTTAGTACTGGGTCAGTCGATCGGCATCAACTTATTATTTGATTAGTTAAATTCATATTACTAGATGTGAAGCGTTATCATGGCATTCGGTGCCAATATATTAGGTCTTGGCACTAGGTGCCAACAGCTGAAAAGTAAATTTAGTGGATAGATAGTGAACAGCTCAGTGTTACAGTGAGGAAACTTCCTGTAGTGTAATTACCACCGGACCGTCGCGTGTTAGCCTCGCGTGTTCACGTTTTTCATCTATTTGCAAGTTGTCACTGGCAAATACAAAGCCCACCCGTCAGAAGGGAAGGAAGCGATGTAAATTGGAGTAAGAAGATGTAGAAAACGATCGGGCGAGAGAGGATGAGTACACGTGTAAACCTAATCTCGAACTGATGACGTAACAGAGTCATAAGCGGAGTCAGATAAGGCAGCAGTTTCCCAAAGCAGTAAAACTTGAGGAAACTTGAGCTTATCCTTGTGTCGTTGTAGTATGATCACGTAAACCACGCCATCTCGCAGACTCTCCTTTCCCTCTGCACGCTCCACAGTGACCCGAATTCAGCAAAAGATCCCGAGAAAAGCAATCACAAACTAGGATGAGAGAAGTCTAATGCGTCTTTATTTAGAAATAATTTATTTGGAATAATGCGAATTGGAATTTAGAAATAAGAATTTACTAGTGTCATTTTTTTAGGTTAATTTCTATTTATATTTAGTTGTTAAATATAACTGCACATGCACCACTCAATCGCCACGTTCCTTGTGACATGTTTACAGGAAGTCCGTAAAAAGAAAATGTATATCTATATATACAACCACAGTCAAAATTATTTTCACAACGCACAATTATTTGCACATCCCAACTTCTTTTAGTTGTTATTCTTGTTGTTGTGGAACAATTTCCCTGAAATAAATTTTATCGTGAAGCTTGATCTATGCTGAAGGTGCACAAAAAGAAATGCGTAAGATATCGGTTCATAGGACAAAGCTATAAGCAAAATACAAAAAGCTTATCAGTTGTCAGAAGTATTTTCACACGTTTTCGGTGCGTCAAAATTATTTTCACAATGCAATTTGGTCATTAGTATTTGGTTTGCAGCGACAAGTGGCTGTTCGTGTGCTCTAATAAATTCAATTCAGTGAAAATTCAATTAAAATAATAATTTATCTTTTACATTTGTCTAAACAAAATGCCTAAAACAAGGAAGTTAACCCTTGAGCTTCCGGGCTGAAATTTTTGCTAAGTTTAAAGCCGGTATTTCAGCAGCTGAAATCGCTAAATTGCATAAAATTTCGCGCAGAAATGTCTACTATTTAGTAAAAAAGATCGATACAGTTGGCACTTTAAAAAATAAGAAAAGATCACGCCGAAAACCTGTGCTGGAAAAAAGACAATGCAGGCACTTACTAGGAGTCGTAGCGAGCAATCCAAGTGCAGGTCCAGTAAAAATTTCCCAAGAATCAAAAAATATAATTGGTAAACAAATAAGTGATTCTACAATTCGTTGCAGGCTAAAAGAAGCCGATTTCAATACATATGTTGTCCGTAAAGTGATTGACATCACACCAACCAACCGAACAAATCGCCTCCAATTTGCATTGGAATATATTAAGAAGCCTCTTGACTTTTGGTTTAATGTTTTATGGACGGATGAGGCTGCATTTCAGTACCAGGGGTCCTACAGCCATTATTTTATGCATTTGAAGTAAAACCAAAAGCATTTGGCAGCACAGCCAATCAATAGGTTTGGCAGTGGAACAGTTATGTTCTGGGGATGCCTTTCCTATTATGGATTCGGAGACCTCGTACCGATAGAAGGATCTTTAAATCAGATCGGATACGTTCGAATCCTTAATGACCATGCTTTTATGTCAGGAAATAGACTTTTTCCGACTCATGATTGGATTCTTCAGAAGGACATTGCTCCATGCCACAAGGGTAGGATACCGACCAAATTTTTGAACGACCATAATCAGGAGGTTCTTCCTTGGCCCCCACAAAGCCCAGACCTAAATATCATCGAAAACGTTTGGGCTTTTATAAAAAATCAAAGAACCATTGATAAAAATAGAAAACGCGACGGAGTCATCGCTGAAATTGACGAAATTTGGTCCAAATTGACCCTTGAAATTTGCCCAAACTTTGGTAAGGTCAATACCTAAAAGACTACAAGCTGTAATTGATGCCAAAGGTGGTGTAACTAAATATTTAAAATGTATTTTGATAACATCTAGAAAATCTTTTGTTAAAATTAGATATTAAGCTGAAGTAAATCAAATTAAGTTTTGTGAAAATAATTTTGACGCACCGAAAACGTGTGAAAATACTTCTGACAACTGATAAGCTTTTTGTATTTTGCTTATAGCTTTGTCCTATGAACCGCTATCTTACGCATTTCTTTTTGTGCACCTTCAGCATAGATCAAGCTTCCCGATAAAATTTATTTCAGGGAAATGTTCCACAACAACAAGAATAACAATTAAAAGATGTTGGGATGTGCAAATAATTGTGCGTAGTGAAAATAAATTTGACTATGGTTGTATATATAGAGTATATTAGTGTTATGTAGGAAACTAGGAAGAACTAGTTCCGACGAGCTTAGAACCGAACAACACAAGAAGAGCATGCCTCCGCAATCTCCCAGGCACTGTGTGTAAAGACGATCCGTTGATCCCATGGTGAATACTGACAGTAAGCCAATTCGTGGTAAGGCGAAAGGGAACACCAGTATGCGACTACTGGCTTTTACTGACTCTATATTACAACGTATATTTCCACAGCATGCAAGAGTCGAAAAATATATTGAAAGTGTTGTTTGGGAACAAGTCACCCTGTATTTTAAGCATACATTTTCTAATTTTTATTTGATACAATTTTGTACGTAATTGAATCCACCCTCTTATCAGTTTACAGGGCGGTACCCCCCACACAAAGCGCATGATATTTGAGCTTTCCCTATGTAAAGTAACGGTACCCATAATCACGCCACTTGGGCGTTTATCCACATATTTTTTAAGTCAGTCACATTTTTGGTACCAAGGCAAGACCAGCGCATCGGGAATATAAATGTAATAAACATTCTGTGACCCAAATTATAATCAATAAATACATATCTAACTACGGCGGTCTTATTTATAATCATACAAATTTACTGGTCCTTCGAGCCAGATCGCCGCAAACCCTTTTGGATTCGGGATATATTATTAAATTGGGACTTGTGGAGGTATACATAGATATATATAGACATATATAGAAATAGACATATATAGATTCGTCAATCGTATAGAGCCTCACGCTAATTATTTACCATGCGGAATGTGATTCAACAACGGGTCTTCTGCAAAGCCAATATCACTCGGGCATACAAATCTGTGTCTCGGTTTGCAGAGGAGATTCAATCCATTGAGCATCGCATTATAGAACTCATGCTATTTTAAACAACACGTTTGCGGAGCTGAAATTAGATGCAGCTGCCAACCATGTTGCTCCTTTAAACGCAGCAAGACCTTCAGACCAAACGGGAGCAGATCTTTAGTTGGACAGGATCAAGCTGCCCACGTTTTCTGGAAATTACGAGGACTGGAAGCATTCTCGGCTATGTTTAAGGGATCCATCGGTAAAAATATGCGGCTGACCGACTGCCAACAAAATCATATCTACATGGATAAGCTCTAGTGACAAACGAGAACTACAGTGAAGCCTGGGACAGGTTGGAAAGACGATAAAACAAGCGATTACTCATGCGATCATTCTTCAACAATTTTCCAGCGCATTTTCCAGCGGAATATTAGTACTTTACGCAAGCAAGCAGATGGGGCCGATGAGATGATTCGAGGACTTCGAGCGCTGGAGTGCAAACAGCGCGATTTGTGGTTACTTTTTATTTTGTCATCAAAATTGGACCTCGATACACGGCAAGCTTGGAACAAGTGCAATAATTTTGGACTTCCTCACTTCTCGCTGTGACACTTTGGATACTTCTCAGCACTCAAGAGCACCGCCAGTTCGTCGACTAGCCGCTACCTTACACGCAAGGACAGATTTGCCAAGAGAAAATTGTGCGTGCATTTCTTGCAATCAATCCAATCAACTATACCTTAAACGCAAGGACAGATTCGGCAAGAGGTAATGGTGCGTGCATTTCTTGCAATCAATCCAATCAACTATGCCCAGTTTTTGGGATTGAATCTCGACGCGCGCCGTAGTTTCGCCATGACTCACAAGCTTGGCTTCAATTGCCTTAGCCCGGCTCACATGGTTTTGAACTCCACATCTAAACATACTTGCCGCGAGTGCCAGCATAAATATCATTCGCTACTTCACGAAGCATGTCATCAAAGTGGACCCGGAAATAATGGTAAGCTTCATCCGCGCCCTCGCTAATCGATGCTCTAGAGCCTATTAAAGCTAATCAAGACAGGTTACCGGATTTTAAAATCGTTGATCAGTTTGTTAATAAAAAAACGGAATTATCAACTGGTGATATAATACAAGAATAACAGGCAGGAAAATTGTACGTTCCAGTCAACTTAGTTCACAATTCTCCTGATTCGGCTCACATTGGCATGACAAAGATGATTGAGAAGCTCAAGTGATTTCTGTATTGGCTTGAGATGGTTACTCAGATTCTTATAACGTCTTTAAGTGCCCAATTTGTAAAACAAGTAACATTGCGAGCACCATACTAAGACCAACATTAGGGAAACCCACAGTATCGGAAAGGTCGCTCCAGAAACTTTACAAGGATCTGCAAGGATTTTACAAGGTCCTCACGAAAGGTCGAAGAAGGGAAACATAGAATTATTGATCATACTGGATCATAATACGACGTTTCATTTCTTGCAGCTTTTGCGGAAGTTCACCTCTGAAAGGATTTGCGATTACCTAGAGTCACAAGTGTTTGATTTGGTGATCCGGAGTCAATCCTAACGGATAACGGATCCCAATTCAATTCAGGTTATTTTAAAACATTTTTTATTTGGTTTGGAGTCAGACATATATGTACAGCGATCTACCTACCACAAGCGAACGCAAATGAACGTGTAAATCGATCTGTACTAGCAGCAATATGGGCATATATAGATATCAATCATACAAACTTGGATTCAAACTTTGATCAGATCAGTGCTTTTTTAAGAGCAAGTGTATATCCACCAACAGTTGAAGAAAAAAAAATGGAGGTGGATTGGCCAAGCGCTCAGAAAGGAACCAGGAAATATCGTCAGGATGGCGCTAGAATGAAACCCACAGGGAAGCAGAAGAGTGGGACGCCCCTAGATGACCTGGTGCCGTACAGCACTTCACGAATTGTCCATAGGAAAAAATTAAATGGACAGCGCCAAATAGGGTCCGGTGGAAAGCCCTTGTAGAAGCCCTGAGCTCCCAAGAGGAGTAAAGAAGGAAAAAAAATATATGATTTTGGCTCCAGAATTAATTACTGCGTTTCTTTACTTGATTTTTGATAGTTTAATTTAAGTGACGATGGACTCCAACGGCGCAGTCCCAGAAGCACCCACTCCATATCGGATTGCTTTTTAAAAATGTAGGGCAAAGTTTATCCTCCACGTGCGTCATGGCCAGTTGGTCGCCATATATTAGTCCTTCACGGGGAGCTTGAAGAATGGGATATGTCAGAGATAACCAGCGACTAGCGATGGATCGTGTCTAAGGTTGTAGCGTCGATGCATGACGAAATCGAGCACGAGACGTCGCTGCGCTCTGCTCGAATAGCCGCCTATTGAATGTTTGCCAGCGGAGCTTCCAGGATTCAGGCGGACGCAGCGCTCGGTCGGAGCTTCTGAACTCTGCCTCCTCTTCTTGTCCCTACTTTCAGCGGAGGATATTCCGACTGGTCTGAGTTTCAATCGGCTTTCTCAACTATCGTGGGCTGCAATACTCACATCAGTAAGATGGAAAAGCTGCAGAGGTTGCGATGTTTTCTTCGGGAATCAGTCTTACATGCGAGCCTTGAAATATTTGGGGACGACAATTCAGATTGCCAGCAGCATTATTGTCCAAGTGCTCCTTCAAGGGTTGGACCCAGCTACCCAGGCCAAGTGGGAGGAAGGTCAAAATGCCTTCAAATCGAAGTTCATCCCTACTTGGGAGTCGATGGCAAAATTTTTGGAGCAGAGATACAAGACTCTTGTCTCGCCTTGATGAGAATAGGCGACTGACTCGGTCTATGTCGGAAATGTCTCTAACCTGGCCATCACCTGCGTGAGTGCCTCGCTGCTAATTGTGTCAGCTGTGGGAGGAGGCATCACAGTTTGGTAGATTTTTTGAAATACAGTCATGCAGCAGCCAGCCTTCGGTTGTGGCGACTACCTTAACCACAGCCGAGTGCCCCGAACCAATTTCAATTTCTTCTACTTCACATATAGGCATTTTCGCTGCAGCTAACATTCTCATTTGGAGTCTGGAGTTTGTGTACTTTGCCGAGCTCTATTGGAAATAGGTCTTTCGTGGTAGTGTCTGGAATTGGCGACACTGTCTTTGCGACAGACGGATTCTTTGTCGATGTGCTCCTACGGTCCCATTGCTCCGAATATTCGGCCCTTGTCAACGCTGTCACCGCCCCCAATATCACGGATCTCTAGCCAAGTTTCAGCTTGGATGTCTCCAGCTGGAATATTCCGGCCAACCTCAGTTTATCCGATCCAATGTTTTCCCGGCCACAACGTGTTGATTTGCTTATCGGAACCAGTCTATTTTATGAGTTATTGTATGTTTAGGCTTACCGCTGTTTAGGTATTGTTCGCGTCAGGCAGCAGCCACGGCATAGATAAGACCACTAAAATATAATTGTCTTTATTTTATCGCTGTTGTTGGTGGCAAGCCGACTCTTCTTGGAGCTCGGCTCCCACGGGCTTTATCTTTAGCATTAACCTAGCAAGATCTAGCTCAGCGTATTTTCTAAGACGGGCTTTCTATTCCATTTTATCTCTGTTCATAAGCATCATAAATTGGAACCTTTGTCTCGCTCCGTTTCATATTTCATCAAACAATATTATAACGTTTTGAATATAAATAATGCCGTGCTATTATTTGGATAAAAGGTCATTGAACAATGTCAATGATCAAACAGTGTTCATACCATAACATAACACCATAACCAACGCTCATACAACTCTTGGGGTACATAACCTTCTGATGGGACTCATTGATGATTAATCGTTGAAGGCTGTCAGCTCGATTCTATCTAAGATGGAAAGGGGAGGCCGAAAGGTAGTGGCATATGCGGATGATGTTGCAATCTTTTTCCCATAAAAATACCCCCAGTCACTTTGTGACCTTGTGATCGCGAAACTACAAACTCTAGCCGACTGGACAGCGGTAATGGCCTGGGAGTGAGTGCGCAAGAAAAATAACTACTTCTCTTAAGTAGGAGATATTAAATCCCATCTTTCGTCCCACCAAGTCTAACTAACCAAAGACTTTCTTCAGGAAAAAATGCCAAGTTCCCTGGAGTGGTACTAGACAGAAACTAACATGGAATCTAAGCCTAGAAGAAAGATGAAAAAGGGCTTATGGAGCCCTCTGTCAATAAAAAAGTAGTAGAACTCAAATGAGCCATGTCTCCCTATATAGTAAGCTGGATTTATGCTGCCATAGTCAGACTATTAATATTGTATGGATACTAGTATAGTACTTATTCCAAAAAAAATAGTAATGTGGCGTCCAAACGGCCCAAAGAACGTACTAAGTGACCTCGGACCCATGGAAAGGAGCAATCAAGAATATAGTTTATGACCGAGACCTTGTAGTCTAACATAAATATGCTTACCGCTAAAGTTGAAGTTATTGGGTGTATTCGAGGCCAAAACATCAAAGAATTGACAACAAAAAATAAATAACTATTTGTGACCGAAAAATTTACCTTAACAAAATTTTGAATACAGACGAGGAGACTAAAAAGAATACCATGCTGTGAAGCAACAGCATCTAAGTACCATCTTCTATCTTAAAAAAACGGAAAAGACGCAGCATTTCCGATCAATCAGTTATATGTCCGTTTCGACTTATATATTGCGTGCAATGAAAAGAAGGATTTGAGCAAAGTTTGAAGTCGATAGCTTTAAAACTGAGAAAA
Organism: Drosophila atripex; assembly: GCA_035045925.1. Classification (NCBI taxonomy): domain Eukaryota; kingdom Metazoa; phylum Arthropoda; class Insecta; order Diptera; family Drosophilidae; genus Drosophila; species Drosophila atripex. The sequence goes on from JAWNOP010000075.1 coordinate 135,812, forward strand.
TAGTTTGCGTAACAGACAAAGGGACCTAAGAACAGGCGGACATGCTTATAACGACTGAGGCGGTGAGCCTGATAAAGAATATATATACTTTATAGGGTGGGATATGTCTCCTACATTCATTGCACTTTTGACCTAAATTATAATATCGTCAATTGTATAGATCCTCACACTAACTCACCATGCGGAATGTGATTCTACAACGTGGCTTCTGCAAAGCTAATATCACTCGGGCATACAACTTGGTGTCTTGGTAAGCAGGGTAGATTCAATCCATTGATACGCTGAAAGTACGCCTTGCGCAACATCATGGCAATTATTTACGTTTTCTACGACTTTCGTTTTCTACGACTTTGGGAGAACCCTGACGATGACATCGATGTCTATAAGGATAAGCATTATAGAACTCATGCTATTCTAAACCACCCTAGCGGAGCCTCATCAATTAGATGAGGCTGCCAACCGTGTTGCTCCTGTAAACGCAGCACGACTTTCGGAGAAAATAGGAGCAGATCTTCAGTTGGAGAGGATCAAGCGGTCCACGTTTTTTGTAAATTAATAGGATTGGAAGCAATTTTTTGGATATGTTTAAGGGCAATAATCGGCAATTTATCGGCAATAATCAGCGGCTGACCGAATGCAAACGATTTCCTTGCCTAAAATCATATCTACATAGAGAAGCTCTAGCCTTAATCAAACATATGGCCGTGACAAACGAGAGCTACAGTGAAGCTTGGAAAGACAATACAACAAGCGATCACACATCATGCAATCGTTCTTCAACAATTTCATGACACTTCCCAGCGCCACAGTGGGGAATATTAGTACTTTACGTAAGCAAGCAGAGGGGCCGACGAGGTGATTCGAGGACTGGAGTGCGAACAACGGGATCCTTGGTTAACTTTTATTTTGTCATATAAATTGGGGCTGTCCATATATTACGTAATCACGTTTTCTGCGATTTTTGACCCCCTCCCCCCTGGTAATCAAAAGTAATCATTAAATGAACACCCTCCCCCTCTCACAATGATTACTAATCACAAAAAAAGAAAAATATGCAAATTTGTTCTTTTAATCTAAATTTTCAAATGGAGATTACAGCCAATCTTTAATATTATTTATTACTGGGTTGGCTTTTAAAAATCTGTTTATCTCCGCAGGTATATCATATGCGTCGTTTGCATGGGAAATAACATTCACATATCTGGAATTTACATCAGGGCCACCATCGGAAGTTATAATAACCACAGGCTTGACTAGTCCTTCATCGGACCTTGCTATTGATTTAAAAGACTCTAGCTTCATAATTGTCGGGTCAAGCAGCCGCCGGAAAGAAGTTTGGCCGGCAATAATTTATTGAATTCGTGACGTCATTTCTTATATATATATGTTCGCGTCTCTCGCTCTATTCTTGTCGCCCACTCTCATGCATTCGATCGGCCACCTGCATTTGCCGTCATGCGCTAGCGTTTGTCTCACTCTCGCGGGATCTCTCGATCGCTCCGCTGAATCAGGCGTTGAGCCGCGCTCCCGCGTCATTATTCTCTATTCGCTCGTCAACCCTACTCAGGACATATTTACATATATCATTTGTAGAAACCCCAGAACAATTAAAATAAATTGTATCAATATCTATAAATCGAACTGTGCTTGTTTTATATTGGTATATATATAATATTCAGAACACAAACTTAAAGCTCCCGAAACGCTCGGTAACTGAACATTGGGGAACCCCGACGTGATTGAAAACTTGAGCTGCGCGGCTTAAAACATATTAACATAAACAATTTAACAAATTAAAACATTATTCGGTTTGTGATTTGTGCGCGAAATTTTAGCATTCTGTTGACATACATACATACGCTGTTGGCAGAGTGCTACAATCGCTCATACATATTTTACTCCGTTATATAGAAGCTGCACAGTGGTTCGTGAGCTGATAATAAATAAACGAACTAAAATAAATTTTTTGTTGCGAAAATGAATCCGTTTTTTGGATTGTGTCTCTCCTGGAAGGAAAGTATTCCTGAGTCAAAGTGCAGTTGTCCTTTTTGAGGATCTTCAAGGATTGTTGTCCTCCTTGAAATCAGTGAAGACATTTCCGGAGGCGATGTTAAATGTGCGGCTCAGCGAATTGGAGGGAATCGTTGCGGATTTCAAGAGCACACACAAGGAGCTGTCCGAGATGGATGTTGCAGAACTCAGGAGCGATCTGCGCGTCAACTTCAACGATGCGGCGCTCCAGTTTGTTGCCGGCAAGTTCGACGCTTATCAACGCAGCTTCTGCCACCAATTGCGATCCGTCGTTTGGCAGAACTTTTCAGGCGTTGCCGCCACTGCCACTTCCCACTAGAGTTTCGCATTGCATTGGAGCTGCTAAGCAAAAGGTTTAGTAATCGCAGACTCATTTTTCAAGCTCATGTTAATGAGGTAATGAATCTGAGGGCCGTAAAACCCGCATCGGCGATGAGGCTTCGCGAGCTTTCGGACAAATTTAATTCGCATATGCGAGCCCTGGCAAGCATGGGCACAGCGAAGCAGATTGCTAGCTGCATTATAATCCAAGTGCTGTTGCAGAAGGTTGATAATGCCACGCACTCCAAGTGGAAGGAAATTCAAGCTGACTCGGATTCCTTGGATTCCATTCCAACTTGGGAGTCCATCGTCAGTTTTCTTGAGCAGAGATGCCGGACTTTGGAGAGCATGGATTTGCCGACGACATCATATGCACCAAACCTTGCGGTAGGACGGCGTGGACCCTTTTATTTAGGTATCTCTGAATTTGTGATTACCAACTCTTCCGCATGCATTATTTGTGATGGCCATTCTCACATAATAAACTCCTGCCCAAGGTTTTAAACTGAAGATCCTGAGGATCTGTTAAGTCATGTGCATTTAATATTAAGACACAAAAAACACAAGCACCATAAGTATATAATAAAGACAATATTAGTTCATAGCCTAAATAAAGAGCGATGAACATTAAAAACCAAACCTTTCAGAAAACAACTAACTGCTGACAGTGCAAGTCAATGCAACCGACAAATTAGAGCAGAATATTACATTGTGAAATTGTTAATTTATCATTTTTATGTTTTTGCTATATTTCCATTAATTTACCACCTAAGCAATATCCATGTATCAAAGTAGCTATAAATATTGAACTTTTATACTATTAAAGTCAGTCTCAGACAAACTCAATCTGAACTCAATTCTTTCTCCACGTCCAATTTGTTCAAGTGCAAGTTGCGGCAACAAACCAGCGATCGGTTCATGTACCCTTTGCTCAAACCCTTTATTACAGATTAACGTTTTGGTGACCCCGACGTGATCATGCAAGCCCAGGATCACAAATCGAACAAGAGTCAATAGGAACGAATAGAGATTTCTATCGGTCCACAATAGAAAACTCAGGAAGACTCCTGCTAAGAGAGCATTAGGATCTTCACAGCAGTGTGACGCTGTCCCGCTAATCGGTAGATTAAGGACACCACACCTCCCTCAGTCCGTCAAAAAAGGGATCAGTTTCTTCGACCACTTTCGGTAGCGAGTCGGCAAATAAAATACTCCCAACGGTCAGAAACGAAGAACGAAAAGATGGAAAGGGCCCCTAAAATTATTATAGAGCCAGCCGTTGATGAGGCGAGCGCTCAAGGCCTCTTAGATGCCCAGCAAGAAACTGGGCAAGAGATCGCAAGATGCATCCGGAATTATAAAAAGGATGGGCCGATTCGAAAACAAAAGGCATCATACTTTCAAACGAAACTAGCCATTCTGAAAGATTCGTGGGAAAGATTCGTTGAAAATGATGCAAAAATCCAAGGAACAGCCAGGACCGAAAGCTACATCAAGTATGCTGAGGACCTCCGGATAAGTTGCGAGAAATCTGCAGCCACTTTCGAGAGTAATCGAGACAAGCTGATGCAAGGCACGAGTCTAAAGGAAGATGCTCAAAAACAAGTAGAAAATCAAGTTCAAGAACAATCCCGTGACGAAGTTCCCAAGAATAAGCGATTAGCCGGATTATGTCGGCGCCAAAGAGAACTAATAGAATCCGTAAACGGTGCCTTAAGAGAGTTTAAGGCATCCGGGGGAGGTCCAGGAGACCTGCTAAAATCTTTATGGGCTCAAGTCCAAGAAATCCACTTGACAGTCTACGAAGAGTTTGAAAGCCCAATAAACGGTGGTTATAACAAACAGGCATACCTACGATTGCAAGCAGAGGTGCAAAATGCACTTATGGCAAGGCCTAGCACTTCGGCAAACGTCATTGATGTGCAAATGCCCCGCATAAACATTCCAAAGTTTGATGGGGATGCAATGAAATGGAAACAGTTCCATGACTTATTTACCTTTATAGTACCTAAAATCCGATCTCTCTGGAAATGCTTGACATGACTAATAGGGATTTATTTGAGCAGACAGTTGGCAACTCAGTAGAGATCCAGTCCCTACAGACGATGCTGGAATTCTTAGAGCAATGAATCAGAGTCTTGAGCTCTGGAAAGACAACGGCATCATTGAAAAAAGAGTCAAAAAATCTGGCATGCGCATTCAGTACGTCAGAAAGACAATCATCATGCTACTATTGCAAGGCTCCAAATCACGCATTATATAAATGTGAGGAGTTCCGTGCAAGAACAGTATCAGAAAGGTTAAACTAGGTACAAAAACAAAGAATGTGTGTCAACTGTTTCAAGACTGACCACAAATCAAAGGAATGTAAAAGAAGAAATTGTTTCAAGTGCGACAAAAAACATCACACCTTGTTACAACTGGAATCCACAAGCATTCATACCCCAACTGTCGGTGCCGCGGTTAACAAAAATTACAACTTTCTTGCAACAGCAAAGGTAGCGGTCCAGGCAGAGAACGGTCAAGCAGCCAAATTTCGAGCCTTGCTAGACTCAGGATCACAGATCAATTTGCTCACTGAGCGATTGGCATCAATTTTGTCATTAACGCGGCACAATACAAAGCTCCGGATCGAAGGAATTGAAGGACAACCAAGAATGAGCAGAGCTAGAGTAACTAGAAGCCTTTGACCTTCCCCACATCATAGCTGACCAGCCAGCTTAACCACTTACTCATTGTGCGTTAAAAATACCCAATGAGTGTCAGTTAGCAGATCCCCAGTTTAGCCGAAGTTAGGCGATTAGACTTATGTCGTAAGTGCCTTGGATCTGGGCACCTATCTCGGCATTGCAATTCGTCAAGCTGCCGTACTTGTGAACGCAGGCATCATAGCTTGCTGCATTTTGGTGGCAATTCGACAGCTCAAGGCCAACACCCCTCTCCCGAGGTTTCCGCATCTAGCGACGCTGTTTCTCGGTCAGCGTCCGCTCCCGTCAATTCTCTTGTCGCCAAGGATCGTTTTGGTGATGCGGTGCTGCTAGCCACTGCCAATATTTTGGTCAGGAACCGCTCCTGAGTTCTACTGCCCTGCCGAGCGCTCCTCGATTCTGGTTCGCAGGAGCATCTGGTCACCTCAAGGCTGGCAAACCAACTGCAGCTGCGAAAGATAAGGTCTCCGGTTTCTGTGTCCGGTATAGGTGACGCAGGGTTTTGTATCGATGGGTTTCTGTGCAAGTCAGCTTGCAATCCCAATGCTCTGACTACTCGCCGCAAGTATTTGCGATCGTAGCCTCCAACATCACTGACCTTCAGCATAATTTTGCATTGGACGTCAGCTCATGGAAAATTCCCGCCAATGTAAAACTAGCAGATCCTCATTTTCACCAGCCGCAGCGAGTTGATTTGCTAATTGGAGCTGGATTATTTTACGAGCTGCTTTGTGTCGGGCAAATTCATTTGTCTCCTGGTTTGCCCTCAATCCAAAAAACTCGGCTCGGTTGGGTTGTTTGTGGAGGCGGAGGTCCTAACTATGGCAATGTTCTCATGGCTGCTGAGCGGTCGGGACTGATCTGCCCAAAGGAGCCTTTTGATGAGCGGCTCAATCAACTTCTTCGACAGTTCTGGGAAGTGGAAACCTGCACCGATCCGACTGTGAAAGCGTCAAAGGACGAACTGAGGAAACTGCCTCATCAGCCCGAACTGCGCGCTCAGTATTTGGCCTTTGTAAAGGAGAATCTTAACCTAGGTCATATGTCCCTGGTTCCGCCAGAGGTGCATCGAGATTGCAAATATTTTCTGCCACATCACTGCGACCTAAAGAAGGACGAGGTGGATTTCAGCTGCGGAAATGGTGCTCCAATATCCCTAGCGTGATGATGGCGCTGCTGAGGACTGCAACCGGAGCTACAAGGCGCGCAGTTAATAAATTGTGCCTGCTGCCCCTTTATTATGCTGTTGAAAGAGTATGTCGGGTCAAGCAGCCGCCGGAAAGAAGTTTGGCTGGCAATAATTTATTGAATTCGTGACGTCATTTTTTTTATGTATATATGTTCGCGTCTCTCGCTCTATTCTTGTCGCCCACTCTCATGCATTCGATCGGCCACCTGCAGTTGCCGTCATGCGCTAGCATTTCGCGGGATCTCTCGATCGCTCTGGTGAATCAGGCGTTGAGCCGCGCTCCCGCGTCATTATTCTCTATTCGCTCGTCAACCCTACTCAGGACATATTTACATATATCATTTGTAGAAACCCCAGAACAATTAAAATAAATTGTACAATATCTATAAATCGAACTGTGCTTGTTTTATATTGGTATATATATAATATTCAGAACACAAACTTAAAGCTCCCGAAACGCTCGGTAACTGAACATTGGTGAACCCCGACGTGATTGAAAACTTGAGCTGCGCGGCTTAAAACATTAATTAAATTAAAACATTATTCGGTTTGTGATTTGTGCGCGAAATTTTAGCATTCTATTGACATACATACATACGCTGTTGGCAGAGTGCTACAATCGCTCATACATATTTTACTCCGTTATATAGAAGCTGCACAGTGGTTCGTGAGCTGATAATAAATAAACGAACTAAAATAAATTTTTTGTTGTGAAAATGAATCCGTTTTTCGATTGTGTCTCTCCTGGAAGGAAAGTATTCCTGAGTCAAAGTGCAGTTGTCCTTTTTGAGGATCTTCAAGGATTGTTGTCCTCCTTGAAATCAGTGAAGACATTTCCGGAGGCGATGTTAAATGTGCGGCTCAGCGAATTGGAGGGAATCGTTGCGGATTTCAAGAGCACACACAAGGAGCTGTCCGAGATGGATGTTGCAGAACTCAGGAGCGATCTGCGCCTCAACTTCAACGATGCGGCGAGGGAGGCACGATTCATCCTGGATCAGGAGATTATGCGGCGCTCCAGTTTGTTGCCGGCAAGTTCGACGCTTATCAACGCAGCTTCTGCCACCAATTGCGATCCGTCGTTTGGCAGAACTTTTCAGGCGTTGCCGCCACTGCCACTTCCCACTTTTAGTGGAGGTTATGCGGAGTGGCTTGAGTTTCGCTCACTGTTCTCGACCATGGAGGACACAAACCCATTCATCAATCGGGTCGAGAAACTTCAACGGTGGCGGTCCTGCCTTTGTGAATCTGCCTTGGAAACTGTTCGATCGTTGGAGCTCACGGACAAAAGTTATGACGTGGCATTGGAGCTGCTAAGCAAAAGGTTTAGTAATCGCAGACTCATTTTTCAAGCTCATGCTGATGAGATAATGAATCTGAGGGCCGTAGAACCCGCATCGGCGATGAGGCTTCGCGAGCTTTCGGACAAATTTAATTCGCATATGCGAGCCCTGGCAAGCATGGGCACAGTGAAGCAGATTGCTAGCTGCATTATAATCCAAGAGCTGTTGCAGAAGGTTGATAATGCCATGCACTCCAAGTGGAAGGAAATTCAAGCTGACTCGGATTCCTTGGATTCCATTCCAACTTGGGAGTCCATCGCCAGTTTTCTTGAGCAGAGATGCCGGACTTTGGAGAGCATGGATTTGCCGACGACATCATATGCACCAAACCTTGCGGTAGGACGACGTGGACCCTTTTATTTAGGTATCTCTGCATTTGTGATTACCAACTCTTCATTCTTTCTCTTTATCTTAAAGCGAACGGACGTGTTTTTTTTGTGCGAACTGCGTTTTTTAACTTTGTTTGTTGAGACTAAATAATCCGGTGTTTATTTTTATTTATTTATATTTTCAAAATTAACTCTTTCAATATTAATCATCCGTATCGCTTCGCGTGTGCAGTGGTATATTTGGAGGTAAAATAATAATTTTATTAATTTTCATCCAAACATAGCTCTGCTCTGCTTCTTCTTCTTCTCTTACGGTGTTGCTTCTATCACTGCTCAGTAGAGATTCTTATCTCTCTTCTTTGCTGTTCACTAACCCACACTAATCGCTCTCTTTGATCTCCCCTCTTTCTTTTCCCTGGCACAGTGGTTCAAGGTACGTCAATAATATAAACAAAAATATTAATAAAAAAGATATCATGGAATTTAAACTTGTCTGTGCTTTGAAGTCTTGTAATAAGACAATCTCCTCATCCCAGCCTACCATCCACTGCTGGCTCTGTGAAAACGTTTTGCACGCTAAGTGTGCCGGGTTCACGGCCTCAGTATCGGATGCCATTTCACGTAGGTCTGGCCTCCACTTCTGCTGTGACAGCTGTCGTGCTGTTCAGGACGAAATGAGATCGTTCATGAGACAGACTAAAAGTGGATTTAAAGAGTTGATTAGCGGTTTTCGTAAAATCAATGACCAACTCTGTGCGCTCGATACGCAATTTAGTAGTCTTCAACTACTAAATGAGTCTCCAAAGCGTAAGAAATCCGCTATTAGTGATGTGCTTGTGGCGAATAAACTTCAGCCTACTCAGCCGACAATTATTCAGCCGCTTATATCTCTGGCCACCCCAAGGGCTGGAACTGGGAAAAATTTGGCTTCCGAATTTCTCAGTATTAATGAGCAATTGTCCGATTTGTCCTCTGTGGCATCACTCCAAGTGATACCACCAGACCCAATAACTCAAACCCCCTTAAGAGTCACCGAACAGGGTATTCAACTGTCCGGACCCCCGGTACGAACTGATGCTGCAGTATTAGTTACTGCGGCACCAAAACCCTTGCAGGTGATCCCGCCATCGAAACACATATTTGTTTCTCGGCTTGCCCCTGACACTTCTGAGTTAGATATCTCGGCTTATATCAAAGCCAAAACAAAAGCCGATATTAAGGTGGCAGATATTAGAAAATTTAAGTATTCATACACCAGGCACACGTCATCTTTCAAAATACGTGTGCCAGTGCAGATGTTCAAGGCGATCTGTTCCGCCAGCTTTTGGCCAGAGAACATTTTCGTCCAAGAACATCAGCCAAGTACGGGGAAGAAAAAAATTACCAAGCCTGTGGGATAAAACTCCCACATGTTAGAGCCACTGACCAACCTTCCACCTCATCTTCCTCACCCTCAAAAAACTAATTTCTTCACTAACACTTACCTATCAGAATACTAGAGGGCTACGTAGTAAACTTCCCAAACTGTATTCTGATAGTTCTTCCTTTGCATCTCACATTATAGTCTTTACAGAAACTTGGTTAAAGCCGGAGATTTTAAGCTCCGAAGTTTTTCCAAATAAGTACACTACTTTTAGACGTGATAGAACACTGCGAAGGGGAGGAGGAGTCCTAATTTCTGTAGACTCCAAATTCGCTTCTGAAGAGGTAAAATCACAAGAGTTTGGTGACATAGAATTTCTTTGCGTTAAAATCATTCTGTCCGGTCAATCTTTATACGTTACCTGTTCTTACATACCACCTTCGTCGGAACCGCCCACATACTGGCAACATTTGTCCGCTATTCGTCTCGTTTTGGACCGTTTGTCTGACGGGGACCAGCTGGTAGCTCTGGGGGACTTCAATATACCAGATCTTATGTGGTCCAATGTTGAGAATTCACCGTCCTTAATGCTTAACTCGCACCACGACTTCCCTGCGGGTATGTTCGACATGTCACTCGGGCAAATTAACCACGTTAGAAATTCCTTAGGTCGGCTGCTAGACTTGTGTTTCGTTTCTGATCCTGATGGAATTGCTCTTTCTAGAACTTTGCCCCTTTCTAACCCTGAGGATCCGTATCATCCCTCTCTTGAAGTTTTAATCGAAAACAACAGCTTCATTGACCTTAAGTCTAAACTTAAATCTCAAAAAGTACGTTTCTTCCGTAAGGCTGACTTTACTAAACTAAACGAGTTAATTCTTGAATTTGATTGGTCCGATTTACTGGCATGTGAAGATATTAATATTGCCTTAAATAAATTTTATCACACTTTGTAGGAGGATCGGTTTGCCGAAGTTAGGCGATTAGACTTATGTCGTAAGTGCCTTGGATCTGGGCACCTATCTCGGCATTGCAATTCGTCAAGCTGCCGTACTTGTGGACGCAGGCATCATAGCTTGCTGCATTTTGGTGGCAATTCGACAGCTCAAGGCCAACACCCCTCTCCCGAGGTTTCCGCATCTAGCGACGCTGTTTCTCGGTCAGCGTCCGCTCCCGTCAATTCTCTTGTCGCCAAGGATAGTTTTGGTGATGTGGTGCTGCTAGCCACTGCCAATATTTTGGTCAGGAACCGCTCCGGAGTTCTACTGCCCTGCCGAGCGCTGCTCGATTCTGGATCGCAGGAGCATCTGGTCACCTCAAGGCTGGCAAACCAACTGCAGCTGCGAAAGATAAGGTCTCCGGTTTCTGTGTCCGGTATAGGTGACGCAGGGTTTTGTACCGATGGGTTTCTGTGCAAGTCAGCTTGCAATCCCAATGCTCTGACTACTCGCCGCAAGTAACTGCGATCGTAGCCTCCAACATCACTGACCTTCAGCATAATTTTGCATTGGACGTCAGCTCATGGAAAATTCCCGCCAATGTAAAACTAGCAGATCCTCATTTTCACCAGCCGCAGCGAGTTGATTTGCTAATTGGAGCTGGATTATTTTACGAGCTGCTTTGTGTCGGGCAAATTCATTTGTCTCCTGGTTTGCCCTCAATCCAAAAAACTCGGCTCGGTTGGGTTGTTTGTGGAGGCGGAGGTCCTAACTATGGCAATGTTCTCATGGCTGCTGAGCGGTCGGGACTGATCTGCCCAAAGGAGCCTTTTGATGAGCGGCTCAATCAACTTCTTCGACAGTTCTGGGAAGTGGAAACCTGCACCGATCCGACTGTGAAAGCGTCAAAGGACGAACTGAGGAAACTGCCTCATCAGCCCGAACTGCGCGCTCAGTATTTGGCCTTTGTAAAGGAGAATCTTAACCTAGGTCATATGTCCCTGGTTCCGCCGGAGGTGCATCGAGATTGCAAATATTTTCTGCCACATCACTGCGTCCTAAAGAAGGACGAGGTGGATTTCAGCTGCGGAAATGGTGCTCCAATATCCCTAGCGTGATGATGGCGCTGCTGAGGACTGCAACCGGAGCTACAAGGCGCGCAGTTAATAAATTGTGCCTGCTGCCCCTTCATTATGCTGTTGAAAGAGTATGTCGGGTCAAGCAGCCGCCGGAAAGAAGTTTGGCTGGCAATAATTTATTGAATTCGTGACGTCATTTTTTTTATGTATATATGTTCGCGTCTCTCGCTCTATTCTTGTCGCCCACTCTCATGCATTCGATCGGCCACCTGCAGTTGCCGTCATGCGCTAGCATTTGTCTCACTCTCGCGGGATCTCTCGATCGCTCTGGTGAATCAGGCGTTGAGCCGCGCTCCCGCGTCATTATTCTCTATTCGCTCGTCAACCCTACTCAGGACATATTTACATATATCATTTGTAGAAACCCCAGAACAATTAAAATAAATTGTACAATATCTATAAATCGAACTGTTCTTGTTTTATATTGGTATATATATAATATTCAGAACACAAACTTAAAGCTCCCGAAACGCTCGGTAACTGAACATTGGTGAACCCCGACGTGATTGAAAACTTGAGCTGCGCGGCTTAAAACATATTAACATAAACAATTTAAAAAATTAAAACATTATTCGGTTTGTGATTTGTGCGCGAAATTTTAGCATTCTGTTGACATACATACATACGCTGTTGGCAGAGTGCTACAATCGCTCATACATATTTTACTCCGTTATATAGAAGCTGCACAGTGGTTCGTGAGCTGATAATAAATAAACGAACTAAAATAAATTTTTTGTTGCGAAAATGAATCCGTTTTTCGATTGTGTCTCTCCTGGAAGGAAAGTATTCCTGAGTCAAAGTGCAGTTGTCCTTTTTGAGGATCTTCAAGGATTGTTGTCCTCCTTGAAATCAGTGAAGACATTTCCGGAGGCGATGTTAAATGTGCGGCTCAGCGAATTGGAGGGAATCGTTGCGGATTTCAAGAGCACACACAAGGAGCTGTCCGAGATGGATGTTGCAGAACTCAGGAGCGATCTGCGCGTCAACTTCAACGATGCGGCGAGGGAGGCACGATTCATCCTGGATCAGGAGATTATGCGGCGTTTGTTGCCGGCAAGTCCGACGCTTATCAACGCAGCTTCTGCCACCAATTGCGATCCGTCGTTTGTCAGAACTTTTCAGGCGTTGCCGCCACTGCCACTTCCCACTTTTAGTGGAGGTTATGCGGAGTGGCTTGAGTTTCGCTCACTGTTCTCGACCATGGAGGACACAAACCCATTCATCAGTCGGGTCGAGAAACTTCAACGGTGGCGGTCCTGCCTTTGTGAATCTGCCTTGGAAACTGTTCGATCGTTGGAGCTCACGGACAAAAATTATGACGTGGCATTGGAGCTGCTAAGCAAAAGGTTTAGTAATCGCAGACTCATTTTTCAAGCTCATGCTGATGAGATAATGAATCTGAGGGCCGTAGAACCCGCATCGGCGATGAGGCTTCGCGAGCTTTCGGACAAATTTAATTCGCATATGCGAGCCCTGGCAAGCATGGGCACAGCGAAGCAGATTGCTAGCTGCATTATAATCCAAGAGCTGTTGCAGAAGGTTGATAATGCCATGCACTCCAAGTGGAAGGAAATTCAAGCTGACTCGGATTCCTTGGATTCCATTCCAACATGGGAGTCCATCGCCAGTTTTCTTGAGCAGAGATGCCGGACTTTGGAGAGCATGGATTTGCCGACGACATCATATGCACCAAACCTTGCGGTAGGACGACGTGGACCCTTTTATTTAGGTATCTCTGCATTTGTAATTACCAACTCTTCCGCATGCATTATTTGTGATGGTCATTCTCACATAATAAACTCCTGCCCAAGGTTTTAAGCTTGTCGCCTGAGGATCGGTTAGCCGAAGTTAGGCGATTAGACTTATGTCGTAAGTGCCTTGGATCTGGGCACCTATCTCGGCATTGCAATTCGTCAAGCTGCCGTACTTGTGGACGCAGGCATCATAGCTTGCTGCATTTTGGTGGCAATTCGACAGCTCAAGGCCAACACCCCTCTCCCGAGGTTTCCGCATCTAGCGACGCTGTTTCTCGGTCAGAGTCCGCTCCCGTCAATTCTCTTGTCGCCAAGGATCGTTTTGGTGATGTGGTGCTGCTAGCCACTGCCAATATTTTGGTCAGGAACCGCTCCGGAGTTCTACTGCCCTGCCGAGCGCTGCTCGATTCTGGTTTGCAGGAGCATCTGGTCACCTCAAGGCTGGCAAACCAACTGCAGCTGCGAAAGATAAGGTCTCCGGTTTCTGTGTCCGGTATAGGTGACGCAGGGTTTTGTACCGATGGGTTTCTGTGCAAGTCAGCTTGCAATCCCAATGCTCTGACTACTCGCCGCAAGTAACTGCGATCGTAGCCTCCAACATCACTGACCTTCAGCATAATTTTGCATTGGACGTCAGCTCATGGAAAATTCCCGCCAATGTAAAACTAGCAGATCCTCATTTTCACCAGCCGCAGCGAGTTGATTTGCTAATTGGAGCTGGATTATTTTACGAGCTGCTTTGTATCGGGCAAATTCATTTGTCTCCTGGCTTGCCCTCAATCCAAAAAACTCGGCTCGGTTGGGTTGTTTGTGGAGGCGGAGGTCCTAACTATGGCAATGTTCTCATGGCTGCTGAGCGGTCGGGACTGATCTGCCCAAAGGAGCCTTTTGATCAGCGGCTCAATCAACTTCTTCGACAGTTCTGGGAAGTGGAAACCTGCACCGATCCGACTGTGAAAGCGTCAAAGGACGAACTGAGGAAACTGCCTCATCAGCCCGAACTGCGCGCTCAGTATTTGGCCTTTGTAAAGGAGAATCTTAACCTAGGTCATATGTCCCTGGTTCCGCCGGAGGTGCATCGAGATTGCAAATATTTTCTGCCACATCACTGCGACCTAAAGAAGGACGAGGTGGATTTCAGCTGCGGAAATGGTGCTCCAATATCCCTAGCGTGATGATGGCGCTGCTGAGGACTGCAACCGGAGCTACAAGGCGCGCAGTTAATAAATTGTGCCTGCTGCCCCTTCATTATGCTGTTGAAAGAGTATGTCGGGTCAAGCAGCCGCCGGAAAGAAGTTTGGCTGGCAATAATTTATTGAATTCGTGACGTCATTTTTTTTATGTATATATGTTCGCGTCTCTCGCTCTATTCTTGTCGCCCACTCTCATGCATTCGATCGGCCACCTGCAGTTGCCGTCATGCGCTAGCATTTGTCTCACTCTCGCGGGATCTCTCGATCGCTCTGGTGAATCAGGCGTTGAGCCGCGCTCCCGCGTCATTATTCTCTATTCGCTCGTCAACCCTACTCAGGACATATTTACATATATCATTTGTAGAAACCCCAGAACAATTAAAATAAATTGTACAATATCTATAAATCGAACTGTGCTTGTTTTATATTGGTATATATATAATATTCAGAACACAAACTTAAAGCTCCCGAAACGCTCGGTAACTGAACATTGGTGAACCCCGACGTGATTGAAAACTTGAGCTGCGCGGCTTAAAACATATTAACATAAACAATTTAAAAAATTAAAACATTATTCGGTTTGTGATTTGTGCGCGAAATTTTAGCATTCTGTTGACATACATACATACGCTGTTGGCAGAGTGCTACAATCGCTCATACATATTTTACTAGCTGCACAGTGGTTCGTGAGCTGATAATAAATAAACGAACTAAAATAAATTTTTTGTTGCGAAAAAGAATCCGTTTTTCGATTGTGTCTCTCCTGGAAGGAAAGTATTCCTGAGTCAAAGTGCAGTTGTCCTTTTTGAGGATCTTCAAGGATTGTTGTCCTCCTTGAAATCAGTGAAGACATTTCCGGAGGCGATGTTAAATGTGCGGCTCAGCGAATTGGAGGGAATCGTTGCGGATTTCAAGAGCACACACAAGGAGCTGTCCGAGATGGATGTTGCAGAACTCAGGAGCGATCTGCGCGTCAACTTCAACGATGCGGCGAGGGAGGCACGATTCATCCTGGATCAGGAGATTATGCGGCGTTTGTTGCCGGCAAGTCCGACGCTTATCAACGCAGCTTCTGCCACCAATTGCGATCCGTCGTTTGTCAGAACTTTTCAGGCGTTGCCGCCACTGCCACTTCCCACTTTTAGTGGAGGTTATGCGGAGTGGCTTGAGTTTCGCTCACTGTTCTCGACCATGGAGGACACAAACCCATTCATCAGTCGGGTCGAGAAACTTCAACGGTGGCGGTCCTGCCTTTGTGAATCTGCCTTGGAAACTGTTCGACCGTTGGAGCTCACGGACAAAAATTATGACGTGGCATTGGAGCTGCTAAGCAAAATGTTTAGTAATCGCAGACTCATTTTTCAAGCTCATGTTGATGAGATAATGAATCTGAGGGCCGTAGAACCCGCATCGTCGATGAGGCTTCGCGAGCTTTCGGACAAATTTAATTCGCATATGCGAGCCCTGGCAAGCATGGGCACAGCGAAGCAGATTGCTAGCTGCATTATAATCCAAGAGCTGTTGCAGAAGGTTGATAATGCCATGCACTCCAAGTGGAAGGAAATTCAAGCTGACTCGGATTCCTTGGATTCCATTCCAACTTGGGAGTCCATCGCCAGTTTTCTTGAGCAGAGATGCCGGACTTTGGAGAGCATGGATTTGCCGACGACATCATATGCACCAAACCTTGCGGTAGGACGACGTGGACCCTTTTATTTAGGTATTTAGGTATATATTTATTTTTGGTCAGGAACCGCTCCGGAATTCTACTGCCCTGCCGAGCGCTGCTCGATTCTGGTTCGCAGGAGCATCTGGTCTGCGAAAGATAAGGTCTCCGGTTTCTGTGTCCGGTATAGGTGACGCAGGGTTTTGTACCGATGGGTTTTCTGTGCAAGTCAGCTTGCAATCCCAATGCTCTGACTACTCGCCGCAAGTAACTGCGATCGTAGCCTCCAACATCACTGACCATCAGCATAGTTTTGCATTGGACGTCAGCTCATGGAAAATTCCCGCCAATGTAAAACTAGCAGATCCTCATTTTCACCAGCCGCAGCGAGTTGATTTGCTAATTGGAGCTGGATTATTTTACGAGCTGCTTTGTGTCGGGCAAATTCATTTGTCTCCTGGTTTGCCCTCAATCCAAAAAACTCGGCTCGGTTGGGTCCTAACTATGGCAATGTTCTCATGGCTGCTGAGCGGTCGGGACTGATCTGCCCAAAGGAGCCTTTAGATGAGCGGCTCAATCAACTTCTTCGACAGTTCTGGGAAGTGGAAACCTGCACCGATCCGACTGTGAAAGCGTTAAAGGACGAACTGAGGAAACTGCCTCATCAGCCCGAACTGCGCGCTCAGTAATTAGCCTTTGTAAAGGAGAATCTTAACCTAGGTCATATGTCCCTGGTTCCGCCGGAGGTGCATCGAGATTGCAAATATTTTCTGCCACATCACTGCGACCTAAAGAAGGACGAGGTGGATTTCAGCTGCGGAAATGGTGCTCCAATATCCCTAGCGTGATGATGGCGCTGCTGAGGACTGCAACCGGAGCTACAAGGCGCGCAGTCAATAAATTGTGCCTGCTGCCCCTTCATTATGCTGTTGAAAGAGTATGTCGGGTCAAGCAGCCGCCGGAAAGAAGTTTGGCTGGCAATAATTTATTGAATTCGTGACGTCATTTTTTTTATGTATATATGTTCGCGTCTCTCGCTCTATTCTTGTCGCCCACCGTCATGCATTCGATCGGCCACCTGCAGTTGCCGTCATGCGCTAGCATTTGTCTCACTCTCGCGGGATCTCTCGATCGCTCTGGTGAATCAGGCGTTGAGCCGCGCTCCCGCGTCATTATTCTCTATTCGCTCGTCAACCCTACTCAGGAAATATTTACATATATCATTTGTAGAAACCCCAGAACATTTAAAATAAACTGTATCAATATCTATAAATCGAACTGTGCTTGTTTTATATTGGTATATATATAATATTCAGAACACAAACTTAAAGCTCCCGAAAACGCTCGGTAACTGAACAATATTACTTTCGAAATCTCTAGCATGAGTTCCAGCAGTAGATGAATAAGACTTTTTACTCCTTATGCTTATATATGTGGGGCCAGAATAACCAATTGCTTTCGGGTCTTCCATTTTCCTTCTTATTTTCCTTCCTTCCTTATGCTTATATATGTGGGGCCAGAATAACCAATTGCTTTCGGGTCTTCCATTTTTTGTGGACTTATAATTACCCTCGCATGAACTGATGGGATTAGCTTATGCCTTGGGGTAACAACCCATTCGTGTTCTGGCAGCTTGACCTTGTATTCAAGATGCATAAGCAGAGGTGCTTACTTATTTGCAACAGTCAAACCAATTGCCACTCTAGCCTTATCGTCTTGTGAAAAAAAAACTCTTGAGCTGGGCCGAGAACAGAGGCAACGCTTGTGATAATCTGCTTGGTCTCGACAAAGCCTTACCGGTACCCACATTTTACCGGTTCTCACATGACATTTTCCTTGAATCGAGGAAGAGCTTCTGGGCAATAGTCTTAGATAGCTTCTCGACAAGTTAAACCTTTCTTGTTTGAGCTCTTCATGGAGATCACACAAGGTTTTCACACTTCTGACAAGGTAAGTGCGCCTTTTTTCATCAGCTCCACTTCCAAACATGGCTGCGAAAGATAAGGTCTCCGGTTTCTGTGTCCGGTATAGGTGACGCAGGGTTTTGTACCGATGGGTTTCTGTGCAAGTCAGCTTGCAATCCCAATGCTCTGACTACTCGCCGCAAGTAACTGCGATCGTAGCCTCCAACATCACTGACCTTCAGCATAATTTTGCATTGGACGTCAGCTCATGGAAAATTCCCGCCAATGTAAAACTAGCAGATCCTCATTTTCACCAGCCGCAGCGAGTTGATTTGCTAATTGGAGCTGGATTATTTTACGAGCTGCTTTGTATCGGGCAAATTCATTTGTCTCCTGGTTTGCCCTCAATCCAAAAAACTCGGCTCGGTTGGGTTGTTTGTGGAGGCGGAGGTCCTAACTATGGCAATGTTCTCATGGCTGCTGAGCGGTCGGGACTGATCTGCCCAAAGGAGCCTTTTGATGAGCGGCTCAATTAACTTCTTCGACAGTTCTGGGAAGTGGAAACCTGCACCGATCCGACTGTGAAAGCGTCAAAGGACGAACTGAGGAAACTGCCTCATCAGCCCGAACTGCGCGCTCAGTATTTGGCCTTTGTAAAGGAGAATCTTAACCTAGGTCATATGTCCCTGGTTCCGCCGGAGGTGCATCGAGATTGCAAATATTTTCTGCCACATCACTGCGTCCTAAAGAAGGACGAGGTGGATTTCAGCTGCGGAAATGGTGCTCCAATATCCCTAGCGTGATGATGGCGCTGCTGAGGACTGCAACCGGAGCTACAAGGCGCGCAGTCAATAAATTGTGCCTGCTGCCCCTTCATTATGCTGTTGAAAGAGAATGTCGGGTCAAGCAGCCGCCGGAAAGAAGTTTGGCTGGCAATAATTTATTGAATTCGTGACGTCATTTTTTTTATGTATATATGTTCGCGTCTCTCGCTCTATTCTTGTCGCCCACTCTCATGCATTCGATCGGCCACCTGCAGTTGCCGTCATGCGCTAGCATTTGTCTCACTCTCGCGGGATCTCTCGATCGCTCTGGTGAATCAGGCGTTGAGCCGCGCTCCCGCGTCATTATTCTCTATTCGCTCGTCAACCCTACTCAGGACATATTTACATATATCATTTGTAGAAACCCCAGAACAATTAAAATAAATTGTACAATATCTATAAATCGAACTGTGCTTGTTTTATATTGGTATATATATAATATTCAGAACACAAACTTAAAGCTCCCGAAACGCTCGGTAACTGAACATTGGTGAACCCCGACGTGATTGAAAACTTGAGCTGCGCGGCTTAAAACATATTAACATAAACAATTTAAAAAATTAAAACATTGTTCGGTTTGTGATTTGTGCGCGAAATTTTAGCATTCTGTTGACATACATACATACGCTGTTGGCAGAGTGCTACAATCGCTCATACATATTTTACTAGCTGCACAGTGGTTCGTGAGCTGATAATAAATAAACGAACTAAAATAAATTTTTTGTTGCGAAAAAGAATCCGTTTTTCGATTGTGTCTCTCCTGGAAGGAAAGTATTCCTGAGTCAAAGTGCAGTTGTCCTTTTTGAGGATCTTCAAGGATTGTTGTCCTCCTTGAAATCAGTGAAGACATTTCCGGAGGCGATGTTAAATGTGCGGCTCAGCGAATTGGAGGGAATCGTTGCGGATTTCAAGAGCACACACAAGGAGCTGTCCGAGATGGATGTTGCAGAACTCAGGAGCGATCTGCGCGTCAACTTCAACGATGCGGCGAGGGAGGCACGATTCATCCTGGATCAGGAGATTATGCGGCGTTTGTTGCCGGCAAGTCCGACGCTTATCAACGCAGCTTCTGCCACCAATTGCGATCCGTCGTTTGTCAGAACTTTTCAGGCGTTGCCGCCACTGCCACTTCCCACTTTTAGTGGAGGTTATGCGGAGTGGCTTGAGTTTCGCTCACTGTTCTCGACCATGGAGGACACAAACCCATTCATCAGTCGGGTCGAGAAACTTCAACGGTGGCGGTCCTGCCTTTGTGAATCTGCCTTGGAAACTGTTCGACCGTTGGAGCTCACGGACAAAAATTATGACGTGGCATTGGAGCTGCTAAGCAAAATGTTTAGTAATCGCAGACTCATTTTTCAAGCTCATGTTGATGAGATAATGAATCTGAGGGCCGTAGAACCCGCATCGGCGATGAGGCTTCGCGAGCTTTCGGACAAATTTAATTCGCATATGCGAGCCCTGGCAAGCATGGGCACAGCGAAGCAGATTGCTAGCTGCATTATAATCCAAGAGCTGTTGCAGAAGGTTGATAATGCCATGCACTCCAAGTGGAAGGAAATTCAAGCTGACTCGGATTCCTTGGATTCCATTCCAACTTGGGAGTCCATCGCCAGTTTTCTTGAGCAGAGATGCCGGACTTTGGAGAGCATGGATTTGCCGACGACATCATATGCACCAAACCTTGCGGTAGGACGACGTGGACCCTTTTATTTAGGTATTTAGGTGTATATTTATTTTTGGTCAGGAACCGCTCCGGAATTCTACTGCCCTGCCGAGCGCTGCTCGATTCTGGTTCGCAGGAGCATCTGGTCTGCGAAAGATAAGGTCTCCGGTTTCTGTGTCCGGTATAGGTGACGCAGGGTTTTGTACCGATGGGTTTTCTGTGCAAGTCAGCTTGCAATCCCAATGCTCTGACTACTCGCCGCAAGTAACTGCGATCGTAGCCTCCAACATCACTGACCATCAGCATAGTTTTGCATTGGACGTCAGCTCATGGAAAATTCCCGCCAATGTAAAACTAGCAGATCCTCATTTTCACCAGCCGCAGCGAGTTGATTTGCTAATTGGAGCTGGATTATTTTACGAGCTGCTTTGTGTCGGGCAAATTCATTTGTCTCCTGGTTTGCCCTCAATCCAAAAAACTCGGCTCGGTTGGGTCCTAACTATGGCAATGTTCTCATGGCTGCTGAGCGGTCGGGACTGATCTGCCCAAAGGAGCCTTTAGATGAGCGGCTCAATCAACTTCTTCGACAGTTCTGGGAAGTGGAAACCTGCACCGATCCGACTGTGAAAGCGTTAAAGGACGAACTGAGGAAACTGCCTCATCAGCCCGAACTGCGCGCTCAGTAATTAGCCTTTGTAAAGGAGAATCTTAACCTAGGTCATATGTCCCTGGTTCCGCCGGAGGTGCATCGAGATTGCAAATATTTTCTGCCACATCACTGCGACCTAAAGAAGGACGAGGTGGATTTCAGCTGCGGAAATGGTGCTCCAATATCCCTAGCGTGATGATGGCGCTGCTGAGGACTGCAACCGGAGCTACAAGGCGCGCAGTCAATAAATTGTGCCTGCTGCCCCTTCATTATGCTGTTGAAAGAGTATGTCGGGTCAAGCAGCCGCCGGAAAGAAGTTTGGCTGGCAATAATTTATTGAATTCGTGACGTCATTTTTTTTATGTATATATGTTCGCGTCTCTCGCTCTATTCTTGTCGCCCACCGTCATGCATTCGATCGGCCACCTGCAGTTGCCGTCATGCGCTAGCATTTGTCTCACTCTCGCGGGATCTCTCGATCGCTCTGGTGAATCAGGCGTTGAGCCGCGCTCCCGCGTCATTATTCTCTATTCGCTCGTCAACCCTACTCAGGAAATATTTACATATATCATTTGTAGAAACCCCAGAACATTTAAAATAAACTGTATCAATATCTATAAATCGAACTGTGCTTGTTTTATATTGGTATATATATAATATTCAGAACACAAACTTAAAGCTCCCGAAAACGCTCGGTAACTGAACAATATTACTTTCGAAATCTCTAGCATGAGTTCCAGCAGTAGATGAATAAGACTTTTTACTCCTTATGCTTATATATGTGGGGCCAGAATAACCAATTGCTTTCGGGTCTTCCATTTTCCTTCTTATTTTCCTTCCTTCCTTATGCTTATATATGTGGGGCCAGAATAACCAATTGCTTTCGGGTCTTCCATTTTTTGTGGACTTATAATTACCCTCGCATGAACTGATGGGATTAGCTTATGCCTTGGGGTAACAACCCATTCGTGTTCTGGCAGCTTGACCTTGTATTCAAGATGCATAAGCAGAGGTGCTTACTTATTTGCAACAGTCAAACCAATTGCCACTCTAGCCTTATCGTCTTGTGAAAAAAAAACTCTTGAGCTGGGCCGAGAACAGAGGCAACGCTTGTGATAATCTGCTTGGTCTCGACAAAGCCTTACCGGTACCCACATTTTACCGGTTCTCACATGACATTTTCCTTGAATCGAGGAAGAGCTTCTGGGCAATAGTCTTAGATAGCTTCTCGACAAGTTAAACCTTTCTTGTTTGAGCTCTTCATGGAGATCACACAAGGTTTTCACACTTCTGACAAGGTAAGTGCGCCTTTTTTCATCAGCTCCACTTCCAAACATGGCTGCGAAAGATAGGGTCTCCGGTTTCTGTGTCCGGTATAGGTGACGCAGGGTTTTGTACCGATGGGTTTCTGTGCAAGTCAGCTTGCAATCCCAATGCTCTGACTACTCGCCGCAAGTAACTGCGATCGTAGCCTCCAACATCACTGACCTTCAGCATAATTTTGCATTGGACGTCAGCTCATGGAAAATTCCCGCCAATGTAAAACTAGCAGATCCTCATTTTCACCAGCCGCAGCGAGTTGATTTGCTAATTGGAGCTGGATTATTTTACGAGCTGCTTTGTATCGGGCAAATTCATTTGTCTCCTGGTTTGCCCTCAATCCAAAAAACTCGGCTCGGTTGGGTTGTTTGTGGAGGCGGAGGTCCTAACTATGGCAATGTTCTCATGGCTGCTGAGCGGTCGGGACTGATCTGCCCAAAGGAGCCTTTTGATGAGCGGCTCAATTAACTTCTTCGACAGTTCTGGGAAGTGGAAACCTGCACCGATCCGACTGTGAAAGCGTCAAAGGACGAACTGAGGAAACTGCCTCATCAGCCCGAACTGCGCGCTCAGTATTTGGCCTTTGTAAAGGAGAATCTTAACCTAGGTCATATGTCCCTGGTTCCGCCGGAGGTGCATCGAGATTGCAAATATTTTCTGCCACATCACTGCGTCCTAAAGAAGGACGAGGTGGATTTCAGCTGCGGAAATGGTGCTCCAATATCCCTAGCGTGATGATGGCGCTGCTGAGGACTGCAACCGGAGCTACAAGGCGCGCAGTCAATAAATTGTGCCTGCTGCCCCTTCATTATGCTGTTGAAAGAGTATGTCGGGTCAAGCAGCCGCCGGAAAGAAGTTTGGCTGGCAATAATTTATTGAATTCGTGACGTCATTTTTTTTATGTATATATGTTCGCGTCTCTCGCTCTATTCTTGTCGCCCACTCTCATGCATTCGATCGGCCACCTGCAGTTGCCGTCATGCGCTAGCATTTGTCTCACTCTCGCGGGATCTCTCGATCGCTCTGGTGAATCAGGCGTTGAGCCGCGCTCCCGCGTCATTATTCTCTATTCGCTCGTCAACCCTACTCAGGACATATTTACATATATCATTTGTAGAAACCCCAGAACAATTAAAATAAATTGTACAATATCTATAAATCGAACTGTGCTTGTTTTATATTGGTATATATATAATATTCAGAACACAAACTTAAAGCTCCCGAAACGCTCGGTAACTGAACATTGGTGAACCCCGACGTGATTGAAAACTTGAGCTGCGCGGCTTAAAACATATTAACATAAACAATTTAAAAAATTAAAACATTATTCGGTTTGTGATTTGTGCGCGAAATTTTAGCATTCTGTTGACATACATACATACGCTGTTGGCAGAGTGCTACAATCGCTCATACATATTTTACTCCGTTATATAGAAGCTGCACAGTGGTTCGTGAGCTGATAATAAATAAACGAACTAAAATAAATTTTTTGTTGCGAAAAAGAATCCGTTTTTCGATTGTGTCTCTCCTGGAAGGAAAGTATTCCTGAGTCAAAGTGCAGTTGTCCTTTTTGAGGATCTTCAAGGATTGTTGTCCTCCTTGAAATCAGTGAAGACATTTCCGGAGGCGATGTTAAATGTGCGGCTCAGCGAATTGGAGGGAATCGTTGCGGATTTCAAGAGCACACACAAGGAGCTGTCCGAGATGGATGTTGCAGAACTCAGGAGCGATCTGCGCGTCAACTTCAACGATGCGGCGAGGGAGGCACGATTCATCCTGGATCAGGAGATTATGCGGCGTTTGTTGCCGGCAAGTCCGACGCTTATCAACGCAGCTTCTGCCACCAATTGCGATCCGTCGTTTGTCAGAACTTTTCAGGCGTTGCCGCCACTGCCACTTCCCACTTTTAGTGGAGGTTATGCGGAGTGGCTTGAGTTTCGCTCACTGTTCTCGACCATGGAGGACACAAACCCATTCATCAGTCGGGTCGAGAAACTTCAACGGTGGCGGTCCTGCCTTTGTGAATCTGCCTTGGAAACTGTTCGACCGTTGGAGCTCACGGACAAAAATTATGACGTGGCATTGGAGCTGCTAAGCAAAATGTTTAGTAATCGCAGACTCATTTTTCAAGCTCATGTTGATGAGATAATGAATCTGAGGGCCGTAGAACCCGCATCGGCGATGAGGCTTCGCGAGCTTTCGGACAAATTTAATTCGCATATGCGAGCCCTGGCAAGCATGGGCACAGCGAAGCAGATTGCTAGCTGCATTATAATCCAAGAGCTGTTGCAGAAGGTTGATAATGCCATGCACTCCAAGTGGAAGGAAATTCAAGCTGACTCGGATTCCTTGGATTCCATTCCAACTTGGGAGTCCATCGCTAGTTTTCTTGAGCAGAGATGCCGGACTTTGGAGAGCATGGATTTGCCGACGACATCATATGCACCAAACCTTGCGGTAGGACGACGTGGACCCTTTTATTTAGGTATTTAGGTATATATTTATTTTTGGTCAGGAACCGCTCCGGAATTCTACTGCCCTGCCGAGCGCTGCTCGATTCTGGTTCGCAGGAGCATCTGGTCTGCGAAAGATAAGGTCTCCGGTTTCTGTGTCCGGTATAGGTGACGCAGGGTTTTGTACCGATGGGTTTTCTGTGCAAGTCAGCTTGCAATCCCAATGCTCTGACTACTCGCCGCAAGTAACTGCGATCGTAGCCTCCAACATCACTGACCATCAGCATAGTTTTGCATTGGACGTCAGCTCATGGAAAATTCCCGCCAATGTAAAACTAGCAGATCCTCATTTTCACCAGCCGCAGCGAGTTGATTTGCTAATTGGAGCTGGATTATTTTACGAGCTGCTTTGTGTCGGGCAAATTCATTTGTCTCCTGGTTTGCCCTCAATCCAAAAACTCGGCTCGGTTGGGTCCTAACTATGGCAATGTTCTCATGGCTGCTGAGCGGTCGGGACTGATCTGCCCAAAGGAGCCTTTAGATGAGCGGCTCAATCAACTTCTTCGACAGTTCTGGGAAGTGGAAACCTGCACCGATCCGACTGTGAAAGCGTTAAAGGACGAACTGAGGAAACTGCCTCATCAGCCCGAACTGCGCGCTCAGTAATTAGCCTTTGTAAAGGAGAATCTTAACCTAGGTCATATGTCCCTGGTTCCGCCGGAGGTGCATCGAGATTGCAAATATTTTCTGCCACATCACTGCGTCCTAAAGAAGGACGAGGTGGATTTCAGCTGCGGAAATGGGGCTCCAATATCCCTAGCGTGATGATGGCGCTGCTGAGGACTGCAACCGGAGCTACAAGGCGCGCAGTCAATAAATTGTGCCTGCTGCCCCTTCATTATGCTGTTGAAAGAGTATGTCGGGTCAAGCAGCCGCCGGAAAGAAGTTTGGCTGGCAATAATTTATTGAATTCGTGACGTCATTTTTTTTATGTATATATGTTCGCGTCTCTCGCTCTATTCTTGTCGCCCACTCTCATGCATTCGATCGGCCACCTGCAGTTGCCGTCATGCGCTAGCATTTGTCTCACTCTCGCGGGATCTCTCGATCGCTCTGGTGAATCAGGCGTTGAGCCGCGCTCCCGCGTCATTATTCTCTATTCGCTCGTCAACCCTACTCAGGAAATATTTACATATATCATTTGTAGAAACCCCAGAACATTTAAAATAAACTGTATCAATATCTATAAATCGAACTGTGCTTGTTTTATATTGGTATATATATAATATTCAGAACACAAACTTAAAACTCCCGAAAACGCTCGGTAACTGAACAATATTACTTTCGAAATCTCTAGCATGAGCTCCAGCAGTAGATGAATAAGACTTTTTACTCCTTATGCTTATATATGTGGGGCCAGAATAACCAATTGCTTTCGGGTCTTCCATTTTTTGTGGACTTATAATTACCCTCGCATGAACTGATGGGATTAGCTTATGCCTTGGGGTAACAACCCATTCGTGTTCTGGCAGCTTGACCTTGTATTCAAGATGCATAAGCAGAGGTGCTTACTTATTTGCAACAGTCAAACCAATTGCCACTCTAGCCTTATCGTCTTGTGAAAAAAAAACTCTTGAGCTGGGCCGAGAACAGAGAGGCAACGCTTGTGATAATCTGCTTGGTCTCGACAAAGCCTTACCGGTACCCACATTTTACCGGTTCTCACATGACATTTTCCTTGAATCGAGGAAGAGCTTCTGGGCAATAGTCTTAGATAGCTTCTCGACAAGTTAAACCTTCCTTGTTTGAGCTCTTCATGGAGATCACACAAGGTTTTCACACTTCTGACAAGGTAAGTGCGCCTTTTTTCATCAGCTCCACTTCCAAACATGGCTATCTTTAAAATAGTTTTATGAAGAAGCGGTTGATCGTCTTCAATCGGGGGTCTGCGGTCTGTAGATCGTTGGCTACAAAGACTTTAAGCTTCAGGAGTTTCCGCAAATAAGCAACTCAATTTTTGTTGTTTATTCTGCCTGTATTTATTTTGAGCTTCTGCAATTTTTTTTTTGCGCTTGAGGCTTTTTTCCTTTCAACTTCCTTTTCAATTAAATATGGTTGCCTAGTTTAGATTTCGCTCGACATTGTTAAATTATTTTCCTGCGCTGGGACTGCTGCTCTCTGTCCTAATAATAGAATAAGTATATCGACTTATTTATATAGTTGCATTCGGTACTTATTGACGAAGTAATCGACGCGAAACCAATTTGAATAAATACTTTTAACAACAAAATTATTATAAAATGATTACATAATCATTGTCCAAGACCCCTCCCTCCTCATGTAATCAAACATAATCATTTCCTTGATCCCCTAAGCCCGGCTCACATGGTTTTGAACTGCACATCAAAACATACTTCCCGCGAGTGTCGGCGTAAATGTCATTCGCTACTTTACGATGCATCTCATTAAAGTGGACCCGGAAATAATCGACAGTACGCTTCGTCCGCGCCCTCGCCAATCGATGCTCTACATACTGGTTTGGCATTATCGCAACTCCGCTCACTGCCTCCAAGCGTAGCCTGCCCAGGATCACACTCATCACATTTTGGGACATATTCCTGCGCCTGCAAAGCTCTCTTCCTATAATCCTAGCAAACTTCGTCGACTAATGAGGCAGGACTACAACCTGCAGGATGCTACTTGACAAGGGATCTACAATAACATTGACTTCGGAAGCATTTATGCAACGAATTGGTGTGCGCCGTACTCATGCTCGCATCTCAGTCCTGGTTCTTGCTCCCAACAGCGCCGGCATTACTTGAGGAAGTTTGAGCTCATTACTGAGCTAAACCTACCGTCTTGACTCTCCAAGCATACCCTAGACTTGAAAACGTTTATTTTGTCCTCATTGACGACTTCGCTGCTAGCTAATTTTGTAGACACATCTTCTTCATCAGAAGATCCTACGTTCAAAATGCCCAGTCCAATCGAAGTTCTCATTGGAGCCGATCAGTTATGGAATTTATATACTGGGGAGAAAAGAGAAGGAGGGAAAGTACATTGTGGAATACCTATTATATCTACTTCACCCATTAAGGCAACTCTACTCTCAGATCTAAAGAAGATGTACAGATCTAAAGAAGAAATATTTGAAATTTATGGATGACAACCTTGTGCTTGGTCACATGGAACAGCTCCCGGCAGCTGAGATGGACGATACTGGCTTCTATTTGCCATTTTCACAACCAAGTGTCGATGGATATGTTTGATGGTTCCGGAAAGGACAGTTTTGGATCTTCATTTAACGATTATCTATGTATCGATGTAATTCTTGCTGTTCGAGTTTTGAAGCAATTAGCCGATGATTACCTCAATGAGCACCGCAGCAGCAGCACGAGCTCTCAGCAACGATGCCTATGTGGATGTCATCCCGACTGGAAGCAACAGCATGGGGGAATTTAAAGGATGACTAAATTCAATGTTTAGGCAAGTCTCACTTTAAACTGCGGAAGTGAGTCTCAAGCTGTAAGTCCATTTTAGAATGAATTCCAGAAGACGACAATAGCTCTGCGGACAATAATAATAGCTCTGCGGATCACCCTACAGTCAAAATACTTGAAATTCATTGGAACCCTGGCTTGGAAATGCGGTCAAAATTATCAAGAATTTTCGACCCACACCGAGTGTCTACCTCTTCATTGCGAACAATTATGAACCAGTGGCCAATGTTATCGAACTGCCGTATTCCTCGAAACATTGGCTCGAAATTTTCCGGTCATCCGATTGAGTTGCATGGGTTCTCAGAAGCGTCATCCAACGCCTACGGAGCCTTTATTCATAGCCGAGTTGCTAACGGTGACAGATTTCGCCTCACTTTGATAGCTGCCAAGACACGAGTGGCTTCATTAAAAGCAGTATCTATATCCCAGTTGGAGCTTAATGCAGCGCTCCTCCTCACCCGGTTACTCTCTGTTGTAAAATCGTCACTAAACATTTACAGCACTTCATGCTGGACGGACTCCGAAATCGTCCTGTATTGTTTTTCTTCACCTCCCAGACGCTGGAATACACACGCCTACAATCAACCGGCGGAGATCCTCAGCACAGCGCCACGAACGATCTGGAATCACTTTCCCTGATAATTGTGCTTCTCGAGGACTTCCGCCTTCCAAGCTCCCCACACATAGCATCTGGTGGAAAGGACCCACATGGTCTCAAAAGCCAATCTATCTGTATCTGAGAAATGCCGCACCGAAGAACGACCGGCAAAGCCCATAACTCAACAAAGCTTTCTGGATGAAAATATGAAAAAGTTGTTGATCAGGAAGATTTCATCGTGGACCCGCCTCCTTCGAAGAGCTATAATACTGCTATAATTTATTAACCGCATTCGAGGCCGGAAACAATACACACAATTCCTTACATCAAAGGGACTAGAGGATACAAGATTTCGCCTCATTCGTCACATCCAACGAAGGCAGTTTCCAAAGGCATACCGCCAGATTGAGAAGGGTGGCCAACTTTCCACAAACTCTCAACTTAGTCGTTTCACACCGTTCATTGAACCACACGGAGTAATGCGTGTTGGTGGACGAATTGAACGAGTTGCCGTCAACCCCAACATCACGCATCCTATATTCATCCCTAAATACTCACCTCTAGCGGACTTATTAGTTGGCATCGCGTGGATGCCACATGCAAAATTCTTCGACAATACTGGGTCTTTGGAGCTAGAAATATTATTCGGAAACCTGTATTTCGGTGCAAGCCTTGTTTTCTATTGCGAAAGGCTATTAATACATAGATTATGGGACAGCTCCCACTTCCACGGGTCCAACCGACTAGGTGTCTTATTCATATAGGATCGATTACGCTGGCCCCATATCAATAAAGGAATCAAACGGACGAACTCCATGGATAGGAAAGGGATGGTTCGCTATTTTCGTCTGCCTGTCCACTAAGGCACTCCATATCGCAATTAGCGATCTGATGACAAAAGCATTCACGCAGCTTTTCAAAGTTTCATATCACGACGCTCGAAGCCGATAGACTTTTATTCTGATAATGGAACGACATTTCAAGGATGCAAACGCCTCATGGACGACATACAACGCCTAATGTTGGACAAAGCCAACGACCAGGACTTGGCCAATTTCCTTTAAAGTGAAACAATCAATTGACATTTCATCCCTCTATCTGCGCCGCAGGAATATGAATAGGATATGAATAGGATTGATTAAACTCCACATGTGACGCATCATACGATAAACAGCTTTAACATTTGAAGAGGTAACTACGTAATTTACAAAGCTTGATGCGATTCTCAATTCTCGTACACTTTGTTTAGCCGGGGAGCAGGCCTTAGATCTACGATTGCAAATATTTTACTAGCACCGCTTTCCGAGACTCGGATTGCATCCCATATCCTTTGTTTCTTGTACTGCGCCTCTAAAACTGCAACTTTATTTCTCTCTGACAACTTAATCTCATACGTGTATTAAATCAACGTTAGCAAGACGAGAGAAGGCTCTCAGTACAAAGAAACAACGCGTACTTCTCTTTTAAAACAACCAAAAATAAAGCACGCTATGATTAAGCGCGGTCAATTACCCCGAACTTGACCGAACACTTAAACGTAACGAAAAAATCTCTTTAACCACGTAAACCGTAACAACATCAACCGCAACATCAACTTACCGACATCATCACGACATATGCAAGATTTAATGCAAAACCAAAATCTACTTATTCAAATTGAACTGGAATACTAATCATAAGCCGTATTAAGCACCACTATCATAAAAAATGTTCTAAAAACTACCTACAGGCCACATCTATAAATATGTAACTAAATACTGGCAACTTTCTGTGCGTGGGCTAAGTTCAGAAAGTATGTTAGCTCACACATCGAGCTAAGTCCTCACCTCAACGATGAAGCCAGCATAGACAGCTATGTTTATTCACTGGAGTCTGTATTCGTCTTTGCAGCCCTCAAATTTAACTCCTCAAATTTCAAATACACAATGAAACCATAAGAACACAAATCTTCAAATCGAACCGCCCGTCCTCGAAAAGCGACGCTTACGGTGAGAGTGGCAATCCCACAGATCGCCATCTGCTAAGCAAAGCTTAAGATATGTCTTACGCAAGCTTACTAAAGCTTTAAAGGAATCAGATGCAAATGTCCGCCACCACTAAATATAGAAATTGTCAACTTCTAGTACAAAACACTCACTATGGAGTGCTCACCCAACTCTGAGCTCACCGAAAGAAACTGTGTTGCCTTTTAGAAATCCTACAGACGGCAGAGCGCGCAGCGATGCAGACAGAGCCAGCAAGTTTGCCAACCACCTTAAAAACGTCGTCCAACCAATGTCTGCCACTAGCGCGCTTACTCTGCCAACTATACCTTATGAGCCTCATCTTCAGCATCAGCCAATTAAATTTCCTCCAAACGAAATCGCTAACATTATCAAAATAACTCCCTCCTAACTCCCAAAATGATCATTGAGCTCCTATATTGGCCTGTTTGCACTATCACCCAGCTCTTCAATGCCATCGCAAAACTTGGCCATTTTCCAGTGAGATGGTAAAAGTTAATTATAATAATCATAGCAAAGCCCCGAAAAAAACCACAGAATCCCAACATCGTATATACTTACTCGTATATACTTACTTACTTACATCGCCTACTTTCTTGCTTATCTAAACTCTTAAAAAATGCGTTGTTTGTCCGTATATAGTTATGCGGCTACAAACGTCCAAATTGAACTCGCGGGAGAAATAAGCCGTCCCGGAGTCGCAGTAAAAGACCTATAGAAAGTCTGACTAAAACTTACCTGGATTATACAGGCCACGCAATACTCAGCGGCGGCAATACTCAGCAGCGGTTACATGTAGATGGTTCCTACTGACGGTCTGTTCCACGGGAGCAATACTCAGAGGCGATGTACGTATCGAGGGTCCTACGATGGTCCGTTCCACGGACAGTGATGTCTTGGTCATGGGTTTTGCTTATGTGCTGTATTTCAGTTGCAACGGTCAGTCGATCAATCTTTCTGTTGATATTGCTGATATTACTGCTTGGCGCCGTCTGTAACTGGGTTAGTCGGTCAACATCACTGCTTATTGCTCGGTGTGAAGATCGGAAGAAGATCTTATTACTGCTTAATGCTAACAATATACTTCGAACCTCGGAGGCGTCCCTCAGTTGTTTGTGCTGACAGGTTTGTCCGTTGTCCGAACAGTTGGAACTCCCCTTGTTTCCGTACCATTTGACCATTTACGTACCGTGCCATTTAGTTCTCGGCCGCTGTGTGTTTCTTCCCTACACATCGTGTATACCCGGCCCATGCAGTTATTATGCAGCCTATTCCTAGCATTATTAAACTAGAGTATTGATGGGCGATGCATTTTGTCTGTTTTTCACATTCTCCTGCGAGTGTTTTGTCCACAACTTTAATCCTTGTATCTCCGCCCGTAGTTGATCCAACGTTGACTCCAACTTCCCTTCTGTTGTCATCACTTGTCCAAATGCTTCATAGTTCCTTACGAGTTGAGTTGATCTAGTCCTAGTAACGTTATTGTGGGGCTCTGGATGACACCAGGCCAGATTGACTGATCGTCAGTTTGCCTACACCCTCGAGAGTGATCTGATCCTTCTCCGCTGAACACACATATGTCATATCGCCTTTGTTGTCCCAAAATCCATGCGCTTGGTTCCGTCAGTTGAACCCAATAGCTAGTGCCCTTCTTGTGATTGCTTCTGGTCTACATTCGTTTACCCGATGCCGTGATAAAGCGGTCATTGTACATGGTAATGGATGAAAGTCTGGACCGAATAGCGCCTGCTTAAATTCGCAAACCTTGTTTCTGGTCGCCACGCATATACATTGACGCATCTTTACCTCACTGATGGTGAAGTGGTGCTTTCAATGATCGTCTATAGCCAAATACCTTGCCTCTGTTTTTGTGATTACTAGTCCTTTTTTAGTTTTTCGCGCGGTTCCCACTGCATACGTACAAACCACCTCCCGTCCAACGGACCGAGGTACGCTGTCGCATAACGTACGAGGGGATAGATCCGAGAAAGCAAACGAGAAGAATAAGAGTATGATATCAAGAGGAAGAGCAGAAATAAGGCGTTTAGTATAAAGGACTTAAGATTGTTAGTAGATCAAAGTGACAGAGACCATTGTAGTCCGAACATTGTAACCTGAACGAATCGTGTGGGGCATATGTCGAACTACAATGGTTAAGGAGTAGAGGACGAACGTTTCTAGTCCTTCTACTAGGAACGTTAAAATTTAAGCGTGTTAGTAAATGCTGGCTGTCTGCATTACCATTAATAAGTTTAAAAAGAAACATGACATAATGATCGTAAGTTTTAAATCTAAAAGACTCCCAGATCGTTAGCCTGAGTAAAACTTTCTAAGGCGTTCCGATAGAGAAAGTACGTCTGAGGGCCTGGTGAGGGCTAGATCGATAAAATGACATGATTCGGATTGAAGTCTAGATTGGGCGCTAAAGAATCTATAAGGAACACAAAGCTTAACATCATCAGCGTACATAAGTTCTAAGGAGTTAAGGCAAGGGGCAAGTCGTTAATAAACAGTGTAAAAGTACAGGGCCAAGATGGCTTCCTTGGGGCACCCCAGATGTGACGCGGACTAAACGCGAGGTAACATCTTTAAAGAAGACGCGTTGTGTTCTTCCTCTTCTCTATTTATCTCAAAGCGAACGGACGCGTTTTTTTGTGCGCACAGCTTTTATTACATCTTTTGTTTATTAACGTCAAAAAGCCGGTGTTTCTTTTTATTTATTTATTTATCGTAATAAAATTATAATTTACATCCGTATCGCATCGCGTGGGCAGTGATATATTTGGAGGTAAAATAAGATTTTTATTAAAATTTTTCCAAAAATAGCTCTACTCTTCTTCTTTATCTTACGGTGTTGCTTCTTTTGTCGCTCAGTAGAGTTCTTATTTCTATTCTTGCGGTTTAACCACACAAACCTACACTAATCGCTTTATTTCATCTCCCTTTTCGTTTCCCCGGGACAGTGGTTCGAGGTACAATCAAAAATATAAAAAAAATATTGATAAATTAACGTAATCTTTATCATGGATTTTAAACTCGTCTGTGCCTCGAAGTCTTGTAATAAGACAATCTCGTCATCCCCCTACCATCCACTGCTAGCTGTGTGAAAACCTTTTACACGCTATTGTGTCGCGGGTTCACGGCTCCAGTTTCGGATGCCATTTCTCGTAGGTCTCCACTTTTATCGAGCTGTTCAGGACGAAATGAGATCGTTCATGAGACAGACTAAAGTATTTAACAGACAGTGTATTTAAAGAGTTGATTTCGTAAAATCTATGACCAACTCTGTGCGCTCGATACACAGTTTAATAGTCTTCAACTATTAAATGAGTCTCCAAAGCGTAAAAATTCGGTTTCCGAATTTCTCAGTATTAATGACCAATTGTCCAATTTGTCCTCATCACTCCAAGTGATACCTCCAGACCAAATTACTCAAACCCCCTTAAGAGTCACCGAACAGAGTATTCAACCGTCCGGACCCCCGGTACGAACTGATGCTGCAGTATTAGTTACGGCGGCACCAAAACCGTTGCAGGTGATCCCGCCATCGAAACACATATTTGTTTCTCGGCTTGCCCCTGATACTTCTGAGATAGATATCTCGGCTTATATCAAACAAACTAAAACAAAAGCCGATATTAAGGTGGCAGATATTACAAAATTTAAAATCTCATACTCCAGGCACACGTCATCTTTTAAAATACGTGTGCCCGTGCAGATGTTCAAGACGATCTGTTCCGCCAGCTTTTGGCCAGAGAACATTTTCGTCCAAGAACATCAGCCAAGTACGGGGAAGAAAAAAATTACCAAGCCTGTGGGAGTGAAACTCCCACATGTTAGAGCCACTGATCAACCTTCCACCTCATCTTTCTCACCCTCAAAAAACTAATTTCTGCACTAACACTTACCTATCAGAATACTAGAGGGCTACGTAGTAAACTTCCCAAACTGTATTCTGATAGTTCTTCCTTTGCATCTCACATTATAGTCTTTACAGAAACTTGGTTAAAGCCGGAGATTTTAAGCTCCGAAGTTTTTCCAAATAAGTACACCACTTTTAGACGTGATAGAACACTGCGAAGGAGTCCTAATTTCTGTAGACTCCAAATTCGCTTCTGAAGAGGTAAAATCACAAGAGTTTGGTGACATAGAATTTCTTTGCGTTAAAATCATTCTGTCCGGTCAATCTTTATACGTTACCTGTTCTTACATACCAACTTCGTTGGAACCGCCTACATACTGGCAACCTTTGTCCGCTATTCGTCTCGTTTCGGACCGATTGTCTGATGGGGACCAGCTGGTAGCTCTGGGGGACTTCAATATACCAGATCTTATGTGGTCTAATGTTAAGAATTCACCGTCCTTACTGCTTAACTCGCACCACGATTTCCCTGCGGGTATGTTCGACATGTCACTCGGGCAAATTAACCACGTTAGAAATTCCTTAGGTCGGCTGCTAGACTTGTGTTTCGTTTCTGATCCTGATGGAACTCTTTCCAGAACTTTGCCCCTTTCTAACCCTGAGGATCCGTATCATCCAACTCTTGAAGTTTTAATCGAAAACTATAGCTTAATTGACCTTAAGTCTACACTTAAAACTAATAAAGTTCATTTCTTCCGTAAGGCTGACTTTACGAAACTAAATAAGTTAATTTTGGAATTTGATTAGTCCGATTTATTGGCATGTGAAGATATAAATACTGCCTTAAACAAATTTTATCACACTTTGAACTTATTTTCCGACGCTTTCGTGCCATGGAAATATCCGTTGGTTTCAAATAATCCTCCTTGGTATACAAGGCACCTATTAAATTTCAAGAACGTAATGAATAGATTTTTAAACAAACATAAATTATCTGGCCGCACAGTTAGTTATTCAAGATACTTAGTAGCTCGGTCTAATTTTCCGTGCATAACGCTGAATGTTATCGGAGTTATATTCGCCGCTGTCGGACTCGTTTACTCAGGACCCGAAGCAGTTCTATAACTTTGTAAACACTAAGCGCAAATCTGTATCATTTCCTCCTATGCTTACGTTTGAGAACTCTCTCTGATCTGGCAATGGCCGATCTCTTTGCAAAGATGTTTCAAACAACATATTCACATAGCACCATTCCAGCTCAGCCGTACACTTATAATATCCAATCAGCCAACCTTATATTTTGCCCATCTTTTGATCAAAGTGGTGTGTTATCGGATCTTCTTAGGGTTAAGCCCGTGTATTCGCCAGACCCCGATGGAGTACCAGGCTGTGTGCTGAGGAACTGCGCCGTGGCCCAGTGCAAACCGCTTCATAAAATTTTTAATTTATCGCTGAAGACCTCGATTTTTCCCCTTATGTGGAAGGATTCATTACATTATCCCTCTGCATAAAAAAGGAAAAAAATCTGAAGCTTCAAATTATAGAGGCATTTCTAAATTGTCAGCAATTCCAAAGCTTTTCGAAAAACTTATCACTCCACATTAGCAACACCTATATAGTTCAATAAAATCCCCGTGCCAATATGGCTTTATGAAGCGCCACTCCACCACCACCAACTTAACGGAGCTAACATCTTTTGTCACGGATGGGTTCCGGAATGGCTAACAGACAGACGTCATTTACACTGACTTCAGTAAAGCATTTGACTCGGTTAACCATTCGCTTCTTATAAGCAAACTCAGTCTTTTGGGATTCCCAACTGATCTCCTTATATGGATTTAGAGTTACTTATTGTTTTTTTTTATTCGCGCGGTTCCCACTGCATACGTACAGCCCACCTCCCGTCCAACTGACCGAGGGACGCTGCCGCATAACGTACGGGGATAGATCCGAGAAAATAAACGAGAAGAATAATTATACTCTTATTCTTCACGAGGAAGAGTGTTGCAGAGATAAGGCGTTTAGAATAAAGGATTTAAGATTGTTAGTAGAGCAAAGTGACAATGTGTGGTAGAGACCATTGTAGTCCGAACACAGTACCCTGAATGGATCGTGTTGGATATATGTCGAACTACAATGGCTAAGGAGTAGAGGAAGAAAGTTTCTAGTCCTTCTACTAGGAACGATAAAATTTAAGCGTGTTAGTAAATGCTGACTGTCTACATTACCATTAATAAGAATAAATAGAAACATGACATCCAACACGTTCTACGATTTGTTAATGATGGTAAGTTGATTAATAAAAGGAGGGAAGGTGAAGACTTGCATCCCAATTAAGTCCCCTAAGTGCGAAAATAAGGAAGTTTTTTTGTACAGATTCTATGTGATCTCGGTGTACTCCGTATTGAGGACTCCAGACATACGATCCATACTCAAGAATCGGACGGACTAATGATGTGTATAAAGTTTTATTAATGTATGGGTCGTTGAATTCTTTTCACCATCTTTTTGATCGAGTGACGTATCGATGGTCCTACGGTGGTCCGTTCACGTGAGCGCACTCGATGGCGACGTCTAAGTGCTATGGATAAACACTGAGTAACGAGATGATGGATTCTATATTCGCAACTATCATTATTTCAGAATAACCGCTCTTATATATGATACTAAATATATCTATGTCAAAGGTGTTATTGAACAATGTAAACCTAGGTCTAGGTTAATAAGTCAATGTTATCAACGTGCTTCCGTAAAGGTTAAACCGGTCACCCACCACATTCACCTTAAAGTTTTTATCAGCCTTATTAAGTTTGTTAATAAAGCGTGCCGTAACTTTTGTATCGTCTAAGGTGACATCTTCTTTTTTAGTAGCTTTTGTATCATTTTTTCGCAGAATTCAGATTCAATATCATTTTAAACTTCATTCTCTATTTCGCAAAAACATTCATATCTTTTAACTCGATCGTCGACGCCAATATTACTTTCTTAAAGAAAAAGATAAAGTTTCTTTCCTTTGGATTTTTTACTCGGGAAAAAATTCACCCGAAGGCAGTTTTTTGGCCAAGGAGACCATTTATTTTAACAACCCCATTTGTTTGGATGTGAGTGTACACGTATGCTCCAATAATTAAATAAGTGAGGCTCGTTAAAGTCAGGTCTGCTTACTTCCTAACTAAATTGCTTCCCCATTTGGCGAGCTTTAGCTTTCCCAACATTAACTCCTTCAGTCAGGAGCTATTATTATATTATTATTAAGAGGCGGGCTTCAAATACGTAAGAAGTTGTATCAAAGAGACTGACAATATATAAGCTTAAAATACATGGTGTCTTCGGTGTTCCCGGTATGTTGTGGCCCCCCTGAACAACTGTTCGGCAAATAGGCAGGACAGCTATTTTCGTGATGGGCCGCTTGTAGAGTCCACGAGAAGTCCCGATGGTCGCAACTCGAACCTTTGCATCAGTTCCAGGGTGAGAGCCTCTCCACTCGTCCAAGAATCCGTTTTGATGGAAGTAGATTTGGCTCCTTGAGTATGACGAGAGATTCGTTCCTGCAAGGATGTTAGGTACTCCATATGCCACCTTTTCCAAAACCTTTAATCCAAGGCTTGTACTTGGTTCGGGGAGTGCTGTGGAGGGAGTTCCGGTCCCAAAAATGAGCCGCAGTTCAGCGACTGATCCCCAGCTGAGCAGAGTGGGCGAGAATTGAGAATCGCCAATCTCAATCTGTGTAAGTAGCACAGTTAGCACTTCAAATGTTAAAGCTGTAGATGAAATCTTCCTGATCAGTAACTCTTTCACACATTCATCCAGGAAGCTTTGTTGGGCTTTGCCGGTCGTTCTTCGATGCGGCATTTCTCAGAAACAGATAGATTGGCTTTTGAGACCATGTGGGTCCTTTCCACCAGATGCTATGTGTGGTGAGCTTGGAAGGCGGAAGTCCTCGAGAAGCACAATTATCAGTGATTCCAGATCGTTCGTGGCGCTGTGCTGAGGATTTCCGCCGGTTGATTGTAGGCGTGTGTACTTCAGCGTCTGGGCGAAATCTGTCACCGTTAGCAACTCGGCTATGAATAAAGGCTCCGTAGGCGTTGGATGACGCTTCTGAGAACCCATGCAACTCAATCGGATGACCGGAAAATTTCGAGGCAATGTTTCGAGGAACACGGCAGTTCGATAACATTGGCCACTGGTTCATAATTGTTCGCAATGAAGAGGTAGACACTCGGTGTGGGTCGAAAATTCTTGATAATTTTGACCGCATTTCCAAGCCAGGGTTCCAATGAATTTCAAGTATTTTGACTGTAGGGTGATCCGCAGAGCTATTGTTAATCTGACTGGGCTTTTGGCATCGGTCGTCTTCTGGAATTCATTCTAAAATGGACTTATAGCTTGAGACTCACTTCCGCAGTTTAAAGTGAGACTTGCTTAAACATTGAATTTAGTCATCCTTTAAATTCCCCCATGCTTTTGCTTCCAGTCGGGATGACATCCACATAGGCATCGTTGCTGAGAGCTCGTGCTGCTGCTGCGGTGCTCATTGAGGTAATCATCGGCTAATTGCTTCAAAACTCGAACAGCAAGAATTACATCGATACATAGATAATCGTTAAATGAAGATCCAAAACTGTCCTTTCCGGAACCATCAAACATATCCATCGACACTTGGTTGTGAAAATGGCAAATAGAAGCCAGTATCGTCCATCTCAGCTGCCGGGAGCTGTTCCATGTGACCAAGCACAAGGTTGTCATCCATAAATTTCAAATATTTTTTCTTTAGATCTGGAGTAGAGTCCCATTAAGAGCCTTAATGGGTGAAGTAGATATAATAGGTATTCCACAATGTACTTTCCCTCCTTCTCTTTTCTCCCCAGTATATAAATTCCATAACTGATCGGCTCCAATGAGAACTTCGATTGGACTGGGCATTTTGAACGTAGGATATTCAGATGAAGAAGATGTGTCTACCAAATGAGCTAGCAGCGAAGTCGTCAATGAGGACACAATTCAAGTCTAGGGTATGCTTGGAGAGTCATGACGGTAGGTTTAGCTCAGTAATGAGCTCAAACTTCCTCAACTAATGCCGGCGCTGTTGGAGGCAAGAACCAGGACTGAGATGCGAGCATGAGTACGGCGCACACCAATTCGTTGCATATATGCTTCCGAAGTCAATGTTATTGTAGATCCCGTGTCAAGTAGCATCCTGCAGGTTATAGTCCTGCCTCATTAGTCGACGAAGTTTGCTAGGATTGTGGGAAGAAGAGCCTTGCAGCCTGGTGCAGGCGCAGGAATATGTCACAAAATGTGATGAGTGACAATGGGTTCTCCTGGGCAGGCTACGCTTGGAGACAGTGAGCGGTGTTGCAATGATGCCAAACCAGTATGTAGAGCATCGATTGGCGAGGGCGCGGACGAAGCGTACTGTCGATTATTTCCGGGTCCACTTTAATGAGATGCATCGTAAAGTAGCGAATGACATTTACGCCGGCACTCGCGGGGAGTATGTTTTGATGTGCAGTTCAAAACCATGTGAGCCGGGCTTAGGGGATCAAGGAAATGATTATGTTTGATTACATGAGGAGGGAGGGGTCTTGGACAATGATTATGTAATCATTTTATAATAATTTTGTTGTTAAAAGTATTTATTCAAATTGGTTTCGCGTCGATTACTTCGTCAATAAGTACCGAATGCAACTATATAAATAAGTCGATATACTTATTCTATTATTAGGACAGAGAGCAGCAGACCCAGCGCAGGAAACTAATTCAACAATGTCGAGCGAAATCTAAATTAGGCAACCAGGTTTAATCTAGGCAAGAAATTGAAAAGGAAAAAAAGCCTCAAGCGCAAGCAACAAATTGCAGAAGCTCAAAATAAATACAGGCAGAATAAACAACAAAAATTGAGTTGCTTATTTGCGGAAACTCCTGAAGCTTAAAGACTTTGTAGCCAACGATCTACAGACCGCAGACCCCCGATTGAAGACGATCAACGGCTTCTTCATAAAACTATTTTAAATATAGCCATGTTTGGAAGTGGAGCTGATGAAAAAAGGCGCACTTACCTTGTCAGAAGTGTAAAAACCTTGTGTAATCTCCATGAAGTGCTCAAACAAGAAAGGTTTAACTTGTCGAGAAGCTCAACCTATCTAAGACAATTGCCCAGAAGCTCTTCCTCGATTCAAGGAAAATGTCATGTGAGAACCGGTAAAGCTTTGTCGAGCCCAAGCAGATTATCACAAGCAGCATATAGATGGATATTTTGCTACAGCATCAATAAAATATCTTAAAAGCGGTGCCTCTGTTCTCGGCCCAGCTCAAGAGTATTTTTTTTCCCAAGACGATAAGGCTAGCGTGGCAATTGGTTTGACTGTTGCAAATAAGTAAGCACCTCTGCTTATGCATATTGAATAAGGTCAAGCTGCCAGAACGTGATTGGGTCGTTACCACATGCAAGGCATAAGCTAATCCCATCAGTTTATGCGGGGGTAATTATAAGACCACAAAAAATGGAAGACACGAAAGCTACAGTCTTTTAAATCAATAGCAAGGTCCGATGAAGGACTAGTCAAGCCTGTGGTTATTATAACTTCCGATGGTGGCCCTGATGTAAATTCCAGATATGTGAAGGTTATTTCCCATGCAGTTCAACATTTTAAGGCATACAATTTGGATGGAATTTTTGTTGCCAATAATGCTTCGGGTAAAATGTTTATCATGTTTATCATATCAATTCATTTTTATTTACATACGAAGGATGCGATGACCTCGAATGGCTTGACGGGTACCATGCAAACGACGAATATGATATACCTGCGGAGATAAACAGATTTTTAAAAGCCAACCCAGTAATAAATAATATTAAAGATTGGCTGTAATCTCCATTTGAAAATTTAGATTAAAAGAACAAATTTGCATATTTTTCTTTTTTTGTGATTAGTAATCATTGTGAGAGGGGGAGGGTGTTCATTTAATGATTACTTTTGATTACCGGGGGGGAGGGGGTCAAAAATCGCAGAAAACGTGATTACGTAATATATGGATTTATCCCCAATTTATATGACAAAATAAA
This sequence comes from Drosophila atripex, assembly GCA_035045925.1. NCBI lineage: Eukaryota > Metazoa > Arthropoda > Insecta > Diptera > Drosophilidae > Drosophila > Drosophila atripex. Next base: position 177,634 of record JAWNOP010000075.1, read on the forward strand.
AATTAACCAAGGATCCCGTTGTTCGCACTCCAGTCCTCGAATCACCTCGTCGGCCCCTCTGCTTGCTTACGTAAAGTACTATTCCCCACTGTGGCGCTGGGAAGTGTCATGAAATTGTTGAAGAACGATTGCATGATGTGTGATCGCTTGTTGTATTGTCTTTACAAGCTTCACTGTAGCTCTCGTTTGTCACGGCCATATGTTTGATTAAGGCTAGAGCTTCTCCATGTAGATATGATTTTAGGCAGAAAATCGTTTGCATTCGGTCAGCCGATGATTATTGCCGATAAATTGCCGATTATTGCCCTTAAACATATCCAAAAAATTGCTTCCAATCCTATTAATTTACAAAAAACGTGGACCGCTTGATCCAACTGAAGATCTGCTCCTATTTTCTCTGATGGTCGTGCTGCGTTTACAGGAGCAACACGGTTGGCAGCCTCATATAATTGATGAGGCTCCGCTAGGGTGTTGCTTAGAATAGCATGAGTGCTATAATGATTATCATTATAGACATCGAGGTCATCGTCAGGGTTCTCCCACTCAACTTGGAACGCGTGGTGTTCCTTCGAAAATCGTAGGAAACGTATATAATTGTCATGAAGTTGCGCAAGGCGTACTTCAGCGTATCAATGGATTGAATCTTTCCTGCTAACCGAGACACCGAGTTGAATGCCCGGGTGATATTGGCTTTTCAAAAGCCACGTTGTAGAATCACATTCCGCATGGTGAGTTAGTGTGAGGCTCTTCGTCAATTGTAACGAATCCATATATGACCTCCACAAGTGCCAATTAAATAATATATCCCGAATCCAAGAAGGTTAATGATTTTGATTTGAGATTGGTACGTTAAATTTTTTAATACATTAGAAAGTGAAAATTTTGAGTTTTTGTAACTTCTTTAACTCAACATGCATTTATATGAAAGCAATAGTTTCAGCGGGCATCATTCTGATCTTAGTTAAATTTCACAAACGTATATAATATGTATTATCTTGCAAAGGTATTATAATTTAGGTAAAAAGTGCAAGGAATGTAGGAGACATCCGACCCTATAAATTATATATATTGTTCTTGATCAGGCTCACCGCCTCAGTCGTTATAAGCATGTCCGTCTGTTCGTAGGTCCCTTTGTCTGTTACGCAAACTATTTTGTCAGTTTTAAAGCTATCGACATTGCACGCAGTATATAAGTCGAAACGGACATATAACTGATTGATCGGAAATGCTGCATATTTTCGGATTTTTTAAGTTAGAAGATGGTACTTAGATGCTGTTGCTTCACAGCATGGTATTCTTAGTAGTCCCCTCGTCTATATTCTAAATTTGTTTAAGGTAAATTTTTCGGTCACAAATAGTTATTTATTTTTTGTTGTCAATTAACAATGTGGGAGTAAAACTCCTCACCCTCAAAAAACTAATTTCTTCACTAACACTTACCTATCAGAATACTAGAGGGCTACGTAGTAAACTTCCCAAACTGTATTCTGATAGTTCTTCCTTTGCATCTCACATTATAGTCTTTACAGAAACTTGGTTAAAGCCGGAGATTTTAAGCTCCGAAGTTTTTCCAAATAAGTACACCACTTTTAGACGTGATAGAACACTGCGAAGGGGAGGAGGAGTCCTAATTTCTGTAGACTCCAAATTCGCTTCTGAAGAGGTAAAATCACAAGAGTTTGGTGACATAGAATTTCTTTGCGTTAAAATCATTCTGTCCGGTCAATCTTTATACGTTACCTGTTCTTACATACCACCTTCGTCGGAACCGCCCACATACTGGCAACATTTGTCCGCTATTCTTCTCGTTTCGGATCGTTTGTCTGACGGGGACCAGCTGGTAGCCCTGAGGGACTTCAATATACCAGATCTTATGTGGTCCAATGTTGAGAATTCACCGTCCTTAATACTTAACTCGCACCACGACTTCCCTGCGGGTATGTTCGACATGTCACTCGGGCAAATTAACCACGTTAGAAATTCCTTAGGTCGGCTGCTAGACTTGTGTTTCGTTTCTGATCCTGATGGAATTGCTCTTTCTAGAACTTTGGCCCTTTCTAACCCTGAGGATCCGTATCATCCCACTCTTGAAGTTTTAATCGAAAATAATAGCTTAATTAACCTTAAGTCTACACTTAAAACTAATAAATATCGTTTCTTCCGTAAGGCTGACTTTACGAAACTAAATAAGTTAATTTTGGAATTTGATTGGTCCGATTTACTGGCATGTGAAGATATAAATACTGCCTTAAACAAATTTTATCACAGTTTGAACTTATTTTCCGACGCTTTCGTGCCATGGAAATATCCGTCTGGTTCAATTAATTCACCTTTGTATACAAGGCATCTTTGCCAATTAAATTTAAAGAACGTTATGAATAGACTTTTAAATAAACATAAATTATCTGGCTGTACAGTTAGTTATTCAAGATACTTAGTAGCTCGGTCTAATTTCACCGTGCATAACGCCGAATGTTATAGGAGTTATATTCGCCGCTGCCGGATTTAGTTTACTCAGAACCCGAAGTAGTTTTATAACTTTGTAAACACTAAGCGCAAGTCTGTATCTTTTCCGCCTCTGCTTACGTTTGAGATCTCTTATGCGAACACTGATCTGGCAATGGCCGATCTCTTTGCAAAGTTTTTTAAACAACGTATTCACATAGCACCACTCCAGCTCAGCCTTACACTTATAATATCCAATCAGCCAACCTTATTTTTTGCCCATCTTTTGATCAAAGTGGTGTGTTATCGGATCTTCTTAGGGTTAAGCCCGTGTATTCGCCAGACCCCGATGGAGTACCAGGCTGTGTGCTGAGGAACTGCGCCGTGGCCCTGTGCAAACCGCTTCTTAAAATTTTTAATTTATCGCTGAAGACCTCGATTTTTCCCCTTATGTGGAAGGACACATTACATTATCCCTCTGCATAAAAAAGGGAAAAAATCTGATGCTTCAAATTATAGAGGCATTTCTAAATTGTCAGCAATTCCAAAGCTTTTCGAAAAACTTATCACTCCACATTTGCAACACCTATGTAGTTCAATAATATCCCCGTGCCAACATGGCTTTATGAAGCGCCGCTCCACCACCACCAACTTATTGGGGCTAACATCTTTTGTCACGGATGGGTTCCGGAATGGCTTACAAACAGACGTCATTTACACTGAGTTCAGTAAAGCATTTGACTCGGTTAACCGGTTAACTCGGTTATTAACTCGGTTAATAAGTAAACTCAGTCTTTTGGGATTCCCAACTGATCTCCTTATCTGGATTTCGAGCTATTTATCTGGAAGAACCCAACGTGTATTCTTTAAAGATGTTACCTCGCGTACAGTCCGCGTCACATCTGGGGTGCCTCAAGAAAGCCATCTTGGACCCTTACTTTTTACTTTGTTTATTAATGACTTGCCACTTGCCTTAACTGACTCACTAGTATTTATGTACGCTGACGATGTTAAGCTTTGTCTTCAATATAGATCTACTAGCGCCCAATCTAGACTTCAATCCGATTTGGATAAATTTCAAAATTGGTGCTTAGCAAATGACCTAAAGCTTAATTGATGGAAATGTAAACTCATGTCATTTTATCGATCTAGCCCTCACTAGGCTACGTACTTTCTCTATGGGATCGCCTTAGAACGTTTAACTCAGGTTAACGATCTGGGAGTCCTACTAGATTTGAAACTTAAATTTACCGACCATATATCCACCATGGTTAATAAAGCTATGGGTGTGCTTGGTTTTATTAAAAGATGGTCAAAAGAATTCAAGGACCCATACATTACAAAAACTTTATACACAGCATTGGTCCGTCCGATTCTTGAGTATGGATCGTGTGTCTGGAGTCCACAATACGGAGTGCACCAAGATCACATAGAATCCGTACAAAAAAACTTCCTTATTTTCGCACTTAGGGGACTAAATTGGGAAGCAAGCCTTCACCTTCCCTTCTATCATAGTAGACTTTTATTAATCAACTTACCACCATTAACAAACCCTAGAACATTGCTGGGTTTCATGTTTCTATTTAATCTTATTAATGGTAATGTAGACAGCCAGCATTTATTAACACGCTTAAATTTCAACGTTCCTAGTAGAAGGACTAGAAACTTTCGTCCTCTACTCCTTAGCCATTGTAGCTCGACATATGCCCAACACGATCCGTTCAGGGTATTATGTTCGGACTACAATGGTCTCTACCACGTTTTGTCCCTTTGCTCTACTAACAATCTTAAATGCATTATACTAAACACCTTATCTTTGCAACACTCTTCCTCGTGATTTCATACTCCTATTCCTCTCTTTTACTCTCTCGGATCTATCCCCGCGATTCGAGCCGTACGTTATGCGGCAGCGTCCCTCGGTCGGTTGGACGGGAGGTGGGCTGTACGTATGCAGTGGGAAAATTCTTTGATGTTTTGGCCTCGAATACACCCAATAACTTCAACTTTAGCGGTAAGCATATTTATGTTAGACTACAAGGTCTCGGTCATAAACTATATTCTTGATTGCTTCTTTCCATGGGTCCGAGGTCACTTAGTGCGTTCTTTGGGCTTGGCATTTGGACGCCACATCACTTTTTTTTTGGAATAAGTACTATACTAGTATCCATACAATATTAATAGTCTGACTATGGCAGCATAAATCCAGCTTACTATAAAGGGAGACATGGCTCATTTGAGTTCTACTACTCTTTTATTGGCAGAGGGCTATAGAAGCCCTTTTGGATCTTTCTTCTATGCTTAGATTCCATGTTAGTTTCTGTCTAGTACCACTCCAGGGAACTTGGCGTTTTTTTCTGAAGAAAAGTCTTTGGTTATTTAGACTTGGTGGAACGAAAGATGGGATTTAATATCTCTTACGCGCGGTTCCCACTGCATACGTATAGCCCACCTCCCGTCCAACCGACCGAGGGATGCTGCCGCATAACATACGGCTCGAATCGCGGGGATAGATCCGAGAAAGTAAACGAGAAGAATAAGAGTATGAAATCACGAGGAAGAGTGTTGCAGAGATAAGGCGCTTAGTATAAAGTATTTAAGATTGTTAGCAGAGCAAAGTGACAAAGTGTGGTAGAGACCATTGTAGTCTGAACACAGTACCCTGAACGGATCGTGTTGGATATATGTCGAACTACAATGGCTAAGGAGTAGAGGACGAAAGTGTCTAGTCCTTCTACTAGGAATGTTAAAATTTAAGCGTGTTAGTAAATGCTGACTATCTACATTACCATTAATAAGATTAAATAGAAACTTAATGATGGTAAGTTGATAAAAGTCTACTATGATGGGAGGGAAGGTGAAGACTTGCATCCCCTAAGTCCCCCAAGTGCGAAAATAAGGAAGTTTTTTTGTACAGATTTAATGTGATCTCAGTGTACTCCGTATTGAGGACTCCAGACATACGATCCATACTCAAGAATCGGACGGACCAATGATGTGTATAAAGTTTTATTAATGTATGGGTCGTTGAATTCTTTTGACCATCTTTTAATAAAACCAAGCACACCCATAGCTTTATTAACCTTGGTGGATATATGGTCTGTAAATTTAAGCTTCAAATCTAGTAGGACTCCCAGATCGTTAACCTGAGTTAAACTTTCTAAGGCGTTCCCATAGAGAAAGTACGTAGAATGGTGAGGGCTAGATCGATAAAATGACATGAGTTTACATTTTGATCCAGCATCGTGCAGCATCGTATTTTTTCCATTTTTTATACAGAGGAATAATGTAAGATACCTTCCACATAAGGGGAAAATCGAAGTCTCCAGCGATAGATTAAAGAGTTTAAGGAGAGCTTTGCACAGTTCCTCGGCCCAGTTTTTCAGAACACAGCCTGGTACTCCATCGGGGCCTGGCGAATAAACGGGCTTGAACTTAAGAAGATCCGATAATACACCACATTGATCAAAAGATGATCAAATTATAAGATTGGCTGATTGGATATTATAAGTGTACGGCTGAGCTGGAATGGTGCTATGTGTATATGTTCTTTGAAAAAACTTTGCAAATAGATCGGCCATTGCCAGATCAGTGTTTGCATAAGAGTTCTCAAACGTAAGCAGATGAGGAAAAGATACAGATTTGCGCTTAGTGTTTACAAAGTTATAGAATTGCTTCGGTTCCTGAGTAAAATGAATCCGGCAGCGGCGAATATAACTCCGATAACATTCAGCTTTATTCACGGTGAAATTAGACCGAGCTACTAGTTAGCTAGCCAGATAGTTTATGTTTGTTTAATATTTTATTCATTATGTTCTTTATATTTAATAGATGCCTTTTATATCAAGGCGGATTATTTGAAACCCACTGATATTTCCATGACACGCAAGCGTCGAAAAATAAATACAAAGTGTGATAAAATTTATACATGTGGAACATACCCACAGGGAAGATGTGGTGCGAGTTAAGCAGTAAGGACGGTGAATTCTCAACATTGGACCACATGAGATCTGGTTTATTGAAGTCCCCTAGAGCTACCATCTGGTCCCCATCAGACAATCGGTCCGAAACGAGACGAATAGCAGACAAATGTTTCCAGTATGTGGGCGGTTCCGATGTGGTATGTAAGAACAGGTAACATATAAAGATTGACCGGACAGATTGATTTTAACGCAAAGAAATTGAGTGTCACCAAGCTCTTGTGATTTTACCTCTTCAGAAGCGAATTTGGAGTCTACAGAAATTAGGACTCCTCCTCCCCTTCGAAAATCTTCGGAGCTTAAAATCTCCGGCTTTAACCAAGTAACCAAGGTGAGGAAGATCACGTGGAAGGTTGGTCAGTGGCTCTAACATGTGGGAGTTTCACTCCCAAAGGGTTGGTAATTTTTTTCTTCACCGTACTTGGCTGATGTTCTTGGACGAAAATGTTCTCTGGCCAAAAGCTGGCGGCACACGTATTTTGAAAGATGACGTGTGCCTGGTGTAAGAATATTTGAATTTAGTAATATCTGCCCCCTTAAAATCGGCTTTTGTTTTGGCTTTGATATAAACTGAGATATCTATCTTAGAAGTGTCAGGGGCAAGCTGAGAAACAAATATGTGTTTCGATGGCGGGATCACCTGCAAGGGTTTTGGTGCCGCCGTAACTAATACTGCAGCATCAGTTTGTACCGGGGGTCCGGACGGTTGAATACCCTGATCGGTGACTCTTAAGGGGGTTTGAGTAATTTGGTCTGGAGGTATCACTTGGAGTGATGCCACAGAGGACAAATCGGACAATTGCTCATTAATACTGAGAATTTCGGAAGCCGAATTTTTCTCAGTTCCAGCCCTTGGGGTGGCCAGAGATATAAGCGACTGACTAATTGTCGGCTGAGTACGCTGAAGATTATTCGCCACAAATGCGGATTTCTTACGCTTTGGAGACTCATTTAATAGGTGAAGACTATTAAACTATGTATCGAGCGCACATAGGGCTTCATTGATTTTACGAAAACCTCTAATCTACTCTTTAAATCCACTTTTAGTCTGTCTCATGAACGATCTCATTTCGTCCTGAACAGCACAACAGCTATCACAGCAGAAGTGGAGGCCAGACCGACGTGAAATGGCATCCGATACTGAAGCCGTGAACCCGGAACACTTAGCATGCAAAACGTTTTCACAGAGCCAGCAGTGGATGGTACGCTGGGATGAGGAGATTGTCTTAGTACAAGACTTCGACAGACGAATTTAAAATCCATGTTTTTTTTTTTTTTTTTTTTTTATAAATTTTGGTTTTATTTATTGGATATTATGAGTCTAACAATAAGGTTGCAACTCTTAAAATAATACATTTTCTAACTGAATAGATCTCAATAGGATCATGTAGGTCTTAATAATTAGCGCTGGATTGGAAGGTCGTTGCGGCGAAGACGAGAACTGCTGGAAACTCGCGTGAGGGCTTTCGCGAGATGATTTGAATGTACTGATAGCCTGTTGTAGTACTTTTTTGTGATTTGTGCTATCCCTTCTCTGACGAGTGATATGTTAAGGTCCCTGTGAATGCTTACATTCTCTTCTGTTTACATTTCTTTACGTGTTCTTGGCTTCAATGTGGCTATTCAATGTGGTAAGACGTCTATCGAGGTGTACGCCAAGATATGTTACTTCATTTGCTATCGGAACCACTGTGTTGTTTAGAGTAAGTGGAGGGCAGTCTTGCCTGTTAAGTGCGAACGTTACGTGTTTGCATTTTAGTTCGTTAACTTTGATTCGGCAGTCGGATAGCCATTTCTCCAGGTGTTTAGCAAGTTACGCCGTTGCTTGCTTGAGGCATCAAGAGCGGCTTAGGATCGCTGTGTCATCAGCAAAAGTGGATGTGGTTAGTTGCATGCTCGTTGGGATGTCCACAGTGTTGGCCCTACCACGCTGCCTTGAGGAACTCCGGCTCTGATGGTGTAATCATTGGACATGGCAGCATTACATCTTACTGAGAATTTCCTGTTGTAAGGGTATGACTTCAGAAGTTTGTGAGTGTTGATTGAGAGCATTTCTGTTATTTTGTGCATTAAACCTTCTAACCATACTCTGTCGAATGCTTGTGACACGTCGAGAAATAGGAGTTCAATAATCATTTTTGGTGATATTAGGTCGCATCCTGGATTTTTTTGGGTTGAGTTTTTCATTTATGATTTTGAGTAACTCATGTGATCTAAATTCAATTGGTTCAAACGTAGATGTGTCGATATCTGATGATCTGGCAGTGAGATCCCGTTTGATGATGTATTGTGCTGAAATACATTTTGAAGATGTTCTGCAAATCTGTCGGCTCTTTCTCCGACGCTGCGCGCCCATTTGCCTGTGGATGTCCTAATTGGCATTGCAGATTCTAATGGTGCGCTGAGTGATGAGTGTGCTCTCCAAAGTGGCAACTTAGAGCTCGTTGGGGATAACTGCTGTATGTTATGTTTTTGGGACCTTACTTCTTCATGACGTAATGCAGCTGAGAGCGTCCGTATAGCAACATTTAACCTTTGTTTTGCAGATGGTGATCTGTTGGATTGCCAGTCTCGCCGTGAGCGTCGCTTTTCTAGAACAAGCTGTTCTATTTCAAGGATCGTGTATCTGTGACTGTACGATATTTTTTGCGTTTGTGGAGTTGACATGCGAGTTGCTGTGATCAAGACGGATTCGAGATTGTTTGTGAATGAGTTGATATCAGCTTCGTCATTCAACGTGGATTCAACTCAATATGCCAACTTAGTTTAGTTAGCAGTTTTCTGGGATCTGTTGGCCAATATGTAACATTGTACAGCTGCCTTCCCTTTGGGGTCACAAGCCGAGATCCCCAGTGCGTATGCTTGGCATTAAAGTCTCCTGCTACTATAAATGATTTGTTCGCTCAGAGAGTTTAAATCTATGAGTCCATGAATTTGAAATAGTTCGGCAGCAAACTTTAAGGAACGGTGTTCCATTTGTACATCTATAGATGTAGCTTGCATAAAATTAGGAAATCGAATTTGGAAATTGTATTTATTTGTAAAATGAGTTTCTGCAAGTAGCAGTACATCGATATGGTTATAAGGCATTGAGTTAACTCGAGTTTGCGCTGTGAGACGCCGTTGCCGTTCCACAGTGCTATACGGAGGGGAGCCATTGATTACTTAATCTGTTTTTGAGCAACAAGCAGCTCAATCAAAACTTTCTGGTTTCGCATAAGATCTTGCATAGTTGTCTGCATGAATGACATGAAATCCATCATACTTGGTTGAAGATTACATATCATTGCTTCAATTTTGTTCGTAGACTCTTCACCTGGTTGATGAGGGAAAACTGATGATCGTGGCTTGGTGGGAGCGGTACTTTCCAGTCCCATTTTTAGAGCAGTTGCAAAGGTTACGGGTATTGTCGGTGAACTCATTATTGGCTAAAGACTTCACGGCTGTAGGAGGGAAGACATCACGCGTAGATTTCGTAGGAGTTATATGTGAGCGAGCAGTGGTCACTCTTTGGTGTGTACGACTTTTCAGTTCCTTATAGACTGGACAGCCCTTGTAGTTAGCCGTATGGTTACCTCCACAGTTTCCACACTTTTTGCTGCTAGGATCCTCTTTATTTTTTGGGCATTTGTGGGAGTCATGAAGGTGTCCACAAACAACGCATACTGGACGAAGCGTGCAATAAGACCTTGTGTGGCCATATTCCTGGCAATTGTTACACTGCACCGGCCCATTTCTTTTATGCGGCTCTTCTACGGTTATTCTGCGGTGTAGTAGGAACTGGAGAGTAAAAATTGGGTGCACTTCATTTTTTTTCAGAGGCTTGCATTTGGTTTCGGGTTCAAGTTCTACCTTGATAAGTGGTTGAGGCTTTCTTTCTCTGTTCAAAATGTTTATAACATTTTTTACATTGAAACCTTTCTCCTTTAATGTGCCAGTAACTTCAGCTGGTGTTACATTCGGTTCAATACCTTTAAGTACTACTTGCTGGCCTTTACTGCTTTTTAATTAGTACGTGTAGAAGTTTTTATTGTTGTCGTTTAAATACTTTGACAAAATTTACTTCCGTATTAGTCTCAACTTTTGTTTCGTGAATATTTCCCTTTATTAGTGGAATTAGGTGGAAATTATTTTGTCCGATTAGTATTGAATTTACGAGAGCATTAGGACTTTTCTGTCGATTAATCGGCGGCGGCTTAGGCTTTTTATTGTCCCCTACGATGTTTTCAGGAGGTATGTCATCGGATTTATCTGCCAAAATAGCAAATCTGCTTGCTTCTATAAGCTTCTCTATTGTAAATTGTTTTGAGGTGCCGCGAGTTATTTTAGCAGAATTAGTAAGTCTAAAGTTCTGCGGGCTGAGCTTACGTTTTATTTGTATGTACCGATCCACACCAGCCTATACGGCCGGACATTGTTTTGCAGAGAGCGCGCTGGTGTAAGGTGCTGCATTATTTGCTTGCACAGCAGATTTCGTTGTTGCAGTAGATGCTATTGCGCGAGCAGCGGATTGTAGTTGTTGTAGAAGTTGCCGTTGCAGTTGCTAGTGACGTCACTGTACTGGTGACCGTGGCTAAGCAGGTGGTTTTAGATTGTCTTCTAGTTGAATTACACAAAAAGTACGAAGTTCATCGCAATAAGCTTAATGAGTTTTGTTGTTTAGAGCTTGCACTGCTTTTACTTAAAATTTTCGTTGACGATAAGAAGACAGAAAAAGAAAAAACACGTCCAAAAAGAAAAAAAAAACATGATAATGTTTCGTTCATATATTAATATTTTTGTTTATATTTTTGATCGTATCTTGAACCACTGTACTGGGGAAACGAAAAGGGACATGAAATACAGCGATTAGTGTAGGTTAGTGCGGTTAAACCGCAAGAATAGAGATAAGAACCTCTACTGAGCGACAAAAGAAGCAACATCGTAAAAGATGAAGAAGCAGAGTAGAGCTATTTTTGGAAGAATTTTAATAAAATAATTATTTATTTATATTAATAAAATTAAAATTTTACATCCGTATCGCTTCGTATATTTGGAGGTAAAATACGATTTTTATTAAAATTCTTCCAATAGTAGCTCTGCTCTGCTTCTTCATCTTTTATTTATATAAAAATAAACATCGGATTTTTAAAGCTAATAATCAAAAGATGCAATAAACGCAGTGCGCACAAAAAAAAAAAAAACGCGTCCGTTCGCTTTGAGAAGAGAGAGGAGACGACGTGAAAAGAGAGAAGTTCTCTCCTACTGAAGAGAACTAGCCATTTTTCTTGCGCATTCACTGCATGTACAGTCGACTAGAGTTTGGAGTTTCGCGATCACAAGGTCACAAAGTGATTGAGGGTATTTTTAGGTGAAAAAGATTGAAACGTCAGCCGTATATGCCACTTCCTTTCGTCTTCCCCTTTCCATCTTAGATAGAATCTAGCTGTCAACCTTCAACAATCATCAATGAGTCCCATCAGGTGGTTATCTACTCCAAGAGTTGTCTGGGCGTTGGGTATCGTGTTATGGTATGAACACTGTTTGAACATTGAAATTTTTCAATGACCTTCTACTACATCTTAGACTGATTCCTTACCATTCCACCTTACTGATGTGAGGATTGCAGCCCACGATAGTTGAGAAAGCCGTTTAAAACTCAGACCAGTCCGAATATTCTCCGCTGAAAGTAGGGACAGGAAGAGGAGGCAGAGTTTAGAAGCTCCGCTGGCAAACATTGAATAGGCGGCTATTCGAGCAGAGCGGAGCGACGTCTCGTGCTCGATTTCGGCATGCATCGACGCTACAAGCTCAGACACGGTCCATCGCTAGTCGCTGGTTATCTCTGAAATATCCAATTATTCAAGCTCCCCGTGGGCGCCCTTGAAGGACTAGTACATGGCGATCAACTGTCCATGACGCACGTGGAGCATGGTGTCATCCACCTTGGACACTGGCTGGAGGTCTCATTTGATCCTCTTCAAGTCCGGGAGGATACCCTTTGCCCTATATTTTAATAAAGCACTCCGAGATCCGGAGTCCATCGCCACTTTAATTGAACTATCAAAAATCAAGTAAAGAAACAAAATAATTAATTCTGGCGCCAAAAGTATATTGCCTATCATTTATTTGATTGTATTTAATTATAATTGCGCGCGGCAAACACGATGCGCTCAGAACCGTACACTGAGTTGTGGAATGTATATATATATGAATGCTTGTGCGAGGCGAATGACTTGCAAGTGCAACGTATGGATACATCGGACACCGGATAACAATTGACCGGATAACGGACCGGATAACAATTGTATCGTATATCAATGTATTGTTAATTTTTATACAAAATACTTGTTTCCATACACTGTTTCCACGTACATACTTATGTTTAGACACTGCGCAAAACTGAATCAAATACATTCGCACTGGTTCTATTTTATGATCGTGAAATTGTAAATTTTTTTAATAAAATCACGTCTGAGTCACCAATGTTTCGTCATTTTGTTTTTTGTTTTGATTTTTATTTACATAATAACACGGTATTATTTATTTTCAAAACGTTATAATATTGTATGATGAAATATGAAACGGAGCGAGACAAAGGTTCCAATTTATGATGCTTATGCACTGAGATCAAAAGCAAAAGCTCGCTAGTTTAATTCTAAAGATAAAGCCCGTGAAGCCGAGCGGCCGAGAAGAGTCGACTTGCGACCAACAATAGCGATAATATAAATAAAGATTATTATATTATATTTTAGTGATCTAATCTATGCCGTGGCTGCTGCCTGACCCGAAAAACACAATCCGTGATTTGCTTGTGGAAGTTTTCCTGGCGTAAAATCTTTGAAAGGTATGGATTTGTTCATTTCATTACAGCCAACTGATTTTTAGGACATGAAATTGTATATTGCTCAGTAGAGGGTTTCTGGTCAATGTCTAATTTGAGGTTCGTAGCAGGGACTTTTGCGTTAGGCAGAGCCTACTTTTGGAGAGCATCCAGATGTGTGTGTATCCAGCAGTGTTGCTAGAGATTCCTCACTTGTTGTGGCTGATTGGGATAGTATTTCTAAAGCCTTTCAGCTTGAATTGTATTTTATCAATGTCCGAGCAGAAGGAGCTCCGCTTTTTGGATGGTTCCTTTGTAGTTGGCAATTGTCTATAGTTGGTCCAGGCGAAATCCTCGAATCAGCAGGGCGAATGAAAAGGACTCGCTTGCCGTCTGGGGGGTTGCAAGCACTGTTGACCACTAGGGTGGCCTATTGTATATATTTTTGGTTTTGTTCTTGGGCATGCTTTTTAAGAAAATTATTGCAGGCTCGAGTGAATTCTTGCAAAATAGTGTGAACGGTTTTAGGATAGTCTGGATGGTAGTATTATTTGGCTTAGCTGGTCTATCTAGGGTCAAAAAAACTTCTGGCTTTAAGATGAAAGATATCTGTTTATACCTATGGTTAGAGGAGGAGTGCTTTTTCAGTGAGCAATATGTCTCAGTATCCGTTTTGATACTAGTGTCAGATCAATGAACTCCCTACGATTAAAGTTGGGTCCTTTCTCCTATTGCAAAGGCAGGAAAGGCCTTCGGTATTAGAAGCTTTTGCAACGAATTGATTTACCGGTTTCTGCTCGCAACAATTGCCGTGGCTAGCTCACAGATATTAGGCGATCGTTCTACGGAATTTATTTACTTGACGCGATTATCCGAGTTCAGAAATAACAGCGATTGCTTCTTTTACAATTATGCCGTGGTGTCCCTGATTGGTTTCTAGTTGGGGTTGAGTTCCCGAGCTGGTCACCCCTCGCTTTGAAGGATCACACCTTATCGTTGCGGTCAAGAAGCGATGAGGCGTACGCCAGACAGGTCCGTCTCCACGCTCCGATACTAGGATACCTGCGTATCCGTGAAATGAACCAACCAGACTCGTTTTACCCTGGATTTGAGTTACGATATAGATCGCGGATCCATTCTCACTCGCTCTTTTATACTCGCGTTGGACTCGTGTACGACTGCCGGACTTACCCATGGGGGGTCCTTGAGCCACGGATCACAGATCCTTCTGCACTTGATTTAATTCTCACAATTGACACTGTCGGACTTCAGTACGACTATGCAATCAGCTACAGGAAATCTAAGCTGAATGTGGTTGCAGATGCACTTCCCACCAGCTGATAATATAAAAGCTAAGAAGTGTGGCGTATGAGAAAGTGGCGTGTTGAAAGAAAAGATTCGGAAAAACCCACAGAGAGGTCCAGAATACATGGAAAAAGCCTTTCTGGTTTACTGACATGTTCTGCATGGTGCTGAAAGTGAAGAGGTGGCGTCATGAAAGCTACGTGTACCTGTTCTGAGACAGCAGGTTTTGAAAGAGAACCATGACGCTCCAACAGCAAGACACTGAAGAAAATCGATTACAGGGGTAGTAGAACGGTACTTCTGGCCAGGGATGCAATGGTACATACGAAAGTATGTCAGGCAGTGCCAAACATACATGCGGTACAAACCAAGTCAGAAGCAGGTCGCAGGTTCAAGCATGGGTACACGATGCTGTTGGTAATGATCGATCGATTCTCAGAGTGGACGGAGATGGTTCCATGGCGGAGACCTATGACCGAGACGCTGTAAAGGCAATCCGTGAAAGAAATATAGCTCGGTAAGGGTTGCCAAAAGTGATGGTCACAGATAATTGGGTCCAGTTCACCAGTAGGAGCTTGAAAAGCTCCTCGAGGACCTCGGAGTTCACAGGGAACACACCGTACAAGCCGCAGTTTCCTTGGAGGAATTAGGAGTATAGGCTGAAGGACCCATGGGTAAGTCCGACAGTCTCTGATGCGGGATTTAGAGCGAGTGCGAAAGGATCTGTAATCCGTGACTCAAGAACCCCCTGTCGGTAAGTCCGACGGATTTACGCGAGTCCAACGCGAGGATAGAACAAGGAGCGAGTATGAAAGGATTCGGGATCCTTGGCGTATCTGAAGCCCAGGGCAAATCAAGTCGGGTTAAGTTCATTTCCCGGATATGACAGGCGCCTTATCGATTCCTGTCCGCAATGACCAGGTGTGATAGCCTACATATAAAACCAGGCCAAGACACCCCGGTAAAGTCTAAAGATTCCCAATCCAGGCTGGGTCGTAGGCCCAGGATCACCTGGAGTGAAGGAGGCGTGGTACCTAACCTCTGGTCGGCCATAGATCCTGCGGAGCGTATGCACCTGCGTGTTTGATGACGAGTGTCGAACGCAACGTAAGGAGTAGGAAGGCACTTCGTTCCCTGATCCGGCTGTCAGGTGCCAAGAAATGGTATCCTGCCTGGCGTATGACTGGGAGGGCATTGGTGACCAACAAGGATTAGGTGCCGGCCGCGGCGAAAGGGCAAAGTCAGTATGACCGGGACACCGGCAACCGATGGCGTTAGGAGAAGCAGCGACAACCAGGAGCAAGGACGTCGTGGGAGAGGAACATCGACAGGAGCAACAATTACGACAGGAGCGATAACAATAACGAGACCAGCGACAGTAGCAAGGAAGGAGCAGCATAGGCCCCGCAGCTGAAGCACGTGAGTCCGAATCGAGGTTTAAGCTAGACGAACCGGTGCCAGGAACCAAGACCACACATCCTGCCAAGCGAGAGGTTGGGGGGTGTGTATATTGGCACCAACCCGGAACGGTGACCGGGGAACGACTTGAGGACGAACATCCGACAGCGGAGCCGAGCGGAGGAGGCTGCGAGGATCCACCGGAAGAGTCAGCGCCGGTGGGGTCCACCAGTACTATCGCCGGTGGGGTCCACCAGTACATGGCGAAAACCTAGCGCAGGCATGCAACAGGTGCGGACGCGAGAGCCACTTGGTGCCGGAACCTCAGAATATTGTTTTGCAGAATGTGCGGAGCAAGAGGAGTGAGGAGCACAGTGTGCTGCCAACGAACGGGAAACTCAGCCGTAGAGAGGAAGGCAAAGATCGAAAGGTGCTGCCTCTCAAAGCTATTTGGAGGTTTATCAGGTGACGGTCAGCAGTTGACTTCGCAACGGCTAGCTTCATTTCCGAAAAGTTCGCGGTGAGCCCGGAAATCGCCGGAGAACGAGCAGCAACGAGGCTATTGGTGAATTGGCCAATGGGAGCCACACGCAAACTCGAACGGTTATCTATACGAATGTATGACTTGACAACAAGGAAAATAAATTGAGCATTCTGGTGTCTACGCATGGGAAACAGCGCAGTGCTACGATGGGACTTCCTTGCAGGATTTGGCATGACAATAACATGCGCGGCCACCAAGTCACGATCCTGAAAAGAGAAAGATGGAGTGGATGCCTGGAGGATAGGCTATCAATAGCGATAACAGGACCATCAAAGGAGTGGCAAAAGGAGCGTGATAGGAGGTTCATCGAAGAGGAGCTATTGGCGTTCGCAAACCAGAAAGGGTGTTCGAACATAACATAGCAGAGGATTACCATGAAGGACGAAATCCCAATAAAACAGAGGTATTATCCGAAGAACCCCAAAATACAGGGCGTGATCAAAGGTGGAAGAGCTACTGGAGAAATAGCTCGTATAAATAGCTCACCTATCGTCATGGAAAGAAATAGACAGGTCAATGGAGAATTGGCGTGGACTTCCGGCAAATATACGCAAAATCAATAAAGGATGCGTAGCTCATGCCACGAATTGATCCCAGAAGAAACTTAGGGAGGCACAATATTTCAGTAGCCTCGACCTAATAGGCGGATATTGGCAGATCCCACTGGAGAAGGGGAGCAGGAAGTACACGGTCTTTACGGTACCAGATACCTTACGGTGCTGCGAGCAGGCTCGGCTAGGTTCCAAACGGCTTTGGACCAGGTCATACGCCCGAAAATTACTCCGCACATATAACATCATCGTGTTCGGATGTACAAGGGTGGAGCATATGGCAAACTTGAAGGAAGTATTCCGGAGACTGAAGGCGGCTTGCGGATAAACGCGGATAAGTATCATTTCTTCAAAAAAGAACCTGGGCCACTGAGTAACGAGCCCGGGAATCGGCATAAATCCTGGAAAGGTTGCGATCACGAAACTGAAACCCCCAACAAACGTAAAGGGAGTACGACAGTTCATCGGGATAGCGTCGTGGTATCGGCGTTTCGTCCCAGACTTTGCCAGAGTTGCAAAGCCTCTGAACGATCTCCAGCGAAAAGGAACAAAATGGGAAGGGACGGCCAGACACCAAGAGACGTTAGAAAATCTTAAGTCGCAGTTGGCAGGATCCAGTGGTGGCATGCCCGGATTACTCAAAGAGATTCGTATTGCAAAGGCCAGCGACTGCGACGTGGGTGGACTACTGACGGACACGGGTGAGGGCGAGCGGGTGGTTGTTTACGGCAGTCGAACGCTGATAGGGGCAGAGAAAATTTACTCGGCGACGGAAAAGGGGTGCCTAGCCATAATATTAGGCAAATTAGGCAAATGAGACCTTACATGGAGGGGCACCAATTCGTCATCATCACAGACCACATGGCACTGACATGGCTGAATAAAATAAAGAAAAGGGTTGCGGGTCTTTTAGCTGCAACCGTTCGACTATGTAATGAGCTACAGGTACACAGCAGGGTAAGTCGTTAAGTGCATATGGATAAGCGCACTGAAGGAGAAGATACAAGAAAATCCACAGAAATGTCCAGAGTACATGAAAAAAGCGTGCCTTGTTTACGTCATGGAAGTGCGTCATGGAAGCTGTGTCTACCGGTAGATATAAGACAGCAAGTTATGAAGGAGAACCACGATGCGGCAACGGCTGGACCCCTCGGCGGAAGAAAAACGTGTAATATGCACACATATATATATGTCGGAGAATTAAAGCCTTCTTCACGCAAGTTCTTATTAGCCACTTGATCGTTAGCTCGTTTCTCTTCCATATTGAGTCCTGGATGGTGCTGCGAGTCTTCCTTGCCTTTGTTGCTCATAATTATTACTCCATTATCAGTCCTAAACTAGAACACCACGCTAAAGCTCGGAACGAGTAGGAGTGACGAGAGAAAAAGAGATCACATCCAGCAACACAACGAAGCCACACACGGCCAACTGACAACTCCTCATCATACCAAAACTAGTATATCCCAGCACGACCTAAGGTCACGCCTTAGGGTTTCATGTCTAACGAGAGACTGAATTGCCTCCTCTCCGACACGGCCATTCTGACATATAAATTTCATTCCATTTTATAATTTTTATTGAATGCTTCCAAAAACTTAACCACATAATCTAAAATTCGTATAATGTTCATTAATATAAATTAACAAAACTTTTACAAGCCAATTTTTAAATTCTCCGCCAAACACATGGCTTTATAAATTCATTAATCGTATTACTCTACTCGACCATCGTCCATAACTTGGCTTTACGAATGCATCAAACACATTTCTAAAGCAACTCTCGTCCATCGCCAATCACATGGCTGCCTTAATTCATCAAACACATTTCTAAAGCAACTCTCGTCCATCGCCAATCCCATGGCTTTACGAACACTCTCCTTTTCAACAGACTTTTCAAACTGACTTTGTCCTTTGTAGAACATCAAGTTCTTCTGGAATTTGCACATCCGGTAACTTTTGCAAACTTTCATGTGGGTACTTGTAACGCCTATTGTTTTGTGTAGACTTTAAAAGGTATCGGTCTCCGTCCAATACCTCGTCCACCAAAAAGGGTTCTCTGAACTTAGGATCTAATTTAGTTTGAGGTCTCTCGCTGTTTTTAAGCAGCACAAAGACAATCCAAGTAGTCGCCCTTTTCCAATCAAAAGTTCTTAAGGGATACATTTAGTGCTACGATTAACTCTACAATTAATGTACGATTAACTCAACAACCTTGTCTTGTCTCAACAGCCGTCAAAAGATTCTTCAGTGCACTCATGACTCTTTCACCAATTTCACCATTGGATCGACTTGCGCCCGTTCCAACTAGATTTAATTGTATTTTTTAGCTAGAAATTTGTAGCCACAAACTTTGTGCCTGTGAAGCTGCCCCTGATCGCTAATTAAAAGTGTTGACATGCCAAAAATGGCAATCAAAGATTTCATTGCGTTTATACAAATTTTAGCATCTAAGGATAAGGTGTGAAATAGACAATTAAGCTATTGTTTTTGATTAAAACTTCAAGAGTGGGATGATACGGAACCTCAGGGTTAGAAAGGGGCAAAGTTCTAGAAAGAGCAATTTCAGCAGGCAGGATCAGAAACGAAACACAAGTCTAGCAGCCGACCTTAGGAATTTCTAACGTGGTTAATTTGCCCAAGTGACATGTCGAACATACCCGCAGGGAAGTCGTGGTGCGAGTTAAGTATTAAGGACGGTGAATTCTCAAGATTAGACCACATAAGATCTGGTATATTGAATTCCCCCAGAGCTACCAGCTGGTCCCCGTCAGACAAACGATCCGAAACGAGACGAATAGCGGACAAATGTTGCCAGTATGTGGGCGGTTCCGACGAAGGTGGTATGTAAGAACAGGTAACGTATAAAGTTTGACCGGGCAGAATGATTTTAACGCAAAAAAATTCTATGTCACCAAACTCTTGTGATTTTACCTCTTCAGAAGCGAATTTGGAGTCTACAGAAATTAGGACTCCTCCTCCCCTTCGCAGTGTTCTATCATGTCTAAGAGTGGTGTACTTATTTGGAAAAACTTCGGAGCTTAAAATCTCCGGCTTTAACCGAGTTTCTGTAAAGACTATAATGTGAGATGCAAAGGAAGAACTATAAGAATACAGTTTGGGAAGTTTACTTCTAGTATTCTCTAGTATTCTGATAGGTAAGTGTTAGAAGATATTAGTTTTTTCAGTGGCTCTAACATGAGGGAGTTTCACTCACACAGGCTTGGTAATTTTTTTCTTCACCGTACTTGGCTGATGTTCTTGGACGAAAATGTTCTCTGGCCAAAAGCTGGCGGAACAGATCGCCTTGAACATCTGCACGGGCACACGTATTTTGAAAGATGACGTGTGCCTGGTGTTTGAATATTTAAATTTTGTAATATCTGCCACCTTAATATCGGCTTTTGTTTTGGTTTTGATATAAGCCGAGATATCTAGCTCAGAAGTGTCAGGGGCAAGCCGAGAAACAAATATGTGTTTCGATGGCGGGATCACCCGCAAGGATTTTGGTGCCGCCGTAACTAATACTGCAGCATCAGTTCGTACCGGGGGTCCGGACGGTTGAATACCCTGTTCGGTGACTCTTAAGGAGGTTTGAGTTATTGGGTCTGTTGGTATCACTTGGAGTTATGCCACAGAGGACAAATCGGGCAATTGCTCATCAATACTAAGAAATTCGGAGGACGAATTTTTCACAGTTCCAGCCCTTGGGGTGGCCAGAGATATAAGCGGCTGAATAATTGTCGGCTGAGTAGGCTGGAGTTTATTCGCCACAAGCACATCACTAATAGCGGATTTCTTACGCTTTGAAGACTCATTTAATAGTTGAAGACTAATAAACTGTGTATCGAGCGCACAGAGTTGGTCATTGATTTTACGAAAGCCGCTAATCAACTCTTTAAATCCACTTTTAGTCTGTCTCATGAACGATCTCATTTCGTCCTGAGCAGCACGACAGCTATCACAGCAGAAGTGGAGGCCAGAACTACGTGAAATGGCATCCGATACTGAGGCTGTGAACCCGGCACACTGAGGGGAGATCAAAGAGAGCGATTAGTGTGGGTTAGTGAACACCAAAGAAAAGAGATAAGAATTTCTACTGAGCACTAATAGAAGCAACACTGTAATAGAAAATTAAGCAGAGCAGAGCTATGTTTGGATGAAAATTAAAAAAATGATTATTTTACCTCCAAATATACCACTGGACACGCGAAGCGATAGGGATGATTAATATTTAAAGGTTTAATTTTAAAATATATAAATAAATAAAAATAAACACCGGATTGTTTTGTGTTAATAAACAAAGTTAAAAAACGCAATTTTGCACAAAAAAAACACGTCCGTTCGCTTTAAGATAAAGAGACAGATTCGATAAAGAGAAAGATGTTTCCACTCAATTTTCCTGATATATCTATATGAACAGTATGCCAAGGAATGCCCTTTTTGTATAATTGGATATAACTCCATTTGAGGTTTCCCTGACGTACCCTTAGAAACTCTACATGTAATGCAGTTCTCCACGAATCTATTGCCATACCCAAAAACCTGTAATGATTGTACACTCTATCCAGTGTTTTCTCCCAACCTAGATGCATGATAAACTCATGTACCTGATTTATAACTGACCAAATAAAATACGAAAAGGTACGAACGAACTACAGGTAAGCAACGAGATTTTGAATTCCATTGAATCATTTTATACAAGACATTTGATCTGATTTCATAAGTGGAAACTAATGTCAATGGTAAATTCTTCAACTTAGTTAAGATTTCGGATATTTCTGGATCTTTTTGTGGTTCTACCATTATCCAGTTCTCCGATATTTCTGTTAAGTCAATTCGTTTTTCTTCTATTTTATTAAGTACTGACTTATTCTTTAGACACACCGGGTTCCTGGATAGAAAGTCAACGTGTGCCATACATTTACGTTCCCTGTATTCATTTTCGATTCAAATGTTTGTAGAAACTCCCACCAACTTTATATTATTTCTTTTTTTATATACGCATATAACGCTATAAATTCTCTTACCTCTATAGCGCATAGCTCCACTCTTTTTTCTGTTTTCACCCCCAATCCAGCATTCTGCACTTTTTTTGGACAATTAGTGGCTATGTGTCCCGGCTCCTGATATCTGTAACACGTTACGTTTGTTCTGCCATGAATAGGCTGCGCTGACCGCCACTCCTTTCCAATTGCCGCTGTTGGCGACGCAGTTACGAGACTTAGACCTCCATAACTCCAAAGTAAATTGTAAAAGAGCTTCTATGAGCTCAGACCATCAACAACGGCTGCTCTGATCGAGATCCAAATGAAAAATATTTAATAAAGAATCAACAAATAAAACAAAAAAAACTATCTGTCAACTATACCAAAGAATCAAAAACTAAACCAAAAAAAACTATCTGTCAACTATATCGGACTTAATAATTTCTGAACGGGATCATTGTCGGATTTCAACAACCATATTACATGGCGACCGTGACAACGAATTGAAAAGAAACAAAGACATCGAAGGACATTGAGAGAAAATTAGCAGCAGAAAATTAAGGAGTGAAGTAGAGTGTAGAGTGTGTAGGAGTAGAGTGTGATGTGTGCGAAAAGAAGTGGTGTGGTCCAAAGACTTAAAGCCAGAAAGGCTGAACTACTGAAGCTACTAAATAGCGGAAGTAAATTGAGCTGGAACAACTCGGTGAAAGTACATGCCGAAGATGAACATATAAAAACACTAATAAATCAAAGAAAAAGTCAAACCACACACACACACACATCCACCTATGTTGCAATTCAAAGCCGTGCAAAAGCTAATCCAAAATTACCTCCACCACAATAACAGGAAATACCTAAACTAAAGAAGAAATGCCCAAACAACTGCTAGGGACCACTGTACTCGCCCTATCGCGAGTTCACCTGTGCAGTCAGCACCGGAAAAGCGAGACCAGGGAGAAAGGGTACCGACAGCGCTTCCTAAAGCGCACATTTTTTTTAACCAGGTAAGGCGTTGCATATTTATACCCTTGCAGAGGGTATTATCATTTTGGTCAAAAGTGTGCATCGCTGTGAAGGAGGCATCTCCGACCCTATAAAGTATATATATTCTTGATCAGGATCACCTCCTGTGTCGATATAAGCATGTTCGTCTGCTATCGTCTTCAAACTTTGCACACACCCTTCTTCTTTTACAGGCACGACGGAGATCGGCCGACTATATCCTATAGCTGTCATATAACTGATTGATCGGGAATGACATAACTTCGTTGTTTTTGAAGTTAGAAGAATGGAATTTTACTATGGGCAAACTAATCCGATCTGCCAAATTTCATAAGATTCGGCCGACTATATACGATCCGATATATATCTAATAATATAAGATGCATGTCGCCACCTAGCGGACTGCCACTCAACTGAAAGTGTATATCAACTTTTTTTTTTATAGTCAGTAAAAAAAATTAATATATTATTGAGCGACATAAAGTAATAAGGGACCCAACTTTCAAAATAGGGTATTATCCATAATTAAAAAAGGCGCATCTTTCTTTGATGATTCCAAAATTCTAGAAAATATTCCATTATATAATGGAATGGAACGAACTATATAAAGTACTAAATAATATAAAAATTGATTTTGACAAATCTTATAAGTCATTATCAAGACTTTGGCCAGCACAGCAAAACACTGTGAACAAGCATCCCGAAATATTAGATCAGACCAG
The DNA here is from genome assembly GCA_035045925.1 of Drosophila atripex. Taxonomy (NCBI): domain Eukaryota; kingdom Metazoa; phylum Arthropoda; class Insecta; order Diptera; family Drosophilidae; genus Drosophila; species Drosophila atripex. The sequence continues at coordinate 201,364 of JAWNOP010000075.1, forward strand.
GACTTCATAGACTCCGATTTTAGCAAAACAGCATTGTATAAGTAAAACCAACCACAATGACTGATGAGACAATTGCTCAAAGGGCATACATTAAAGAAATATCGATGCAACCGGAAAGGAGAAACATCCGACGTAGTTAAATCAAAAATGGCGAAAACAAGTCAAAGGGCAAAACTGCAGAGAAATTCACAACAGGAATTGACAACTTACGAAAGCTCCTAGATGCTTCGTATACTGATGAAGGCCTATCGGTCGAACACGCTGACAAATTCAGCATCAAGGAAGCCATCACCGTAATGGTTAAAAATTGTGAGCATGGCCGCTTCAAAATAATATTGGAAGCTGGTATTTTTTCAACCATGAACGAAGCCGTCGGAATAATGCAGTATCGAAATGCCAGGCAATGCCAATTCCATATTGTACACCCATAATTATCAAAGGAAATAATTATCGCGGTAATAGTTACAAAAAAAATTATCGCGGTAGAGGTAATAATCGAGGTAATTATAGTAATACTGGATATTACCAAAATAACGGATACAGTCAAAAGAATGGTTACTACAGAAACAACAATAACCAGAACAACAATTATTACAGAAACAACAACCGTGGTGGAAACAACCGCGGCGGAAACAGCAGTGGGGGAATAACAATGGTAATAATAATAACAACCAAAATAACAATATTAGGGTAGCCCAAACGAATTCGGGAATCTCCCAATCGCCTTTAGATACACTATAGTAAAAAACACAAAAATTCACACTATAAATCTCAGTCAAAATACATTCGTCAGCTTCATGAACGTAGCAACAGGAAAAGAATTATTTTTTCTACTAGATACAGGTGCGGAAATATCCATATTGAAGGAAAGTCTGGACGGATATAATTTATTGAACTCGTGACGTCACTCTCTTCTATCTTTATGTCCCTATACGCGTCGCTCGCTCTCATGCATTCGATCGGCCACCTGCATCAGCGGTCATGCGCTATCGTCGGCTCGCGCTCTCGTGGTATCTCTCGGTCGAATTATTTTTCATGTAAAATTGAGCAGCGTGTCTTGAAATAAAAAATAAATTTAAGCATTAAAAAAAATCATTAGGTTTATGATTTGTGCGCGAAATATAAGCATCTATTGACATACATACGCATATTGCATCCGTTGTTTGCAGAGTGCTACAATTGCTCGTACATATATTACCCCGTATTATAGTTGCACAGTGGGTCGAGAGCTGAAATTAAATTAACGAACTAAATTGAATTTTTTGTTGCGAAAATGAATCCTTTCTCCGATTGTGCCTCTCCTGAAAGGAAATTGTTTTTAAGTCAAAGTGCAGTCGCCCTTTTTGAAGATCTTCAAGGATTGCTGTTGTCCTTGAAAGCAGCGATGATAAATGTGCGGCCTAGAGAATTGGACAGCATCGTTGCGGATTTCAAAAGCTCGCACAAGGAGCTGTCCGAGTTGGATGTTGCGGAACTCAGGAGCGAGCTGCGCGTCAACTTCAAAGATGCGGCGAGGTAGACACGATTCATCCTGGCCCAGGAGATTTTGCCAGTTTATTGCCGGCGAGCTCGACACTGATCAACGCTACTTCAGCTGCCAGTTTTAATGCATCTTTCGGCAGAACTTCCAGGCTTTGCCGCCACTGCCGCTTTTCATTTTTAGTGAAGGTTATGCGGAGTGGCTTGAATTCAGGTTACTGTTCTCGACCATGGTGGACACAAACCAGATTCTAAGACGTGTGGAGAAGATTCAGTGGTTACGGCCTGCCTTTGTAAGTCTATCTTTCAGACTGTGCATTCGTTGGAGCTGACGGACAAAAACTATGGCGACGTCGGACAAAAGTTGAGTTGGAGTTGAACAAAAGGTTTGGCGCATCGGCGACGAGGCTTCGTGAGTTTTAATTCGCATATGCGAGCTCTGGGCAAGCATGGGCACAACGAAGAAGATTGCTAACGTGGGAGTCCATCGCCAGTTTCCTTGAGCAGAGATGCCGGACTGTGGAGAGCATGGATTTGACGACAACATCATATCCACCAAACCCTGCGGTAGGACGACATAGACCCTTTTATCCAGGTAACTCTGAATTGATAGTTAAAAGCTCGTTCGTATGCAGGGTTTGTGATGGCCATTCTCACATCATAAGCTCCTGCCCAAGGTTTTTAAGCTTGTCGCATGAGGATCGTTTAGGCGAAATAAGGCGACTGGATTTATGCCGTAAGTGCCTTGCTTCAAGCATCCGTGCGTGTGGACGCAGCCATCTAGTCTGCTGCATGTTGGTGGCAACTCTCCAGCTGGTATTCATTGCCAACACCCTTCTCCCGATGTTTCTAGTGACGCTATTTCTCGTTCAGCGTCCGTTGCCGTCGATTCTTTCGTCGTTTGGATCGTTTTGGTGATGTGGTGCTGCTAGCCACCGCCAATATTCTACTCTGGAACCGCTCCGGAGTTTGATTGCCCTGCCGAACGCTGCTCGATTCTGGCTCGCAGGTACACCTTGTCACTTCAATGTTGGCGAACCAGCAGAAGCCTGTATTTGATATAGGTGACGCAGGGTTCTCTACAGATGGATTTTCTGTGCACGTCATCTTGAAATCCCAATGGGGATCGCAGCCTCCAACATCACTGATCTTCAGCCCAATTCTCCATTGGACGTCAGCTCTTGGAAAATTCCCGCCAATGTACAGTTAGCGGATCCTCATTTTCACCAGCCTCAGCGAGTTGATTTGCTAATTGTAGCTGGATTATTTTACACGCTGTAATTCATCTGTCTCCTGGTTTGTCCTCAATCCAAAAAACTCGGCTCGGTTGGGTATTTTGTGGAGGCGGAGACCATGATGGTAAGGTCCTTATGGATGAGCGATCGGGACTGGTCTGCCCACAAGGCTCTTCAGCAGCTTGATCAACTCCTCCGACAGTTCTGGGAAGTGGAAAACTGCTCCGATCCGATAGTGAAGGCGTCAAAGAAAGTGGAGCTGGATTTGGACGAGGAAGTGAAGAAGGAGAAAGATCAGCCAGTCGGCGAGCCACTGAAGCCCATGTTGGAGAGCAGCCCGGCAGCAATAAGCCAAAACATTTTTGTTGAAGTCCTGAAGACCCGTCTTCATGCCACTCGTGCTCAGGAGTCTCTGCTTCAGCAGAAGCTCGTGGTGCTCAAGGCACGAGAACAGGAGCTATTGGTATCTGAGCAGTGTGTCAAGACCCTGGAGAGCCAGCTGCAGGAAAAGCTGCTCCATCAGGAAATGCACGTTTGTAAATGCGATAAACTCCCTGCACCACCCATTCCTCCAAGAAAACCCTTAAGCACGACGACACCTGTACTGCAGAATTAAACGATACTTCCCCGACGGTGGCCAAATTGAACCTGGCCACTTTACCCGCTCCAAAGTCGCTGCACAGCAACGGGAAAACCTTGCGGAAGGGACCTTTCAATCTCCCCAGAAATTTGTTACCTATAGAATTGAAATTGTGCCTGCTGCCATTTCATAATGCTGTTGAAAGCTCATCTTCTAACGGAGGAAGTATGTGTGGTCAAGCAGCCGCCAGAAAGTCTGGCCGGCAATATTTTATTGAACTCGTGACGGCACTCTCTTCTATCTTTATGTCCCTTTTCGCGTCGCTCGCTCTCGTGCATTCGATCGGCCACCTGCATCTGCCGTCATGCGCTATTGTCGTCTCGCTCTCTCGTGGTATCTCCGGTCGCTCCGCAGCATCAAGCGTTGAGCCGCGCTCCCGCTTCACTTACTTATCAGACCGGTCTTCAACCGTACGCACAGTTCCAATATTTGTACATAAACAAAAAATAAAATGTTAGAGCAAAATATTTCTCATGCCTTGACTTAATTTCCGGTTTTCACCAAAATGAACTCCAAAAAAGTTCACGCGATATAACATCCTTTTCAACATACAATGATTTATATCGCTTCAGGCGATTACCATTCGGTTTCAAAATAGCGGCAAACTCTTTTCAGAGAATGATGACTCCCGTCACATAAGAAGATTATGAAGGAAAAATTTAAAATTCGAATGGACAACAGAATGTCAAAACGCCTTTGAACATCTTAAATCAGAGTTAAAAACCCCAACTCTGTTGCAATACCCAGATTTTAGCAAAGAATTTCGCATAATTAAAGATGCTAGCAAATACGCTTGTGGAGAAGCCCTAACTCACAACAAAAATTGTCTAAAGCTTCTAGTTGCATACGCATCAAGATCCTTTACCTAAGGTGAAAACAACAAGAGCATTACAGAACTTAAATAAACACTTTTAGCAGCTATTCATTGGGCAATAACACACTTCAGACCATATATTTATGCTTAATATTTCACTGTAAAAACAGACCACAGAGCTTTTACCTACTTATTTTCAATGGCAAATCCCAGTCCCAAATTAACACGAATAAGACTTGAATTAGAGGAATATAAAGATAATTATGTATCCGATGCGCTTTCTAGAATAACCGTCATCGAATTGAAAAATATACAGAAAACAAAGTGGAAAAAAATCCTGCGCAGGAAAAGAACAAATAGAATTGCATAAGCAATCTATAGAAAAAGCTTCAAAGCTCAACGTGCATATATGAAGTCATTAATAATGATGAAATGCGTAAAAAGTGACCTTGCATGTAAATAATAATATGTGTTTATTTAAGCACGGAAAGAAAATTAAAGCAAGGTATGATGTTAGCGATTTGTATACTAATGGAACCCTTGACTTAGGTCAATTCTTTCAAACTCAAAGTGGCAATATGGGAAAATATCTTTGAACATGTTTCAATTGATAATTTTAAATATATGGTCAATTATATATTGAAATCATTAAAAGTAGCGGTGTACCCGGTGACCGGAATAAAACATAATAAAGAAAAAGAAGCTGTATTGTCTACATTCCATGATGGTCCACTACAAGGTGGTCATACAAGCATTACAAAATCCTTGCCCAAGGACCAGAGACATTATTATTGGAAAAATATGTCCAAAGACATACAAGAGAATATAGAAATGTCCTAAATCGCAAAAGTCTAAAACGACTAAACTCACTAAGACCCCATTAACTATAACCTTCGATAGAGTAACTGTGGACACAATTGATCCACTACCAAAATCTAATAATGGAAACGAGTACGCAGTAACACTCATCTGCGATTTATCTAAATACCTAGTAGCCATACCAATTGCAATAAAACTGTATTAAAACAGTTAAAAAAAAAAATCTGGTGTAACCAAATATTTTAGAAGAAGTAGACAAGCTCTTTATAACAGTTGTGATGTGCTAAAACAAAAACGTAGAAGCTCAGTGAACCAAAGAAACGCCTTCTCCTCTTACTTTTCAACCCACGATACCGAAATGGAAAAATCGGCGATTAAGAGCAACCCGGCTCTACTGACCGCTGAAAGCCAAAAGGCACGGTCTTGTTCATCCGCTCTGCTCACTCCGACTCCTCGCGTCATGGAGTTCTCAGTGTAAGACCCCACCTCCAAAGCTACGCAAAACGTGTTCTTCGTCAAAGCTGCGAGGTCCTCATTCGGTCCCCTACCAACCCCTACCTACCCCTACCACCAACGGCTTCTCCTATGCCGATGCTTTACGATCTGGAATGGAACATCCAATTCAGCCTAACTCACAAAGCGCTCAACAGGCCCCAGAACAACCACATAGCAAAACGGAAACTATGATGCTTACCATCCTACAAAGTATGATGGAGCTTATGTCATTCATGAAAACGACCATGCAAACACTTGTTCAACACCAGAACATGGTAATACAGCTGCTCGTAGCACAACAGTCTAAATAATCTATACAAACGCTACGAATATCAATGTGGAACGCCAATGGTGTCTCACGGCATAAACTAGAATTGTCACAATGAGGGAAAACCATATTGACGTTATGCTACTGGTGGAAACGCATCTTACAAGCAAATATAACTTTCAAATAAGAGGCTATACAATCTACGGCAGATCATCCAGATGGGAAGCCCACGGCGGAACTAGAGTTCTAATCAGAGACAGCATTTAACACCATTTTCACCAAAGATTTGCAACAAACTTCCTGCAGGCCACATCGATAGACTTCTACAATTCACTTGGGGATCGTTTAATAGACGCAGGAGACTACAAAGCCAAACATACCCACTGGGGATCACGTCTAGTGACTCCCAAAGGAAGGCAATTGTACAATGCAATTATAAATGTGAGAAATAAACTGGACTATGTTTCCCCTGGAAGCCCCACATACTGGCCAACCGACCACGCAAGCTCCCAGACCTTAGTGCTTTTTCAGTGACAAAAAATATAGCTCACAATCAAAAAGGTGCCAAAGCAAGCGGATTTATCATCATACCACTCGCTTTTAACGCTTCTTCAAAGCCCAGAAATAACCGAACACCCCTTCAGCCTGACGTCGCCAAAAACGAATTGGCTTAAATACAAAAAGTACGCGAGTGCCCACATAGAACTCGCCCCGGAGCTTAACATGGAATCGGACATCGACTTCACTACGAGCGCCCTGGAAGAAGTACTCGTTGCGGCAGCTAAAATCTCTACTTCTCGAGGGAAGGAAGTAGACCGATACAAATACAACAAATCCAATCAGCAAATTGAACAGTTCCTGTGAGAAAAGAGATACCCGCGTCGTCATAGGCAAAACAGCACCAGCTTCAAAGCAACGCCTTAACGAAGCAACCCAATTACTCGACCGATTCACCAACAGAAAGAAATTCACACTGTGGTATATCCATAATATTAGCGCCGAGCTGAACGAAGACCGAGCTGAAACATTCGCTACACATCTTCCAGCCAAACCCTGCCTCAAATTCATTCCTCCTGCCAGTAAATTCTTGGCCTCTCAGCCAACTGCACCTTCATTCCGGCCGAATAAATTCGAATAAGTCATAACAGCGCCAAAACCAAATAAGGATCCCGATGGTGACCTACTTACGCCAAAGATGCTGATCAAACATCCAAAATATCGTCTGCAAACTATTTAATGGGATCATTAATCTTGGCTATTTCCTAAAAATGTGGAAGAAATCTATCATTATAATGATACCAAAGCCTGGAAAAGACCACAAATTCCGTCATCGTACAGACCAATAAGGCTTCTACCTCGTTTGTATAAATTGTTTGAAAAATGCTTGCTAGCTCGCATAATACCACATCTGGAAGCTTGCAATATCATTCCGGCACACCAATTTGGCATCCGAAGAAACTACGGATCCATCGATCAAGTGAACAGATTAAGATCTGAAATATGCTTAGCCTTCGAACAGCGAGAATACTGTAGCGCTATTTTCTTGACATATCTCAAGCTTTCGACCGAGATTGGCTCAATGGACTCATGCCCAAAATTAAAACGTATTTGCAAACATACACCCACAAGCTACTGAAATCATACCTCTACAATAGGGTATCTCAGTAAGATTTCTTCGGGCGACTACATCATTAAAGCTGGAGTTCCACATGGAAGCGCACTCGACCCGAGTCTATATGTTTTGTATACTGCGGATATTCCTACGAGCGCACAACTAACAACGTCAACGTTCCCCGAAGATTCTGCTATCCTTAGTCGCTCCAGATGCCCAACGGAAGCAACAAACCAACTGGCTAATCATCTAATATTAGTGGAAAGGTGGTTGTCCGACTGGCTCATAAAATAAACGAACAAAAGTGTAAACTTGTAACGCTTTTAATAGACAAACATGCTCCGCTTTCAGTAAACGGTAATCAGATCCCTCATGCGCCTGGACTACAAGTTACTACTTTACAATTCAGTCCTAAAGCCAATGTGGACGTATGCGAGTAGCAGCAACATAGACATCATACAGCGCGCACAATCAAAAATCTTGGGAACTATCACTGGGGCACCATGGTATGTTCGCAACGAAAACATCCACCGGGGACTGGGCATTCTCGCAGTGAAAGACGAAATCCAGAAGCAAAAAGAGTCCTAAAAAGAAAAACTGACTTCGCACTCAAATTTCCTCGCTCGGGGATTGACTCGGGTTTCTAGCGGATCCCACCTGCGACGCAACGACCTTCCAACCCAGCAATCGATTTTTAGGGCCGTCTAACTCTGTATCAGTCAATATAACTGTTAGTTAAGTTAAAAATAAAAGGTGTTTCATATCAAACCTCTTGTTAGTTTCGCACAGAGAAGATTCAAGAAATAAAAGCAACGTCTAAAAAAAAAAAAGTTTCATTGGAATATGAAACAGGACATAATCTAGATTTTAAATATACAGGTCCTTATAAGGTAGAGCACTTAGGAGATAGAGATAACATAACAAATAATAAAAATAAATTAAATAATAAAAACAACTAGTTAGATAGAGATAGAACTTAGATAGATAACAAAGATAGATTAAAACTTCTTATTTCATAATCAATCTTAATTTGATAAATATATCACCTATGGTCATACATATAAATAAAATAAGCGCACAAAAAATAACCATAAATAATGTAAGCAAACCTAAGATAACAATAAAAAAAAATTTGATAAACTATAACAATAAAAAAAAACACAAAAAATTGTATCTTGTTGCTATAAATAATATAATTTCTTTAAGTTTGTAAAATTTATATAAGAAAATAACTCTATTATTTTACGTTATTTTTCAAATAGAGGAATAGATAGAATTTTTCAATAAATATTTTTCAAATATGTACACCAAGGACCAAGTCAGATGCAGGCCGCAGGAAAAAATGCTGACCCAGATGCGGTGTGTGCGGATTCCCATTTTCTAAATGGACTGAGATGGTGCAATGCGAAAAAAATGATCACTCGGTACGGGGTGCCAATGGTGATGGTGACAGACAATGGTATCCAGTTCACCAGTAGAAGCTTGAAAAGGTTTCTCGAGGAGCTCGGAGTACGGCATCAATTTACAGCAAAGTATACTAGAAAATCCTACGAAAAGGAAAAACAGGACGGTCAAAACAATGATCGCCGAGTTTGCGGGAGACGATCAGAGGACATGGGACATTAGAGGACAGTGAACTCAAGCGTGTCCGACTCCACAGGGTACACGCCGTGCTCCGTAACCCAAGGAAGAGAGCCGAGATTGCCGAAGGCATTATATGACAAGGATGCATTGGGGACGGGAGCAGCACAAGCCACTGAGAACGCAGCAAAGCTCCAGGAAGTGTTTGAGGTGGTTTGAAGGAACATGGAACGAGCGGCACCTGATCAGGCCAGGCACTGCAACCTAAAGAAACGGGAGTGGAGTTCCAAAATTTGCGACACCATGTGGGCGAAAGAACTTCGTGTCGCCAGCGAAAAGTATGCCTATAAAAGGCGGCAGTGGACACCGTGCGGCTTTCTTTAAGTAAACAGCATCGAAACGGAATCATCCCGCAGCACGACCCCGCAGGTGGCATCAGACGACAGCGACGTGCTCGTCTGCATGCCGGGATGGGACATCTGGCGGCTCCGGTCAACACGGAGAGCCAAGCGGAGCACTGCCCAACTGAGGAGCTGAAGGCACTCCGTCACAGATGGCAAAGGTGCCAGAAAAGGCTGGAAGCAGAGGCGGCTTTGGCTTTGGCTAGGGTCAGGAAAAAGTTTGCCTGAAAGTCCGAAGGAGGCACAGGTGGCGAACCAGCGGTGGAAGCTGGCCTGAGACTCGTCCATGGAGGCGACCAAGCGGTGGAGCTTAATGGCAGGGATGAACCGGGCGACCATGTTGAGCAGGGCAGCGCGTTGGAGATGCCTGCGGTTCAGAGCAACGCGGAACAGATGGGCCAGGAAGGGGGGCGATCGATGCGCGAATCCGACGGATGACGGGGCACGGGGCCATGGGCGCGAGGTCCGTGGGTAGGGCCAGCTCCGGTGGCAAGGCCCACGAGCGGCAGGCGTCATGACCGGAGAAGAGGCCGCCGAAACCTATTCTTAAAAGGTCTGACTCGGCAGGAGGCAGAGGATTGGTGCCGCAGGATAATTGGTCGCCGAAGCTTTGGCGCAAGGTAGAAGAGGAGACCAGGCGATGGCAGAAAAAGACCGGCAGAATGAGCGTCGTCTGTTTTTGGGTGCGCGGGGGCTCAGTGGGCTCGCGTCACCCGGAGTAAAAAATAAAATCAAGAGTAAAAAATAAAAAGATCGAAGGGCGAAACAGAAGGGAAACAAAAAAAGGAAAGATAATTTCGGGCGGAGCCGAAGTTGATATAACCTTGCAGTTAAGTAGCAGCATATATTATTAGATATTTATCTGATCGCATATAGTCAGCCGATCCATATGAAGTTTGGCAGATCGGAGTAGTTTGCCCAAACTAGAATCCACAGAGTGTCCCATCCTTCTAACTCAAAATCAACACAGTTATGGTATTTTCGATCAATCATATACATGGCAGCTATAGGTTATATTCGCCCAATCATTATGAAATTTGGCATATCGAATTTTTTTGCCCAAAGTGGAATTCATAAAAAGTCCCATCCTTCTAACTTAAAAAAAAAAAACAAAAATATGGCATTCCGATATATCAGGTTAAAGGCAGACTTATATACTACCTGTAAAGGAAAGAAGGGTGTGTGCAAAGTTTGATTGCTCAAAGTCGATTGCTTTAAAACTGAGAGACTAGTTTGCGTAGAAACAGACAGACAGACGAACATGCCTGTATCGACTTAAGAGGTGATCCTGATAAAGAATATATATACCTTATAGGGTCGGAGATGTCTCCTTCACTGCGTTGCACACTTTTCAACAAAATTATTATATTCTCTGCAAGGGTATAAAAAACATTAGAAATATATAATATATATAAAAAAAATATATATACATTTATTTAAAAAGGATAAAAAAAAATAATAGCATAAAAAAATAGAAATATAAAAAAAATGAAAAAAAAAAGGTTTTTCTAAAAGAAAAAATTAAAAAATAAAAATAAAAGGATAAAAGTTAGTTGATAGAGATATTAAATAGAGATAAAAAAAAGTTTTTTTAAAAAAACACTAGGGAAGAGAAGGAAAAACATGAAGAGCATGCATACACTAAGGAAAAAAAGAATAGAAAAAGGTATCAGCAAGAAGGAAAAAAGAGAGAAGAGCCAAGAGAATTATCAAAAAAAAAGAGGAAAGATAATATACATAAACACGTACAAATACATGTATATATTTAGAAAGCATATTGAAGAAGGAGGTAAGAAGAACAAGCCCGAACGAGTCAAAATTGTTGCAAAACCAATAGTGAATAAGGAAACAGAAAGGGGAACGAAACTTGACATCCTGGCAACCGAAGAAAGTGGGAGGTGGATAAGAAAGAGGGGAACAAAAAGAAACAAAACAAAAAAAGGAACCGGAAGTGAAGAAGGATGAATCTCCTCACGTCTGTAATTTCCCGAAGAAGGGGAAGTGTGAGGAGATTAAATGTCCCGTAACGGTTCTGGGCGGGGAGAGCGGGGAACGTAGCGGCCCGCGGGGGCGGTGTTTGGAACGTGCTAAAGGGAAGAAATGCCCCAACAGAATTGGATCGGCCAAAAGGGAAGTGTCTGGAGGAATACCGATGCGACAATGCGAGCCAAAGGGGGGGAAAGGGGGGTAACTAAGGAAGCCCGCCAATGGAAAAGCGAAGGGATACGACTCATTGGATATAAGGACTTGCGGCGAGAAAGAAAGAAGGACCCTCTTTGAGTAAGTCCGACATTCAAGCAGGAAAGTTTCTTTGGAGAATTTGGGAGTTATCGATTCCTGTCCGCAAGGACCAGGTGTGATTCTGTAAAGCGAGGGTTGACCAGCCCGGGAACTCAGTCCCACATATAAAACCAGGCAGGGACACCCCGGTCTATACATTCCTAATCCAGGCTGGGGCGTAGGCATCACCTGGAGTGAAGGCGCCCAACCTCTGGTCGGCCATAGATCTTGCAGAGCGTATGCACGCAGGTTTTTGATGACGAGTGGCGAACGCAACCCGGGGTGTGTCTTGAGGCGTAGGTAGGCCCTTCGTGCCCTTATCCGCTTGGCAGGCTCCAAGAAAGCATATCCTGCCCGAGGTACGCCTGGGAGCTATCCCGATTGGCGACCAACACGGTACGGGGGGTGTGTCTATTGATGATCAACCCGGAACAGTGACGGGTGATCGAAGGGCGGACGAACGTTGACGGCGAAGCCAAGCCGAAACCACTGGAAGAGCAGTGAGGATCCGGTCAAGAAGTCAACTCCAGTGAAACTCATGGTCAGAACCTGTAACTTTGTAACCAACCAAGATTTAGAGTAAAAGAGACATAATTGTACAAAAAACTATCGGTGTTATTTTTGGACTCGGGCTATCGCGTTAAATCAATGAATTTGGTGGAACGATCATAAAACCTCTGTAAGCTATCCGCGATCATTGTTGCGAACTAAACTGAACTAAAACAAAGTTTTGCTCCCCCTAAGGAACCTATATGGGGGCTTAAGATACAGTTAATCTGTAATGTACAAGTTAAGTAAATGGTACATAAACCGATTGCTAGTGTGTGTCCGCATCTTGCAGTTGAACTAATTGGATGTGTAGAAAGGAGACTGACTTTATTAATATACAAATTCAATATTAATACCTTCTTGTATATATGAATATATTAATTATATAACTATTTCATTTTATATATTATTATTCTAATTATGTAGCCAGTAATTTAATGGAAATATAGCAAAACGTAAAAATTATAAATGAACCATATAAAAGAGTGGATTGTGTTAAAATATTTTGTCGATTGGTTTAAATTAAAAAGTCTGCAGTTCTTGCTGCCTTTTCAGTGTTTGGTTACTGTAATGTTGGATTCTTGAAGTCATCGTTTTTTATGTAGGCTCTGACCTAATATTTTCTTTATTTTGCTAAACATTCTCTCGGCCGTTGAACAGGTGATCAACCGTCGTCCAGATCTATAGTAAACTGTCTTGGGGTAGGATCCTGAGTTGATCTTCTTGTAGGGCCTTTAGTTTTTGGAGTCAAAATAGACCGTTTGTGTACAGCTTAAGTTCTATTGGGGCATTGGTTCCAAATATCCATTGGAATGATTGATGAGTTTTTAATCATACCAAGGTGGAGTGCAAAGAATTGCTGTGACATTCTGTTCCAATCTTGTTATAAATAACTGGATATAGCATAATCATGCTAGAAGTACAGGATGAGAGGCCTTTTTGCGTTCTACAAGTGCTTATCCGACTGTTCGGCCTTGAGGATGTCGTTCTATGGGCGCTTGTTTTAATCTTTTCTAAAAACCGTGGTGCTAGCCGAGACACTGGTCTCTTGAATACTCCTTTGATATGCACTGCCCGAACGAGCTTGTCCGGTCCAGGATACGTGGCAAAGGCATCATCTGTTGTAAGATCGCTTACCAACTCCAAGTGAACTGCTTTCGAGGAGAAACAACAAAACACTGCGAAATAGGCTAACAAGGCCTACCTAGGTCGTTTTTTTATTTCGCGCGGTTGCCACTGCATACGTACATGATACCCTAAACGGATCGTGTTGAGCACATGTCGAGCTACAATGGCTAAGGAATAGAGGACGAAAGTTTCTAGTCCTTTTACTAGGAACGTTAAAATTTAAGCGTGTTAATAAATGCTGGCTGTCTAAATTACCATTAATAAGATTAAATAGAAACATGACACCCAGGATCGTTCTACGGTTTGTTAATGGTGGTAAGTTGATTAATAAAAGTCTACTATGATAGGAGGGAAGGTGAAGGCTTGCATCCCAATTTAGTCCCCTAGGTGCGAAAATAAGGATAATTTTTTGAACAGATTCTATGTGATCTTGGTGCACTCCGTATTTTGGACTCCAGACACAAGATCCATACTCAAGAATCGGACGGACCAATGATGTGTATAAAGTTTTTGTAATGTATGGGTCGATGAACTCTTTTGACCATCTTTCAATAAAACCAAGCACACCCATAGCTTTATTAACCATGGTGGATATATGGTCGGTAAATTTAAGTTTCAAATCTAATAGGACTCCCAGATCGTTAACCTGAGTTAAACGTTCTAAGGCGATCCCATAGAGAAAGTACGTAGCCTGGTGAGGGCTAGATCGATAAAATGACATGAGTGTACATTTCGATCCATTAAGCTTTAGGTCATTTGCTAAACACCAATTTTGAAATTTATCCAAATCGGATTGATGTCTAGATTGGGCGCTAGTAAATCTATATTGAAGACAAAGCTTAACATCGTCAGCGTACATAAGTACTAGTGAGTCAGTTAAGGCAAGTGGCAAGTCATTAATAAACAAAGTAAAAAGTAAGGGTCCAAAATGGCTTCCTTGAGGCACCCCAGATGTGACGCGGACTGTACGCGAGGTAACATCTTTAAAGAAGATTCTTCCAGATTCTCCAGGGCTCTTCCAGATATGTAGCTCGAAATCCAGATAAGGAGATCAGTTGGGAATCCCAAAAGACTGAGTTTGCTTATAAGAAGCGAATTTCTTTACTGAAGTCAGTGTAATTAACGTAAGTAAGCCATTATGGAACCTATCCGTGACAAAAGATGTTAGCTCCAATAAGTTGGTGGTGGTGGAGCGGCGCTTCATGAAGCCATGTTGGCACGGGGATATTATTGAACTACATAGGTGTTGCAATGTGGAGTGATAAGTTTTTCGAAAAGCTTCGGAATTGCTGACAATTTATAGATGCCTCTATAAATCAGATTTTTTCATATTTTTATTCAGAGGAATAATGTAAGATTCCTTCCACATAAGGAAAAAAATCGAAGTCTCTAGCGATAGATTAAAGAGTATAAAGAGCTTAAAGTACTTCAGAACACAGCATGGTACTCCATCGGGGCCTGGTCAATAAACGGGCTTGACCTTAAGAAGATCCAATAACACACCACTTTGATCAAAAGATGGGCAAAATATAAGGTTGGCTGATTGGATATTATAAGTGCTGGAATGGTGCTATGTGAATACGTTGTTTGAAAAAACTTTGCAAAGAGATTAGCCATTGCCAGATCAGTGTTCGCATAAGAGTTCTCAAACGAAAGCAGAGGCGGAAAAGATACAGATTTACTTTTAGTGTTTACAAACTTATAGAATGCTTCGGGTTCTGAGTAAACTGAATCCGGCAGCGGCGAATATAACTCCTATAACATTCGGCGTTATGCACGGTGAAATTACACCGAGCTACTAAGTACCTTGAATAACTAACTGTACAGCCAGATAATTTATGTTTATTTAAAAGTCTATTCATAACGTTCTTAAAATTTGATAGGTGCCTTGTATACCAAGGTGGATTAATTGAAACAGACGGATATTTCCATGGCACGCAAGCGTCGAAAAATAAATACAAAGTGTGATAAAATTTATTTAAGGCAATATTAATATTTTCGCATGCCAGTAAATCGAACCAATCAAATTCAAGAATTAACTTGTTTAGTTTCGTAAAGTCTGACTTACGGAAGACACGAACTTTTTGAGATTTTAGTTTAGACTTAAGGTCGATTAAGCTATTGGTTTTGATTAAAACTTCAAGAGTGGGATGATACGGATCCTCCGGGTTAGAAAGCGGCAAAGTTCTAGAAAGAGCAATTCCGTCAGGATCAGAAACGAAACACAAGTCTAGCAGCCGACCTAAGGAATTTCTAACGTGGTTAATTTGCCCGAGTGACATGTCGAACATACCCGCAGGGAAGTCGTGGTTAAGCAGTAAGGACGGTGAATTCTCAACATTGGACCACATGAGATCTGGTATATTGTAGTCCCCCAGAGCTACCAGCTGGTCCCCATCAGACAATCGGTCCGAAACGAGACGAATAGCGGACAAATTTTGCCAGTATGTGGGCGGTTCCGACGAAAGTGGTATGTAATAACAGGTAACGTATCAAGATTGACCGGACAAAGTGATTTTAACGCAAAGAAATTCTATGTCACCATACTCTTGTGATTTTACCTCTTCAGAAGAGAATTTGGAGTCTACAGAAATTAGGACTCCTCCTCCCCTTCGTAGTGTTCTATCACGTCTAAAAGTGGTGTACTCATTTGGTAAAACTTCGGAGTTTAAAATCTCCGGCTTTAACCAAGTTTCTGTAAAGTCTATAATGTGAGATGCAAAGGAAGAACTATCAGAATACAGTTTGGGAAGTTTACTACGTAGCTCTCTAGTATTCTGATAGGTAAGTGTAGGTAAGTGAAGAAATTAG
Source organism: Drosophila atripex (assembly GCA_035045925.1). Taxonomy (NCBI): domain Eukaryota; kingdom Metazoa; phylum Arthropoda; class Insecta; order Diptera; family Drosophilidae; genus Drosophila; species Drosophila atripex. The sequence continues at coordinate 217,476 of JAWNOP010000075.1, forward strand.
TTTTTTGAGGGTGAGGAAGATGAGGTGGAAGGTTGGTCAGTGGCTCTAACATGTGTGAGTTTCACTCACACAGGCTTGGTAATTTTTTTCTTCACCGTACTTGGCTGATGTTCTTTGACAAAAATGTTCTCTGGCCAAAAGCTGGCGGAACAGATCGCCTTGAACATCTGCACGGGCACACGTATTTTGAAAGATGACGTGTGCCTGGTGTATGAGTATTTAAATTTTGTAATATCTGCCACCTTAATATCGGCTTTTGTTTTGGCTTTGATATAAGGCGAGATATCTATCTCAGAAGTGTCAGGGGCAAGCCGAGAAATAAATATGTGTTTCGATGGCGGGATCACCTGCAAGGGTGCCGCCGTAACTAATACTGCAGCATCAGTTCGTACCGGGGGTCCGGACGGTTGAATACCCTGTTCGGTGACTCTTAAGGAGGTTTGAGTTATTGGGTCTGGTGGTATCACTTGGAGTGATGCCACAGAGGACAAATCGGACAATTGCTCATTAATACTGAGAAATTCGGCAGACGAATTTTTCCCAGTTCCAGCCCTTGGGGTGGCCAGAGATATAAGCGGCTGAATAAGTGTCGGCTGAGTAGGCTGGAGTTAATTCGCCACAAGCACATCACTAATAGCGTATTTCTTACGCTTTGAAGACTCATTTAATAGTTGAAGACTACTAAACGGTGTATCTAGAGCACAGATTTGGTCATTGATTTTACGAAAACCGCTAATCAACTCTTTAAATCCACTTTTAGTCTGTCTCATGAACGATCTCAATTCGTCCTGAACAGCACGACAGCTATCAGCCGAAGTGGAGGCCAGACCTACTTGAAATGGCATCCGATACTGAGGCCGTGAACCCGGCACACTTAGCGTGCAAAACGTTTTCACAGAGCCAGCAGTGGATGGTAGGCTGGGATGAGGAGATTGTCTTATTACAAGACCTCAAAGCACAGACAAGTTTAAATTCCATGATTCATTATTTATTACTATTTATGTTTTTATTATTGACGTACCTTGAACCACTGTGCCAGGGAAACGATAGAGGGGAGATTAAAGAGAGCGATTAGTGGGGGTTAGTGAACAGCAAAGAAAAGAGATAAGATTCTCTACTGAGCAATAGTAGAAGCAACACCGTAAAAGAAGAAGGAGCAGATCAGAGCTGTGTTTGGATGAAAATTAATAAAATTATTATTTTACCTCCAAATATACCACTGCACACGCGAAGCGATACGGATGATTAATATTTGAAAGTTTAATTTTAAAAATATAAATAAATAAAAATAAACACCGGATTGTTTAGTGGTAATAAACAAAGCAAAAAACGAAGTTCGCAAAATAAAAAACACGTCCATTCGCTTTAAGATAAAAAGAATGAATTGTTTTAGTGACAACAATGATACTTGTCGCTCAGTGAGCTTGTGATCCTGAGTCTAGCAGAGCTCGAAATTTTGCTACTTTACCGTTACCTGTCTGAACCGCTACCTTTGCTTTCGCAAAATGTTGTTATTCTTGTTAGCCGCTGCACCGACACCTGGGGAATGAAGGCTTGTGGATTCCAGGTGAAACAATGTGTGATGCTTTTTGTCCCACTTGAAATAATTCCTTTCTTTGGATTCCATACAGTTGCCATACATTTTTTGTTTTTTTATCCAATGTAATCTTTCAGATACAGTTTTCGCGCGGAACTCCTCACATTTATATAACGCATGATTTGGAGCCTTGCATTAGTAGCTCGATTCTTGTTTACTGGGTGTGCACGCGATATTTTTTTAATCTTATTGAATTTATGGTGTTGTCCTTTCTGAGCTCAAGACTCTTATTCTTTTTTGAGGAATTCCAGCATCGTTTGTAGGGGCTGTATAAGTTGTCAAATGTCTGCTGAGTCTACTGAGTTGCCAATTGTCGAATATAACCCCTTTAGTCATGTCATGTGGATACATTGATGCCCAGTTCCTTTAATGAGGCAAGGGTTTCTAGCGTGGTTATGTTCAGCTTCTCTATTTGGCACTGTCAGAGACTGGGCTCTGATGAAGTCGCCGACGAATAACTGTATTCGCAATGAACCGAGGATTGTCATATAATTCAACTATTACGCGCCAAGCATATTAATACATAGTTGTCCTCATTCAGCGCGATGTGGCGTATCAATCGTTCAGCATTTCCAGGAAGAGCAGATTTGGAACCACATTTTCTTTACTACTGGTTTTTTAGTTTCATGGACCAGGCAGGAAAATACATGATGGAATTTTTTCCCTTTATTTCTCGCAACTGATCCAGGGGTCCTCAGCATACTCTATGGAGGCTTCGGTTCTGGCCGTTCCATGGATTTTTCATTGAAGTTTTTTCGTGAATGGATAATTTTGTTTGAAAATATTATACTTATTGTTTTCGGTTCGGCCCATCCTTTTTATAATTTCAAATGCATCTGGCGCTCTCCTGACCAATTTCTTGTTGGCAATCTTGGAGGCTCTTCCCATCAACAGCTGGTTCTAAAAGGATTTTATGGGCAATTTTTTTCCTTTGCATTTTTATGTTCTTTGTTTCTGACCTTTGAGAATGTTTTATTTGCTGCTAGTATGCTAGAGGCATTCCAACTCGCTCGCGATAGTGGTCGAAGAAACTGGACTTTTTTTATGGACTAAGGGAAGTGTTGTGCCTTTAATATACTGTTCTGCCGAATCTGCTGTCTTTCTTGTAGAACGATAGAACTCACTATTCGTTCCTTTCTGATTTTGTTCGATTGGTGATCCTAGGATTGCAGAACCACTTCGGGATCATCAAAATGTTCTTTAATGATTAAGTTGAGCAAAGGGTACATAACCCGATTATTAGTTTGTAGCCGCAACTTTTACTTAAACAAATAAACAAACAAGACGGCACGAAAGAAATTAATGTTGAATAGGTTTGCCTGAGACTGACTTTATTAATATAAAAGTTCAATATATATATTCAATTGTATACATGGATATTGCTTAGGTTGTTAACGATAAATTAACCATTCAAAAGTGTCGATTGTGTTATAATATTTTGTAGATTGCAATAAATTTGAATGTCAACAGTTCTAGCTTCCGTTTGTTGTTGTTGCTGGAGTATTTGGATCTTTAAGTCATAGTTTATATGTAGGCTATGACCGAATATTTTCCGTATTATGTATTGTTTTTTTTTACTTAATATTAAATGCCCATGACTTAACAGATTCCTTGTATGATTTGGAATGGGAGGTGGGTGAGTACTGTAGTGTGAGAATGGCAAGTGTGTAAGGTTACTTGATATACTAAGTATTTTATTAAGTATCTTACTAAGTAAGTAAGCTAATAAGTATCTTAGATGACTTATTTAACAGCCAGTTATTTTATGTTTATTTGATTTTCTTTAATTTTAAAAAGCATTAATATGTTTTAAAAGACCATAACGTGGGATGCAAGGACAGAACTATCAGAGTTCAGTATCACAAGTTTGCTACTTAACCCCCTATTCTAGGTATTCTAGGTAAGTGTAAGTAAAGAAATGATTTTTTTGGGGCTGAGGAAGTGGCTCTAAAATGTGGGAGCTTTACTCCCACAGGATTGTAAATATTTGAAAGATGACATGTGCCTCGTATTTTAATTAAGTGTATTAATTTAAAAATATTCTCTGCCCTTACATTGGTTTTTGTTTTGCCTTTGATAGAAGCCGAGTAATCCTGATTTGTTTCGATGGTGGAATCACCTGTAAGTGTTTTTGTGTTGCAGGTACTAATACTGCAACATCAGTCGGTTCGGGGGGTGGGTAAGATTCAAAACCCTATACGGTGACTTTTAAAGGGGTATCATTGAATTGTTTTGATGGCATCACTTGATAAAATGCCATTGAGAACATATCGAACAATTGATTGGAGGCCGAAGTTTTCCCAGATCCAGCCCTTGGGGTAGGCAGAGATATGAGCGACTGAAGATTATTCTTCAAATCACCACCGCTTTGGACTACACTCTAAGGGTTTCGATGTTTCAGGTACTAATACTGCAAGATTAGTCGGTTCTGGGGGTCGGCAATATTGAAAACCCTGTACGGTGACTTTCAAGGGGGTATCATTTAATTCTTTTGTTGGCATCAAACGTACAAATTAAGTCATTGAATATGCAAAACCCCTAATCAACTCATTCAAGCCTCATATACGCTCTGAGTCTGTCTCATGAACGATGTTCTTTAATGATTAAGTTGAGCAAAGTCTTGATTTATTTTGTCTTGAACAGCGGTAAAAAATGTAGATATATCAAAACCAACAAGAAAGGATAGCTAACTTCGGGCGGAGCCGAAATTGATATACCCTTACAGTTAAGTAGCAGCAAATATTATGAGATATATATCGGATCGCATATAAAAGGCCAATTCTTATGAAGTTTGGCAGATCAGAGTAGTTTGCCCAAACAAGAATCCACAGAAAGTCCCATCCTTCTAACTCAACAAACAACAAAGTTGAGGCATTCCCGATCACGGCATATGGCAGAGTCGGCCGATCCTTATAAAATTTGGCATATCGAATAATTTTGCCCAAAGTGGAATCCATAGACAGTCCCATCTTTCTTACTTAAAATAAACAATGTTATGGTATTTCCGATCAATCAGATAAATGGCAGCTAAACGATGTTAACGAATTATTCCGGCCGTTCCGACTTATATACTGCCTGCCAAGAAGTTTGAAAGATGGAAAAGTGTGAAAAGTTTGAAGTTGATAGCTTTAGAACTGAGAGACTAGTTTGCGAAGAAACGCACAGACGGACAGACGGGCATGCTTTTATCGATTCAGGAGGTGATCGTGATCAAGAACATATATACTTTATAGGGTCGGTGTTGCACACTTTTAACCAAAATTATAAATCCCTCTGCAAGGGTATAAAAAGAATTTTAATCACAGAAGAGATGTGCTTGGAAAAAACTTACAAACTTTATTGATTTACCTCCACATATACCACTGCACACGCGAAGTGATAGGGATTTTAAAATCTGTATAACATGGTTTAAATAACATTTATTACACTAACGTTTATTGTTAAAAAAAAAATGTTGATAAAAATGCAGTTTTCACGAAAAAAACACGTCCGATTGTCTTAAGAAGAAGTGACTGTCATATTTTCCAGCGGCTGCCATGCTAAATATTGCATTGGAAAGAAGAGGATTTTTAGTGAATGCAAAACTTAATATCAGTTAAATTTTTAAATATTTAAAAATATTATCAATTTAGAGATGATTTTTTCCATTTTCATTCAGAGGAAGCGCATTTGTTATACATGAGGTTAAATTTTAGGAGGTGAACAAGTTGTTTAAAAAATTTTGGCAGTGTGAGCAGAAAAGGAACAAATACATTTTTGATCTTTATAACGCTTACGCTTCGTAATTAATAAAATTATAATAATAAACCGCAAGCATTTTGCACCGTACTTCAATTTCCCTATTTCTATCAAACTGAAGTGTTCAGAGATAACTGCTGCTGCTGTGCCTTTTCAAAGTTCACAATTATAACCGTAGCAAAGTCAGCACTAGCATGGCTGATCTCAACGGGTTTCCTCTTAATGACAAAGTGAAATTACTTATTGTACTCTATGGTTGCAAGAAAGAATAATATCGCGACATCGACTATTATTTCCAATTTGCCAGGTGTCTAGGCAATTTCTATAAGAGTACTGTGGAATCCTTCCATCTGTCCGCTTAACTGGGGCTTATCAAAGCTCACCAAAATGTCTTTTGAACGGTATTTGCTGACTCTGCCACTTTCACCTTTCAGTAACTCTGTCCAAGGTCTCGCTATTGATGCGGAATCTGTGATGAAGCATCGATAGTAACTTGCTAAGCCCAAGAACGATCTCAGCTCGAACAAATTACTTGGCAAAAACAAAAGAAAAAGAAGTTTTCTTCCTATCCAAATCCGCTAGTTCTATCTGGTGATATCCGGACTTAAGGTCGAGGGTAGTGAAAAATTTGGCCCTTAACAGATTCGACAGTATCATATTTATACTCGGCATTGGGTATTTATAGGCAATAGTTTTCAAATGTAATTTTCTAAAATACTCTACAAAGCGTTTATTAGGTGATCCAGAGGCGTCGCTAACTTTTTTACCTACAACCTATTTGGGGTTATTGTAGGGAGACCGAAATGGTCGAATAATGTAATTTTTTAGTAGGTCTTTGATTTCCTGATTGAATAAATCGGCAGCACCTATCGGAAACCTATCGGATACTGGCTCATTATCCTTAGTCCGAATAGTCGCTACAACATTTGTGTTGAACGGTAACTTCTTATTTGGGTCCGGTTAATAAGAAGGCTTTCTTAAACAAAAAGACAAACCTGGCATTTGTGTTCTATTTTCTCAAACTCATGCAGCGACTGAACAGAAAATGGACAATCAAACGGAATTAAGAAGCCTCCGTGTCTACTAGAAACTTTTGTGATTCCCCCGCTACTGTTCGTTGGACGAACGGTAGCAGAGCAGATCCCCTAAAAAATGCACGACATCCCTTTCATAGTCTGTTTCTTCTACACCATCTATGTCATCTACCGTATCACTTGCAATCTGATTATGATAATCTTCGGTTTGACCACACTTATCTTCTTCAAACTGATGATTAACTCTTTGTTAAATTATGCTCTTCGGCACAATTTGAACAAAAAAGTACATGTACTTAGAAAGTTCAACACCCCTGGTTCTCAGAATCGGAATATTTAAAATTTAAGATATTTATATCCATTTCAAACGTAAACAGCTCTAAAGTTAAAACAAAATCAATCTTTTTATGCAAGACCTAATTATATCATTCGGAACAATTGCACAAAATTATACACTTTTCCGGCACAATCAGCACACAAATACATTTTATTTAAAACTCAAACAACCCTGGTTCTCAAATTCGGAATATTTTAAATATTTGTTTGTTTTGTGACCAAATATAAAATTATATGCATTTCAACCGTATACAGCCTTTAATAAAAAAAAGCAAACGTTTCCATGTGGAACCTATTTGTATTATTCGAATCGGGTACATTGAATGTGTATGCATGCTACACTATTTCGGCACTATTTGAACAAAAAAATACATGCACTTAGACAGTACAACACCCCTGGTTCTCAGAATCGGAATATTTAAAATTTAAGATATTTTTGTTCTGTGACCAATTATGAAAATTATATGCCTTTCAAACGTATACAGCTCTAAAGTTAAAACAAAATCAAACTTTAGTATGTAAGACCTAATGTATAATTCGGAACAATTTCACAAAAATATACACTTCTCCGGCACAATTAACACACAAATACATGTACTTTAAAACTCAAACACTCTTGGTTCTCAGAATCAGAATATTTCAAAAAATTTTTTTTTGTGACCAAATATAAAATTATATGCATTTCAACCGTATACAGCCTAAAGTAAAAAGAAACAAACAAATGTAAGACCAAATTGTATTATTCGAAACGGGTACATTGAATGTGTATGCATGCTACACTATTTCGGCACAATTTGAACAAAAAAGTACATGTACTTAGACAGTACAACACCCCATGTCCCTAAAATTTGTGATATTTTTTGTTTTGTGACCAAATGTTAAAAATATATGCATTTCAAACGTATTTCGCAATTTGAACAAAAAAGTAGATGTACTTAGAAAGTCCAACACCCCTGGTTCTCAGAATCGGAATATTTTAAATTTAAGATATTTATATTTACTCTCGTAGTTTGCCTCTATTTTCTGAGCCATTGCCAAGGCTGATGGCCAGTCCCTAGGCTGACCAGCAAAAAGCACATCGGTTAAGTTTCTCATCAGCCCGGTTTTTATCATTCCTGGTATTTATCATGCCTGGTCAGTCTCATATATCATAGTTGTCTTATCTTTAAGGAGTGTCAGCTTTTTTTTCACTGTCTTCTTGGCGGTCCAGAACAGTCCATTCTTGGGTATCAGTTTTAGGGTGATGATTTTATTTTTCCTCGCGCCTTCGGTGCTTGGAAATCTTCTCGGGGTCTTCGACTCGGTTGGGTGCCAGATAAGGTTATGAAATTCTTTATTGTATTACTTTATAATACACTCGATGTAGAAGAGGTGCCTTTTTCTTTGGCTGTCAGCTCAGAACTGCTTAACATAAGAGAGAGTGAGAGAGAGCGCTTAATCGTAACTTAACTCGCACAGATCACGGCCGTCGACCAGAGCCCGTCGTAAGATTTCGTTTGCCGTCCGTGGTCAAGATCTTAGCTCAGATCACCATTGCATTGTTAATTTGTACATCGGTGCTTGCCAGAAGATCGAACCATTGAATAAATAAATAATGTTATAAAGTTATCGAAAGTCATCTCTACCGAAAAAGGAAAAGTCTGACTTATGGTCGACACAAGTAACCGTTTTGATTAAACCCTTCAGCATGAGGTGAGTTAAAAAACTTATTAAAAGTGACTTGCACATTCCATACGGATAAGATAAAAGCACAAGTCTAGGAGCCGATACTAGACAAGTACTCTTTACGGCGTTTATTATGTCTTTGATAAAAACCCAGATATGAATTGTCCAAGAGTTGGGTTTCTTTTTTGAGTGGTTTTTAAATGGGTTTAGGTCCTAATTGGGTCCGAGATTTCAAAGACAAAAACGGACACTTTATTTCAAATAATTGTTTGCTTTCTTGTTTTCTTTTCTGTTTTTTCCTACAATTTTGTGGTATAGCATTCGGAAGCCGAATTTTATTCTGCTTTTGTGCCCTTGAAGTGTGGAGAGATATGAGTAGTTATATGTACATAGTTTGATCAGATACACGCTACATACATGGAAGTGAATTTTATCCCTGGAAAGCTCATTCAGCATCTCAAATTACAATCAGGCAAGAATTAAGTAATATTTGCCTGTCTCATGAAAGATTAGAATAAGTTTTACAATACACAATATAATAATAATGGGTCCAACACTACGGGAAAGGCATCACAGACTGATTCAGTGAAACCGGTACGTTTAGCAAAACGTTTACGCGGCGAACAGTGGATGCTAGACTAGGACGCAATATTCTGAAAGCAGAAAAATGCAAACCCAAGATAATATAAAAATAAACGTAGACTTATCCAACACAATTAATAATAATAATAAGGAAAAATTAGAGTGCTAGAGTTATAAGGGTTATAGAGTGCGTATGACAGAGCTGCAAAAAGAGAGGCAAGTATTATGAGTAAAAGGCAACAGCTAATCTATATTTTTGTTATTTTTAATTAAATAAATTAAACCTTTAGTTTTATTTAGTTATATAAATCTACCTTATAGTTAAAGCTTAAAGATATCTGGTGTATAGAGTAATAGCGACTAATAGCCTTACACTTATGTTATTTTTTTAAAAACTTCTCAATTATTTGTGAAATGTTTCCAGTGAAATTAGCTAGAGCTAGGGTATAGTTTGAGACGCTGAAGTAGAAAGAATTTACCTGGCTTCTATCCGTTCATTGTTGCATTGTTCGTGTAATGTGTTCCAAATATTTTTGGATAATGTTTTGTGACAAAATTGCTGAATTTAGTTGCATAGTAGCAACGATTGTTAATGTTGGTGGTACCGGAGGAAGAAAATTGGGTGACAGGCGTATTTGCCTTTCATTTTGCACATATATTAATGGCTTTAAGGAATTCTTATACCTCGCTTGAGACAACCGATGAGATAAGGAGGAGTCCCGCATTTATATTTCTGATTACGGTATGTTTTATGGATTGGGTGGTAAGGGTTTTAGGGTTACAGCCACATTTTCTTATCTATTGAAATATTTTTCGAGAAAGACTTTAACCCCATTTTTAAGATGTCTACTTGTTATTGTTAAAGCCGTGGGCTCGATTCCATGCAGAAAGAGCTGTATTATGAGTTGATTTGTAGTTACTTTTAATGTTTATTTTATATTGCAGTCTTTATATAAATTGGTTTATTTAAGCACTTCTTTTAAATGGGAATTTATAAAAATTAAGATAGTTTTTTATATATGCAATCACGCTTATCACAAAAAAATTCCGAGCGCTCCATACTAAAAATTTTTGTTTTTGCTGTCTTCTTGTGAACAGTGTTCTTTTAAATAACGTTCCTCCGGAGCAAATTTTGTTCTTTTGTGTTAAAAAAATAGAACATTTATTTTTTTTTTCCAAAAGCTACATGCCTTAACTATTGAAAAAACGCATGAAATATTAAATTCGGTTCATTAAAACGCGTGCATTTTCAAAAATTTAAAAACAATATTCATGGCCATTTGTTCTAGATTTCGGGGCTGATTCATTAGTGATCAGGGGGACGCATTGCCCATGCGGCATGGGTGATTCATAATTGTTTCATGAGTGACTGGTACTGCTGGGTTGCTAAGTTCATCGCTACAGCTGTGTTGCGTAGCAACTAAATATAACTATTATTTTTAGCAAACATATCTGGCATTTGAAAAATATTCAAGAACATTAATCAATCTGTTTAGTTGCTAATAAAAATAAATCTTCTAAGCCTCAATAAAATGTCTGATTCTGATGATATGGTCTCGTGTGATTTTGCACACATTTCGGATGCAGACGCTGGATCAACTCCTGAACCTGAGCAATTGGCACTTCTTCCACCCAATCATCCACTTTTGCGCAAATTTCAACAGTCTTTAAAGGAACATCTATTACGAACAAAATGTGAATTGGAAAACGAAATCGCAGAAATAAAATATCAAGTTAAACTGAAAGAACAACGGCGAGAAGAGCAGGGGCTAGCGTTATATGATATGCAACAAAACATGGGATTTCAAGAAGAACAAATAAAAGAAATATCTGCTGTAATTGAGAAACATATTAAGAATAGACAAGTTGAGGAATCAATTGTTACTACGCTAAAAAAAGAATACGATGAAAAAATTAAACTAGCTAAATGTTTTAAGACCATGTACCATGAACGTATGGCTGAACTTGAACATTTACAAAGTTTGGGGAGTAATATAAAAAAATGGGCTTTTGATGTCGAAGATGAAGTTAAAAATGCGAAACGTATTGTAAGCAGAGATTCACAGCTGCAAAACCAGCTATCTCAAGAAAAAAGAAAATCGGATATACTCTTTTACCGTTTGGATATGGAAGTTAAAAAAAGAGAGGCTGAACTGCAGTCAATTTTTGATGAAGAAATTCATATGAAAGAAGTGGTTAATATTCTAAATATGAGCATAGCAGATGCCAATACAGATCTAGAAGTATTGCAAAATGAACACAAGCGTCTTACACAAGCTTGGAGTGAGGTTATTATAGCAATTCAACTAAGGGACAAAATATTATTTCAAGTAAAAGATACTATAAGGTTAGAATTTTCAATTTCATTTTTTTAATTCAAATTCAAAGTTTTAATTTCAAATATGTTAATCATCAGAAAGTACAGAGAGTCAATAAAGCTAAAAGTAACTGGAATTGAAGCAATAAAGAAACAAATTGGAAAGGAAATGGAATTAAATAAAAAATTGGAATCCTTCAAGCAACGACTAGCCGACGATACCAACTCTTTGCGTCGTGACTGTAAGTACAAAATTAAACTTCACAAGCCAACACCACATTTCTTCCAATATTTAAAACAATTTGAGATTTTTAAGAACACAAGCCGAAAATTTAAAATTTTTTTTACTCCACGCATAATTTCAACTGCTCTTTTACCTTTAGGCCCACTAAACCAAAGTCCAGAACAAACGTAGGTTCCTTCACCCACAGTTTCCGGGGTACACCTAACATAAGAAATTGATCAAATTTTACTATATATTGAATTATGTAGGCCATGTAATTCCATTGACCATCGTTGTTATACCCTTGCAGAGGGTATTATAATTTTGGACTTGGTTCACTTTGGGTGAAATAATTTGACATGCCAAATTTCATAAGGATCGCCCGACTATATCCTATAGCTGCCGTATAACTGATTGATCGGGAATGCCAAAACTTCGTTGTTTTTTAAGTTAGAAGGATGGGACTTTGTATGGTTTCCACTTTGGGCAAACAAATCCGATCTGCCAAATATCATAAGGATCGGCCGCCTATATACGATCCGATATATATCTTATAATAAAGATGCGTGTCGCCACCTAGCGGACTGCCTCTCAACTGCAATTGTATATCAACTTCGGCTCCGTCCGAAGTTAGCTTTCCTTTCTTATTTATATTAAAATTTTTTTTTAAAATTTGAGTATGTTTGTTCGTAGCCCAACTTTTGGTATATCGTTTATATAGGGAAAAGTCGCTTACTCAAGATTTATTTCGATAAGCAGAGGAAGATTTTTAAAGTAGCACGGAGCAACAACTGAAGTTTAGAACAATTTCGGGCGAGATATTGTCAAGAATAGCCCAACGGAAGAGCTCTTGGTTGATGTGTAAAGGTACCGGGTTCGAGTCGAGTTAAAGAATTCAACAATTTTTGTTATTTTGTGTATTTTTACTCATTAATTGTTTTTTTTTTATTAAGTTTTGTTATAAAAACATCTTGTATTTAAGAAACACCAAGGAAAATTTTTAAATTGGTGATTTGGGCAATAGCTGAACGGATAAACCGTTTCATAAATTGATCCGGAAGGCTCAGGTGCGGCTCCTAGCATATTCAATCAGTCCAATAAAAGACTGAAAAATAAAAAGTTTAACTAATCAAATAAAAAAAATTGAGACGTATTTATAAATAAAAAAAATTTTATTTTTTTTTTAAATTTAAGTATTTTTTTCATTACGAGAAGAATTTTTCATGCTTAATTCAAGAATTTTCGTTCTCAAAATTGAACTTTAGGAAATAAAATTCGTACTTAACGTTTTTTCTTGAATTATGTAAAGTTTTTCTTGGTCGACATCCAAGTGTTTTCGTATTTGGTTTAACTACGAAATTCTTGATTTTTCTCTGAGTGCGGGGACAAACGTTCATGCAACGTTCATGGTCAGTCTCATATATCATAGTTGTCTTATTTTTAAGGAGTGTCAGCTTTTTTTTCACTGTCTTCTTGGCGGTCCAGAACAGTCCATTCTTGGGTATCAGTTTTAGGGTGATGATTTTATTTTTCCTCGCGCCTTCGGTGCTTGGAGATCTTCTCGGGGTCTTCGACTCGGTTGGGTGCCAGATAAGGTTATGAAATTCTTTATTGTATTACTTTATAATACACTCGATGTAGAAGAGGTGCCTTTTTCTTTGGCTGTCAGCTCAGAACTGCTTAACATAAGAGAGAGTGAGAGAGAGCGCTTAATCGTAACTTAACTCGCACAGATCACGGCCGTCGACCAGAGCCCGTCGTAAGATTTCGTTTGCCGTCCGTGGTCAAGATCATAGCTCAGATCACCATTGCATTGTTAATTTGTACATCGGTGCTTGCCAGAAGATCGAACCATTGAATAAATAAATAATGTTATAAAGTTATCGAAAGTCATCTCTACCGAAAAAGGAAAAGTCTGACTTATGGTCGACACAAGTAACCGTTTTGATTAAACCCTTCAGCATGAGGTGAGTTAAAAAACTTATTAAAAGTGACTTGCACATTCCATACGGATAAGATAAAAGCACAAGTCTAGGAGCCGATACTAGACAAGTACTCTTTACGGCGTTTATTATGTCTTTGATAAAAACCCAGATATGAATTTTAGAGGTTTGCAGGGGATAGCCGTGAGATAAAAATGAATTTTAGAGGGGTACGGTCGGTACCCAGGTGTCCAAGAGTTGGGTTTCTTTTTTGAGTGGTTGTTAAAAGGGTTTAGGTCCTAATTGGGTCCGAGATTTCAAAGACAAAAACGGACACTTTATTTCAAATAATTGTTTGCTTTCTTGTTTTCTTTTCTGTTTTTTCCTACAATTTTGTGGTATAGCATTCGGAAGCCGAATTTAATTCTGCTTTTGTGCCCTTGAAGTGTGGAGAGATATGAGTAGTTATATGTACATAGTTTGATCAGATACACGCTACATACATGGAAGTGAATTTTATCCCTGGAAAGCTCATTCAGCATCTCAAATTACAATCAGGCAAGAATTAAGTAATTTTTGCCTGTCTCATGAAAGATTAGAATAAGTTTTACAATACACAATATAATAATAATGGGTCCAACACTACGGGAAAGGCATCACAGACTGATTCAGTGAAACCGGTACGTTTAGAAAAACTTTTACGCGGCGAACAGTGGATGCTAGACTAGGACGCAATATTCTGAAAGCAGAAAAATGCAAACCCAAGATAATATAAAAATAAACGTAGACTTATCCAATACAATTAATAATAATAATAAGGAAAAATTAGAGTGCTAGAGTTATAAGGGTTATAGAGTGCGTATGACAGAGCTGCAAAAAGAGAGGCAAGTATTATGAGTAAAAGGCAACAGCTAATCTATATTTTTGTTATTTTTAATTAAATAAATTAAACCTTTAGTTTTATTTAGTTATATAAATCTACCTTATAGTTAAAGCTTAAAGATATCTGGTGTATAGAGTAATAGCGACTAATAGCCTTACACTTATGTTATTTTTTTAAAAACTTCTCAATTATTTGTGAAATGTTTCCAGTGAAATTAGCTAGAGCTAGGGTATAGTTTGAGACGCTGAAGTAGAAAGAATTTACCTGGCTTCTATCCGTTCATTGTTGCATTGTTCGTGTAATGTGTTCCAAATATTTTTGGATAATGTTTTGTGACAAAATTGCTGAATTTAGTTGCATAGTAGCAACGATTGTTAATGTTGGTGGTACCGGAGGAAGAAAATTGGGTGACAGGCGTATTTGCCTTTCATTTTGCACATATATTAATGGCTTTAAGGAATTCTTATACCTCGCTTGAGACAACCGATGAGATAAGGAGGAGTCCCGCATTTATATTTCTGATTACGGTATGTTTTATGGATTGGGTGGTAAGGATTTTAGGGTTACAGCCACATTTTCTTATCTATTGAAATATTTTTCGAGAAAGACTTTAACCCCATTGTTAAGATGTCTACTTGTTATTGTTAAAGCCGTGGGCTCGATTCCATGCAGAAAAAGCTGTATTATGAGTTGATTTGTAGTTACTTTTAATGTTTATTTTATATTGCAGTCTTTATATAAATTGGTTTTATAAGCACTTCTTTTAAATGGGAATTTATAAAAATTAAGATAGTTTTTTATATATACAATCACGCTTATCACAAAAAACAAATTCCGAGCGCTCCATACTAAAAATTTTTGTTTTTGCTGTCTTCTTGTGAACAGTGTTCTTTTAAATAACGTTCCTCCGGAGCAAATTTTGTTCTTTTGTGTTAAAAAAATGAAACATTTATTTTATTTTTCCAAAAGCTACATGCCTTAACAATTGAAAAAACGCATGAAATATTAAATTCGGTTCATTAAAACGCGTGCATTTTCAAAAATTTAAAATCAATATTCATGGCCATTTGTTCTAGATTTCGGGGCTGATTCATTAGTGATCAGGGGGACGCATTGCCCATGCGGCATGGGTGATTCATAATTGTTTCATGAGTGACTGGTACTGCTGGGTTGCTAAGTTCATCGCTACAGCTGTGTTGCGTAGCAACTAAATATAACTATTATTTTTATCAAACATATCTGGCATTTGAAAAATATTCAAGAACATTAATCAATCTGTTTAGTTGCTAATAAAAATAAATCTTCTAAGCCTCAATAAAATGTCTGATTCTGATGATATGGACTCGTGTGATTTTGCACACATTTCGGATGCAGACGCTGGATCAACTCCTGAACCTGAGCAATTGGCACTTCTTCCACCCAATCATCCACTTTTGCGCAAATTTCAACAGTCTTTAAAGGAACATCTATTACGAACAATATGTGAATTGGAAAACGAAATCGCAGAAATAAAATATCAAGTTAAACTGAAAGAACAACGGCGAGAAGAGCAGGGGCTAGCGTTATATGATATGCAACAAAACATGGGATTTCAAGAAGAACAAATAAAAGAAATATCTGCTGTAATTGAGAAACATATTAAGAATAGACAAGTTGAGGAATCAATTGTTACTACGCTAAAAAAAGAATACGATGAAAAAATTAAACTAGCTAAATGTTTTAAGACCATGTACCATGAACGTATGGCTGAACTTGAACATTTACAAAGTTTGGGGAGTAATATAAAAAAATGGGCTTTTGATGTCGAAGATGAAGTTAAAAATGCGAAACGTATTGTAAGCAGAGATTCACAGCTGCAAAACCAGCTATCTCAAGAAAAAAGAAAATCGGATATACTCTTTTACCGTTTGGATATGGAAGTTAAAAAAAGAGAGGCTGAACTGCAGTCAATTTTTGATGAAGAAATTCATATGAAAGAAGTGGTTAATATTCTAAATATGAGCATAGCAGATGCCAATACAGATCTAGAAGTATTGCAAAATGAACACAAGCGTCTTACACAAGCTTGGAGTGAGGTTATTATAGCAATTCAACTAAGGGACAAAATATTATTTCAAGTAAAAGATATTATAAGGTTAGAATTTTCAATTTCATTTTTTTAATTCAAATTCAAAGTTTTAATTTCAAATATGTTAATCATCAGAAAGTACAGAGAGTCAATAAAGCTAAAAGTAACTGGAATTGAAGCAATAAAGAAACAAATTGGAAAGGAAATGGAATTAAATAAAAAATTGGAATCCTTCAAGCAACGACTAGCCGACGATACCAACTCTTTGCGTCGTGACTGTAAGTACAAAATTAAACTTCACAAGCCAACACCACATTTCTTCCAATATTTAAAACAATTTGAGATTTTTAAGAACACAAGCCGAAAATTTAAAATTTTTTTTACTCCACGCATAATTTCAACTGCTCTTTTACCTTTAGGCCCACTAAACCAAAGTCCAGAACAAACATAGGTTCCTTCACCCACAGTTTCCGGGGTACACCTAACATAAGAAATTGGTCAAATTTTACTATATATTGAATTATGTAGGCCATGTAATTCCATTGACCATCGTTGTTATACCCTTGCAGAGGGTATTATAATTTTGGACTTGGTTCACTTTGGGTGAAATAATTTGACATGCCAAATTTCATAAGGATCGCCCGACTATATCCTATAGCTGCCATATAACTGATTGATCGGGAATGCCATAACTTCGTTGTTTTTTAAGTTAGAAGGATGGGACTTTGTATGGTTTCCACTTTGGGCAAACAAATCCGATCTGCCAAATATCATAAGGATCGGCCGCCTATATACGATCCGATATATATCTTATAATAAAGATGCGTGTCGCCACCTAGCGGACTGCCTCTCAACTGCAATTGTATATCAACTTCGGCTCCGTCCGAAGTTAGCTTTCCTTTCTTATTTATATTAAAATTTTTTTTTTAAATTTGAGTATGTTTGTTCGTAACCCAACTTTTGGTATATCGTTTATATCTGGGAAAAGTCGCTTACTCAAGATTTATTTCGATAAGCAGAGGAAGATTTTTAAAGTAGCACGGAGCAACAACTGAAGTTTAGAACAATTTCGGGCGAGATATTGTCAAGAATAGCCCAACGGAAGAGCTCTTGGTTGATGTGTAAAGGTACCGGGTTCGAGTCGAGTTAAAGAATTCATCTATTTTTGTTATTTTGTTTATTTTTACTCATTAATTGTTTTTTTTTATTAAGTTTTGTTATAAAAACATCTTTTATTTACGAAACACCAAGGAAAATTTTTAAATTGGTGATTTGGGCAATAGCTGAACGGATAAACCGTCTCATAAATTGATCCGGAAGGCTCAGGTGCGGCTCCTAGCATATTCAATCAGTCCAATAAAAGACTGAAAAATAAATAGTTTAACTAATCAAATAAAAAAATTGAGACGTATTTATAAATAAAAAAAATTTTATTTTTTTTTATAATTTAAGTATTTTTTTCATTACGAGAAGAATTTTTCATGCTTAATTCAAGAATTTTCGTTCTCAAAATTGAACTTTAGGAAATAAAATTCGTACTTAACGTTTTTTCGTCGGCTCTCGCTGCAAAAGAGCAATGCATACTTCTCTTTCGTATCGACTGATGTAGCCGAAGCAGCAACAACAAAAGCTTCTGCAGTAGCCAATTTACCCACATGTTTGGCCACGGTCACCAGCACAGTGACGTCATTAGCAACTGTAAATGCAATGACAACAACAACAACATCAGTTTCGTCTGTATGCCCGATACAGTCGATCGTTGTACCTGCTGTGCCAGCGGATTTACCTACTGCAGCGACAAACGCTCCAATTAAAAAGCAAGGTTCGACCATACAGACTGGCATGGATCGCTACATAAACATTAAAAGAAAACTAAGTCCTCAAGACACGAAAATGGGTAACGTCGCAAAAATCAATCGGGGTCCCTCAAGCCAAGGTACTCTGCTAAACTCTAATACAGCAAATAGATTCGAAATTTTGGCTGACACGTCAGACGAAACTCCTGCTACAGACATAGACACGGACAAAAAGAAAGCGAAGCCGCCTCCGCTTTATATTCGAGAGAAAACCTCAAACAACCTCGTTAATATAATAATAGATCTGATTGGTAAAGACAGCTTCCATGTAACCCCCTTGACTAAAGGAGACATACATGAAACAAAGGTCCAAGTTAAAAGTGAAGAAAGCTATAGAGAATTGACGGAGCTCTTAGATTCTAAGAAAATGAACTACTACACCTACCAGCTAAAAAGTATTAAAGGTCAACAAGCCGTCATAAAAGGAATCGAACCAGACGTAAGCACTGCAGAAGTCGAACAGGCACTAAAAGACAAAGGCTTTAATGTAAAAACCGTTTCAAATATACGTAACCGAAACAAACAACCGCAATCTCTCTTTAAAGTGGAACTTGTACCTGACTCTAAGGCCATCAAGAAAAACGAAGTCCATCCCATCTACAAACTCCAGTATCTATTGCATCGCAGAATCACGGTTGAAGAGCCGCACAAACGCAATGGCCCAGTCCAGTGTGCAAACTGCCAGGAATACGGACACACCAAATCTTACTGCACACTACGCTCTGTATGCGTCGCTTGCGGAGGGCTGCATACCTCTGCTGAGTGCGAACTCAAAAACGTGCCAAATAGCAAAAAGTGTAGTAACTGTGGAGGAGACCACACAGCAAACTACCGAGGCTGTCCAGTATACAAGGAGTTAAAAAGTCGGATCAACCAAAGAGTGTCATCAGCACGATCTCATCATACACCATTGATACCCTCCAAATCCACACCTGAAGTTTTCTTTTCGTCAGCAGCCCGATCTTCACTCGGCAGTTCCATTATATCCAAAAACGTAAGCTTTGCAAGCGTTATAAAATCGGGACATGCGAGCCCTGCCTACAACGCCCAACCCCCACCTACAGTCTCTTACCAACCTGCAGAGCACACAGAAAATAAAATGGAAACAATGATACATACATTGCAAAAAAGTATGGATGAATTCATTTCTTTTATGCGAACGACCATGCAAAGTATGTTGACAAATCAAAACATTTTGATTCAGTTGCTCCAAAACACCTTATCAAAATAATTAATGGCTCCCTTGCGCATTGTACTGTGGAATGCCAACGGCGTTTCACGTCACAAACTTGAGCTATCACAATTTATGAATGACAATGAAATCGACGTAATGTTACTTGCCGAAACCCACCTTACCAACAAATACAACTTCCAAATCCGAGGGTATACGTTTTACAATACTAATCATCCCGATGGAAAGGCCCATGGAGGCACCGGAATCCTGATTAGAAACCGCATCAAGCACCACTTCCACAACACGTTTGCTACTAGTTACCTGCAAGCCACATCTATCAACATACAGTTGGGTTGCCACAATCTAGCTCTAGCAGCGGTATACTGTCCTCCCCGATTCAAGATATCCGAAGCCCAATTTATCGACTACTTCAACTCGCTAGGCAAATACTTTATAGCAGCAGGAGACTATAACGCCAAGCATACGCACTGGGGATCTCGCCTCGTGACGCCGAAAGGTAGGCAATTGTACTACGCAATCATAAAACCGAGCAATAAACTTGACTGCGTTTCCCCGGGTTCACCTACACACTGGCCTAGTAACCCCAGAAAACTGCCCGACCTGATTGACTTCGCAATTACAAAAAACATCCCTCGAAATCTGATCAGCGCCAGTTCTCTCTCGGATCTATCATCAGACCACTCGCCAGTACTCTTCAGTCTAAGCCAACAGCCAGTTAGTAATGTCAACCCCGTTATGTTGACCTCTAACAGCACAAACTGGCTCAAATTCAAAAAATACGTAAGTTCGCACATCGAACTTACACCACAGCTAACCGGCGAAGATGACATCAACAGAACAGTAAGCATGCTAGAGTCAGTCTTGGCTTCAGCGGCTCGTATCGCAACACCACGAAGGGAAAATAAAACAAATAACACCAAGCACACGAATGCAGAAATAGAGCAGCTAGTTCTGGCAAAGCGTCGTTCCCGGCGCGAATGGCAATTACTTCGATCGCCAGCTGCAAAGCAACAGTTAAAAGAAGCTTCACGTCGACTCACCAAGGCACTACGACAAGAAGAAGACAGATCCCAACAGCGCTATATAGAGCAACTATCACCATCCAGCTCAAAATTCCCACTATGGAAAGCACACTCAACACTGAGCCCTCCAACAATAACAGTTACGCCAATAAAGACACCCGCAGGTTGCTGGGCCCGAAGCGACAAAGACAGAGCCAACACATTCGCTGCCCACCTTGAAAACGTGTTCCAGCCTAATCCAGCAACAAACGAGTGTAATATAAGATCACCAACAGAGAACGACCTTCCTATTGTCGAACCAATCGTATTTCGACCATGCGAAGTCATAAAAATTATAAAAGAGCAGTTACAACCAAGAAAATCTCCAGGCTGCGATCTAATCACTCCAAAAATGCTTATTGAACTTCCATTATGCGCTGTTGGTACCATATGCCAGTTGTTCAACGCAATGACAAGACTGGGTTACTTCCCAAAGAGGTGGAAAAAGTCAATCATCATTATGATACCAAAACCTGGTAAAGACCACACGCTCACCTCTTCATACAGACCAATAAGTTTACTTTCGTGTCTATCAAAACTATTTGAAAAATGCCTTTTAACCCGTATCATACCACACTTTAGAAGACATAATAGTATCCCAGCACACCAATTCGGCTTTCGCGAAAAACATGGAACTATCGAGCAGGTGAACCGCATAACATCGGAAATTCGAAGTGCATTTGAAAATAGGGAATACTGCACTGCGGTATTCTTGGACGTCTCTCAAGAATTCGACAGAGTATGGCTTGATGGCCTAATGCATAAAATCAAAATAATGCTCCCTAACAACACGCATAAACTCTTAAAGTCTTATCTCTACAACAGGACATTTGTTGTGAGATGCAATACTTCCATGTCAGCTGAACATAACATCGAAGCTGGAGTTCCACAAGGCAGCGTTCTCGGGCCAACTTTATACCTACTCTACACTTCCGATATCCCTACGAGTAGGCAACTAACTATGTCTACGTTTGCTGACGACACCGCGATCCTCAGCCGATCTAAATGTCCACAACAAGCTTCAGCGCAACTTGCGACCCACCTAGATGCAGTAGAGAAATGGCTCTCAGACTGGCGTATAAAAGTAAATGAACAAAAATGTAAACATGTAACCTTTACCTTAAACAGACGTAATTGCCCAAACGTTACACTAAACAACACCGTGCTTCCTCAGTCAGATGAAGTAACATATCTTGGCGTACATCTCGATAGACGGCTTACCTGGCGCACGCACATTGAAGCCAAACGAACTCACCTAAAGCTGAAGGCAAACAGTCTGCATTGGCTTATAAACTTCCGCTCCCCCCTCAGTCTGGAGTATAAGGTTCTTCTCTATAACTCCGTTTTGAAACCAATCTGGACTTATGGCTCCCAGTTGTGGGGGAGCGCCAGCAACAGCAACGGAGAAATCGTGCAGAGAGCCCAATCAAAGATCTTGAGAACTATCACCGGGGCACGGTGGTACGTTCGGAGTGAAAACATTCATAGAGACTTGAATATTCTCCCCGTCCGAGATGTAATAGCACAACACATGGAAAATTACTACACAAAGCTGTTAACCCATCCAAACCACCTCGCTAGAGCATTAACGTTGGTGTGTAGCCGTTCCCGCCTTCGTCGTAACGACCGTCCCATCCAGCGACAATTATTAGGACAGCCTAACACAAACACAGTTTAATAAACTGTTAGAATAATGTAGTACTTTAAGATTTTAACACATTTTGTTAGTCTCGTAAGAGAAGATTCAAAATAAACAACCAAAGTCTAAAAAAAAAAAAAAAAAAAAAAAACGTTTTTTCTTGAATTATGTAAAGTTTTTCTTGGTCGACATCCAAGTGTGTTCGTACTTGGTTTAACTACGAAATTCTTGATTTTTCTCTGAGTGCGGGGACAAACGTTCATGCAACGCCCAAAATATCCGATAACAAATAAAAAAACGGTCCCTGTGAATGTTTACATTCCGAACGTACCACGGCGCCCCGGTGATGGTTCTGAGAATTTTTGATTCAGTTCTTTGCATTATATCCACGCTGCTGTTGCTGGCATTCCCCCACAACATAGAGCCGTACATCCAGATTGGTTTCAAAACGGTGTTGTGTAGAAGTATCTTATAGTCCAGGCTAAGGGGCGAGCGGCTATTGATAAGCCAGTGGAGGTTGCTGGCTTTGAGCTTTAAATGCGTTCTCTTGGCTTCGATGTGGCTACGCCAGGTAAGACGTCTATCGAGGTGTACGCCAAGATATGTTACTTCATTTGCTATCGGAACCACTGTGTTGTTTAGAGTAAGTGGTGGGCAGTCTTGCCTGTTAAGTGCGAACGTTACGTGTTTGCATTTTAGTTCGTTAACTTTGATTCGGCAGTCGGATAGCCATTTCTCCACTGCCACCAGGTGTTTAGCAAGTTGCGCCGTTGCTTGCTTGGGGCATCAAGAGCGGCTCAGGATCGCTGTGTCATCAGCAAAAGTGGATGTGGTTGCATGCTCGTTGGGATGTCCACAGTGTAGATAAGGTAGAGTGTTGGCCCTAACACGCTGCCTTGAGGAACTCCGGCTCTGATGGAGTAATCATTGGACATGGCAGCATTACATCTTACTGAGAATTTCCTGTTGTAAGGGTATGACTTCAGAAGTTTGTGAGTGTTGATTGAGAGCATTTCTGTTATTTTGTGCATTAAACCTTCTAACCATACTCTGTCGAAAGCTTGTGACACGTCGAGAAATATCGCAGTGAAGTACTCCTTTGGTTCGAATGCATTTCGGATTTCTGAAGTTATGCGGTTGACTTGCTCGATGGTTCCATGTTTTTCTCGAAAACCGAATTGATGAGTCGGGATTTTGTTGTGTGATCTGAGATATAGGAAAGTTTTGATAGACACGTTAGTAAACTAATTGGTTTATATGATGAAGCAATTGTGCGGTCTTTCCAGGTTTTGGTATCATTATGATGATCGACTTTTTCCGTCTCTCTGGGAAGTGTCCATGTCTGGTTATTTCATTGACGAGTTGGCAAATAGCTCGAACTGCATAGAGAGGAAGTTCAATAATAATTTTTGGTGATATTAGGTCGCATCATGGAGATTTTTTTGGGTTGAGTTTTTCATTTATGATTTTGAGTAACTCATGTGGTCTAAATACAATTGGTTCAAACGTAGATGTGTCGATATCTGATGTTGCTGGCAGTGAGATCCCGTTTGATGCTGTATTGGCCTGAAATACATTTTGAAGATGTTCTGCAAATCTGTCGGCTCTTTCTCCGACGCTGCGCGCCCAGTTGCCTGTGGATGTCCTAATTGGCATTGCAGATTCTAATGGTGCGCTGAGTGATGAGTGTGCTCTCCAAAGTGGGAACTTGGAGCTCGTTGGGGATAACTGCTGTATGTTATGTTTTTGGGACCTTACTTCTTCATGACGTAATGCAGCTGAGAGCCTCCGTACAGCATCATTTAACCTTTGTTTTGCAGATGGTGATCTGTTGGAATGTCAGTCTCGCCGTGAGCGTCGCTTTGCTAGAACAAGCTGTTCTATTTCAAGGTTCGTGTATCTGTGACTGTACGATATTTTTTGCGTTTGTGGAGTTGACATGCGAGCTGCTGTGATCAAGACGGATTCGAGATTGTTTGTGAATGAGTTGATATCAGCTTCGTCATTCAAACCTGGATTCAACTTGATATGCGAACTTATATTTTTTTTATACTTAAGCCAGTTGGTTTTATTCGTTGTTCGTCTGAATGGTTTATCTACCGCAACTGGATGTAGATTTAGTTGAAGGAGTACAGGCGAGTGATCAGGCAACAGATCTGATAAGGAGTTGGCGCGAGTCTGGCAGTTTTCTGGGATCTGTTGGCCAATATGTAGGTGTCCCTGGTGACACACAGTCTAGCTTGTTGCTTGCTTTTATTATTGCATTGTACAGCTGCCTTTCCTTTGGAGTCACAAGTCGAGATCCCCAGTGCGTATGCTTGGCATTAAAGTCTCCTGCTACTATAAATTGTTCGCTCAGAGAGTTGAAATAGGAGAGAGAGAGCGCCTGTCACTTCAGCTGGTGTTACTTCCTTTTCAATACCTTTAAGTACTACTTGCTGGCCTTTACTGCTTTTTAATTGGTACGTGTAGAAGTTTTTATTGTTGTCGTTTAAATACTTCGACAAAATTTTGTAGTTTACTTCCGTATTAGTCTGAACTTTTGTTTCGTGAATATTTCCCTTTCTTGTGGAATTATGTGGAAATTATTTTGTCCGATTAGATTCAGTATTGAGTTTACGAGAGCATTAGAACTTTTCTCTCGAATGTAAATCGGCGGCGGCTTAGGCTTTTTATTTTCCCCTACGATGTTTTCAGGAGGTATATCATCGAATATATCTGCCAAAATAGCAAATCTGTTTGCTTATATAGGCTTCTCCATTGTAGATTGTTATGAGGTGCCGTGAGCTATTTTAGCAGAATTACCAAGACTAGAGTTCTGCGGACTGAGCTTACGTTTTATTTGTATGTACCGATCCATACCAGTCTGTACGGCCGAACATTGTTTTGCAGAGAGCGCGCTGGTGTAAGGTGCTGCATTATTATATGTCGCATAATGGCTCCTCAAGAAACTTCTTGAAGCTCCTACTGGTAAACTCGACACCATTATCTGTCACCATCACTTTGGCACCCCTCCATGTGGAACATGTCGGTAAACCAGGCCCGCTTCTTTCATGTACTCTGGACATTTCTGTGTGTTTTTCAAATCTTCACTTTCAGTACGTCTTCGTTTGCTGTGGCACTTCATAACTTTTGTTTTATCGGCTGGCGGGATAGTGCATCTGCAACCAAATTCAAGTTACCTTTTTTTAGCTCAGAAACCCATCTTGCAATCCTTTCAAGTAGGCTCTCTATATTATTCTGTCATTTCACCATCAGACTCACCGGAGTTTACTCCTCCGCCGGTTGCTTCGGCTCGGCTCCGCCGTCACCGTTTGTCCTCTCTTCGATCACCTGTCACCGTTTCGGGTTGGTCTCCAATAGACACATTCCCCAAAGCTTATGGCAGGTTCTGCGTCTTGGTGCTTAGCGCCGGTTCGGCTAATGGTTGTCTCTGCTTGGACTCACGTACCTTGGCTGCGGGGCTTACGCTGCTCTTCTTCTGTTCCGGTTGCTTGTTGCTCACGCCACCATTAATCTGCTACCTTGGCGACCCTTCTCCCGGTTGACGCTGCCGTTTATCTGCTCCTTTGGTCACCAAAAAGACACACGGCCTGATCAGGGCTTACGACACACTCACGGTTGCGTTCGCCACTCGTTGCCAAACACCGGAATCCATACGCACTGCAGGATTTATGGACGACCAGAGGTTGGGCCGTCGCGCTTTCTTTACTTCAGGCCGCTATACGTCGCAGCGACCCTTGATCAGAAGTCTTCTGACTGGACCGTGGTGTTCCTGATTGGATTCTAGCTATTATTCCTAATTCCACCAAGGTAACTTTCCTGCTTGAATATCGGACTCTCCAAAGGCGGTCCTCCAAATCAACACTTCTAGCTTAGTGGCCCTCCTTATATAGCGCCAGTGGTGCCCGTTAATCCTTGATCTCACTTCCCGCTGTTAATCCACGTACTTCGATTCCAGCTGTCAATCTTTTTTTCCAGAAAAAAGTCACTCGGCATAGCCGCCACTGAATATTGGCATCGGCAACGGTGGCAAGGAGGGAGCTGGCTTATATGGCATTGGTGAGACACTAGCATTGTCGAGAAGTGTGGAGTGTGGATTCTTCTGGAAGACCGATCACGCAATCGCTTCTCCACTGACTCCAGCGCCATAATGGTGCAATCCTCATTCCGCCCCACAGCCTTCACCTTATGATGCAAAGCTTCCATTTCCTGGTAGGTCCCCTCTGCTCTTCTCTGCCGCATCCTTCCCGGGTTGCGGCAGCAGATCCTATAGTTTTAGCTCCAGACTCTATCCAGTAATTACCCAGCGCGAGTGATGCAAAACCAAAACAAACTTTTTTTTTTATTTTACGGAAGTTTAATTTTTTTTTTTCTTTGTTAGTGAGGGTAATTTGATTAATTAGAGTCTACTATGGTAAGTGGGAAGGTGAAGATTTCATCCCAATTAAGTTCTCTAAGGCTGAAAAGACTGAGTTTACTTAAAAGAAGCGAAAGGTTAACAAAGTCAATTGCTTTACTGAAGTTAGAGTAAATGACATATGTTTGTAAGCCATTCCGGAACCTTTCCGTGTCAAAAGTTAGCTCAAATTAGTTGGTTGAGGTGGAGCAACGCTTCATGAAGTCATTCTGGCACGGAGATATTGAACTACATAGGTGTTGCAAATGTGGAGTGATCAGTTTTTCAAAAAGCTTTGATATTACTGACAATTTAAAGATGCGTCTGTAATTGGCAGCGTCCGATTTCATCCCGAAGTTTCCACAGATAGATTAAAGAGTTTCCTGATACTCCATCGGAGCCTGGTGAATACATGCGGTTAACCTTAAGAAGATACGATAACACACCACTTTTATCAAAAGATTGCCAAAATATAAGGTTGGCTGATCTGATATTATAAGTGCAATGCTAAGCTGGATTGATGGTTGGTGAATACGTTATTTTAAGTTTAATAAAGAGTCTAGTCTTGATGTTCTGTAAATTTGGTAGGTTCCTTGTATACCAAGGCGGATTTGTTAAAGCGGACTGTTATTTTCAGAACACGCAAGAGTCGAAAAATATATTCAAAGATGAGTTTATGGTTTCAACTCACTTGGAGACCACTTCAAAGCAGCAGGAATCTACAATTCCAAGCACACACACTGGGGTCTGGTCTCGTGACTCCAAAAGGAAAGTAGATTTATAATGCAACTATCAAAGCCAAGAATAAGCTCGACTACATTTCTCCTGGCGGTCCAAAATACTGACCGGCAGTCCCAAAAAAACTAGGCGACATAATTGACTTTGCCTTTCGGATCTTTCATCTGATCACTCGCCTGTACATCAAGGATCATTGGAACAATCATTAAAATTGACCCATCGAGCTAAGTCCTCACCTCAACGATGAAGCCAACATAGACAGATATGTTTATTCACTGGATTCTGTACTCCTCTCTGCAGCCCAAGCTTGAACACCTCAATTATGTACACAATGCAACCATAAAAAGACAAATCTACAAATAAAACAGCTCGTCCTCGAAAAGCGACGCTTACGTTGAGAGCGGTAATCCCACCGATCGCCATCTGCTAAGCAAAGCTTAAGACAAGTCTCACGCCAACATACTAAAGCTTTACAGGAAGCAGCAGCATATGTCTACCGCCACTATATAGAGCAATTGTCAACATCTAGTACAAAATTCTCACTATGTAGTGTTCACCCAACTCTGACCTCACCGAAAGAAACTGCGATGCAGACAAAGCCAGCACGTTTGCGAACCACCTTAAAATCGTCTTCCAACCAAATCCTGCCACTAGTGCGTTTAATTGGCCGGTTATACCTTATGAGCCTCAGCTTCAGCATGATCCAATTGAATTACGGCCAAACGAAATCGCTAACATCATTAAAAGTCAACTGAATATAATAAAAGCCCGAGTTATGGGGGAATGCCAGCAATAGCAATATTTACTTAGTGCAGCGAGCTCAGTCGAAGATCTTGAAAACAATCACCGGGGCACCGTGGTACGTTCGCAACTAAAACATACATCGCAACTTAAATATTCTACCAGTCAAACAAGTGATCGTAGAACAGAAGGAAAATTACTTTACCAAGCTATTGTTGCACCCTAACCACCTGGCGAGAGGTCTAACAAGGTTGAGCAACCAATCACGTCTTCGTCGCAACAATTTACCCTCCCAGCGACCGACATGAGGGACGCCCAACAAAAAATGCAGTCTTAGTTTACTGTTAGTTAAATGTTAATGTAAAGATTCGAAAACTTATTGTTAGTCGCTGTCATCTTCAAAAAAAAAAAAGCGATCGGCCATTGCCTGATTAGTGTACGCATATGAGTTCTCAAACGTAAGCAGAGGAGGATAAGATACATGTTTCCGATTAGTGTTTACAAAGTTTGAGGAGATTAAATCTCCCACACGCCAAGACAGGTGGCAAAAGGGGGTAGC
Organism: Drosophila atripex; assembly: GCA_035045925.1. Classification (NCBI taxonomy): domain Eukaryota; kingdom Metazoa; phylum Arthropoda; class Insecta; order Diptera; family Drosophilidae; genus Drosophila; species Drosophila atripex. Next base: position 246,029 of record JAWNOP010000075.1, read on the forward strand.
AGCGGGGGGCAAGAAAGCCGGGACGGCTGCGCGCACGGAAGAAGGAGAAAGAGGAGACGATGTTGAACGTAACGGTTGTGAGCGGGCCGAGAGAGTGGACAGCGGAGAACGGAGCGGCCCGCGGTGACGGCTGTGTTTGGAAAGTGCGGAAGGGAAGAAAGGCGCGAACAGAATTGGATCGGCCAAAGGGGGAGTCTCTGGAAGAAGACCGATGCCCTGCGCAATAACAATGCGATCCAAAGGGGGGAAATGGGGTGAGAAAGGGAGACTGCCAATGAAAATGTGACGGAATGCGACTCATTGGAAATAATGTTTCATGGAAAGTATGAAAATAAGTATTAATGGTGAGAATAGAAAGCAGAAGGATTAACAGCAGGAAGCGAGAGTTAAAAGTACTAACGGGCGCCTGTAGCGATGTAAAAGAAGGGCCACAGGAACTAATCGAGACAGAGTCTTCTAGGGAAGGTGGAAGTGTTGAGTTGGAGGACCCCCCTTGCGTAAGTCCGACATTCAAGCAAGAAAGTTTCCTTGGAGGAATTAGAAGTATAGGCTGAAGGACCCCCGTGGGTAAGTCCGACAGTCTCAAGTGCGGGATTTAGAGCGAGTGCCAAGGATCTATGATCCGTGGCTCAAGGACCCCCTGTGAGTAAGTACGAAGAGTCAAACGAGAAGATAGAATAAGGAGACAGTGTGAAAGTATTCGCGGATCTCGGCCAAACTGGAGCGCAGGGCCAATCGAGTCTGGGTTGGTTCATTTCCCGGACACGACAGGTATCCTGGTGTAGGAGTAATAGTGACGATGGTCTGGCGAACGCTTTATCGATTTCTGGCTGCGACGGCCAGGTGTGATCCTGTAAAGCGAGGGGTGACCAGCCCGGGAACTCAAGCCCACATACAAAACTAAGCAGGGACACTCCGGGCAAGTCTACAGTCTCCTAATCCAGGCTCGCTGGGGCGTTGGCACAGCGATCACCTAGAAAGAGGCGCGACGCCCAACGGTCATAGATCCTGCAGAGCGCTTGACGGCGAGGGACGAACGAAACCGGGGGTGTGTCCTAAGGGGTAGAAAGGCCCTTCGTACCCTGATCCGGCTGCCAGGCGCCAAGAAAGCGTATCCTGCCCGGCGTATACCTGGGAGATGTGACTTAGGGGTGTGTGTGTGTGTGTCTATATTGGCACCAACGAGGAATGGGGACCGGGGAACGACGGGAAGACGAGCGTCCGACGGCGGAGCCGAGGGGCATCGTCTGGAAAGGTAGCAAGGATCCGGCGGAGGAATCAACTCCGGTGAGATTCACCCTTACGATACATTAAAAGCAAGCTAGAAGTGTTATTTCTCGATTAAATACTCGGTGTTATTTCTGGGCTCGGGTCGGGACATATAAATTTAAAGGAACGATTCACAAACTCTGAGCTAGCCACGGCAATTGTTCCGAGCGTACAAGCAAAACAGTTCGTTTTAAAAGTTATAAAACTGTTCGGATCCTGAATAAACTGAATCAGGCATTGGCGAATATAACTCCTATTACATTCGGCGTTTTGCACGGTAAAATTTGACAATTTATGTTTATTTTATAGTCTATTCATGACGTTCTTTAAATTTAATTAATTTTAGGTGCTTTGTAAACCACGGCGGATAAATTAAAGCGGACGGATATTTCCACGGCACGCAGGCGTCGAAAAATACATTCAACGTGTAATAAAATTTGTGTAAGGCAATGTTTATACGAGTCTTCACATGCCAGTAGATTGGACCAAAATTCAAAATAAATTTTTTTATTACCCCTTCTGAAGAAACGAACTTTATAAGATTTAGACTTTATTAGATAAGCCGACCTAAAGAATTTATATTAACCACTTTAGAAATTCTTAAAGTTTGACCGAGTGATCGAGTGACATTCCCCGCGGGGAAGTCGTAGTGCAAGCTTAGCAATAAAGACGGTGAAATATCGTCATTAGACCATATGAGATCTGGGGTATAAGGCACCCAGAGCTACCAGCTGGTCACAATCAGACAAAAGATTAAAAACAAATCCAATAGCGGATAAACGTATGGTATAGGCGGTTCGGACAAAGGTGGTATAAGAACAGGTAAGGTATAAACGTAGCCCTCTAGTTTTCTGATAGGAAAGTATTAGTGATGAAGTTAGTTTTTTGCAGCTAAGAATGACGAGGTTGAAGGTTGTTCAGTGGCTCTTACATGTGGGAGCTTCACACCCACAGGTTTGGTTTTTTTTTTTTTTTTTTTTTCACCGTACTTGGCTGATATTCCTGATATAAAATGTTCTCGGGTCAAATGCTGGTAGAAAAATTAAATTGAACATCTGAACGGGCACACATATTTTGAAAAATGACGTGTACCAAGTGTATGTGTATTTGAATTTACTGAAACTTCTAACAACAAACAAAAAACTTCCTCTCCTTATCTTAAAGCAAACGGACGCGTTTTTTTTTGTGGGCACTGCGTTTAGTACATCTTTTGGTTATAAACTTAAAAAACCCGGTGTTTATTTTTATTTATTTATTCATATTAAAATTAAAATTTAATTGTAAATTTAATTGTGTAAAATTAAAATTTACATCCGTATCGCTTCGCGTGTGCAGTGATATATTTGGAGGTAAAATAAGATTTTTATTAAAATTCTTCCAAAAATAGCTCTGCTCTTCTTCTTTATCTTTTACGGTGTTGCTTCTTTTGTCGCTCAGTAGAGTTCTTATCTCTATTCTTGCGGTTTAACCACACTATCCTACACTAATCGCTATATTTAATCTCCCTTTTCGTTTCCCCGGTACAGTGGTTCAAGGTACGATCAAAAATATAAAAAACATATGAATAAATTAACGTAATCTTTATCATGGATTTTAAACTCGTCTGTGCCTCGAAGTCATCCCAGCCTACCATCCACTGCTGGCTGTGTGAAACGTTTTACACGCTAAGTGTGCCGGGTTCACGGCCTCAGTTTCGGATGCCATTTCACGTAGGTCTGGTCTTCACTTTTATCGAGCTGTTCAGGACGAAATGAGATCATTCATGAGACAGACTAAAAGTGGATTTAAAAAGTTGATTAGAGGTTTTCGTAAAATCAATGACCAACTCTGTGTGCACGATACACAGTTTAATAGTCTTCAACTATTAAATGAGTCTCCAAAGCATAAGAAATCCGCTAATGGTGATGTACTTGTGGGGAATAAACTTCAGCCTACTCAGCCGACACTTATTCAGCCGCTTATATCTCTGGCCACCCCAAGGGCTGGAACTAGGAAAAATTCGGCTTCCGAATTTCTCAGTATTAATGAGCAATTGTCCGATTTGTCCTCTGTGGCATCACTCCAAGTGATATTCAACCGTCCGGACCCCCGGTACGAACTGATGCTGCAGTATTAGTTACTGCGGCACCAAAACCCTTGAAGGTGATGCCGCCATCGAAACACATATTTGTTTCTCGGCTTCACCCTGATACTTCTGAGATAGATATCTCGGCTTATATCAAAGCCAAAACAAAAGCCGATATTAAGGTGGCAGATATTACTAAATTCAAACATACTTACACCAGGCACACGTCATCTTTTAAAATACGTGTGCCCGTGCAGAATTTCAAGACGATCTGTTCCGCCAGCTTTTGGCCAGAGAACATTGTTGTCCAAGAACATCAGCCAAGTACGGTGAAGAAAACAATTACCAAGCCTATGTCAGTGAAACTCCCACATGTTAGAGCCACTGACCAACCTTCCACCACATCTTCCTCTTCCTCAAAAAACTAATTTCTTCACTAACGCTTACCTATCAGAATACTAGAAGGCTACGTAGTAAACTTCCCAAACTGTATTCTAATAGTTCTTCCTTTGCATCTCACATTATAGTCTTTACAAAAACTTGGTTAAAGCCGGACATTTTAAGCTCCGCAGTTTTTTTTTTAAATAAATACACCAGTTTTAGACGTGATAGAACACTGCGAAGGGGAGGAGGAATCCTAATTTCTGTAGACTGTAAATTCGCTTCTGTGGAGGTAAAATCACAAGAGTTTGGTGACATAGAATTTCTTTGCGTTAAAATCACTCTGTCTGGTCAATCTTTATACATTACCTGTTCTTACATACCACCTTCGTCGGAACCGCCCACATACTGACAAAATTTGTCCGCTATGCGTCTTGTTTCGTACCAATTGTCTGATGGGGATCAGCTGGTAGCTCTGGGGGACTTCAATATACAAGATCTCATGTGGTCCAATTTTGAGAATTCACCGTCCTTACTGCTTAACTCGCACCACGACTTACCTGCGGGGAAAGTTCGATTAACTACATTAGAAATTCCTTAGGTTGGCTGCTTGACTTGTGTTTCGTTTCTGATGGAATTCCTCTTTCCAGAGCTTTCCCCATTTCTAACCCTGAGAAATCATCCCACTCTTGAAGTTTTAATCGAAATCAATTGCTGAATTGACCTTAAGTCTAAACTTAAATCTAATAAAGTTCGTTTTTTCCGTAAGGCTGACTTTTTGAAACTAAATAAGTTAATTTTGGAATTTGATTGGTCCGACTTACTGGCATGTGGAGATATAAATACCAACTTAAACACATTTAATTACAATATGAATTTATTTTTCGACGCTTGCGACGTTTGCCACGGAAATATCCGTTTGTTTTAAATAATCCGCCTTGGTATACAAGGCATCTATTAAATTTAAAGAACCTAATAAATCGATTATAAAACAAACATAAATTATCTGGCCGTACAGCTAGTTATTCAAGATACTTAATATCTCGGTCTAATCAAGCTCGGGCATCTCTAAATTGTCAGCAATTCGAAAAACATATCACTCCACATTTGCAACACCTATGTAGTTCAATAATATCCCCGTGCCAACATGGCATTATGAAGCGCCGCTCCACCACCTGGTGGAGGACCACCAACCACCAACTCCACCACCAACTTATTAGAGCTAACATCTTTTGTCACGGATGGGTTCCGGAATGGCTTACAGACAGACGTCATTTACACTGACTTCAGTAAAGCATTTGACTCTGTTAACCATTCGCTTCTTATAAGTAAACTTAGTCTTTTGGGATTCCCAACTGAACTCCTCATTTGGATTTCGTGTTACTTATCGGGAAGAACCCAACGCGTCTTCTTTAAAGATGTTACCTCGCGTTTAGTCCGCGTCACATTTGGGGTGCCCCAAGGAAGCAATCTTGAACCTGTACTTTTTACACTGTTTATGAACGACTTGCCCCTTGCTTTAACTGACTCACTAGAACTTATGTACGCTGATGATGTTATCATAGTAGACTTTTATTAATCAACTTATGATCTTTATGTCATGTTTCTTTTTAAACTTATTAGTGGTAATGCAGACAGCCAGCATTTACTAACACGCTTAAATTTTAACGTTCCTAGTAGAAGGACTACAAACTTTCCTCGTCTACTCCTTAGCCATTTAGTTCGACATATGCGCAACACATCCATTCAGGGTACTATGTTTGGTTTCTCCACACTTTGTCACTTTGCTCTACTAATAATCTTAAAACCTTTATACTAAACGCATTATCTTTGCAACTCTCTTCCTCGTGATCTCATACCTTAATTCTTCTCGTTTTTTTCTCGGATCTATCCCCGCCCGTACGTTATGCGGCAGCATCCCTCGGTCGGTTGGACGGGAGGTGGGCTGTAAGGGAGTGGGCGTATGCAGTGGGAACCGCGCGAAAGAAAACACTAATGTGTTGATGCAATCAGAGATATCGATCTCAGAAGAATTAAGGGCAAGCCGGGAAACAAATATGTGTTTCGATGCCGTCGATAATAAAGTCAGTCTCAGACAAACCTAAACTCATTTATTTCTCCACGTCCAATTTGTTCAAGTGCAAGTTGCGGCAACTAACCAGCAATAGGTTTATGCACCCTTTGCTTAAATTCAATCATACAAGTAAAATTTTGTGTGACAATAACAAAAACGCTAATAAAGGTGCCATTGCTGCTATGGCGTTTTGTTGTGAAATGCATACGCACATATTAACATCTTGTTCATATTAACGCCGTGTATCTAAATAAAAATATTTAAAAAAAGCGAACTGCATTTTCGGCAACTATCGGCTATAGATTTTTTTTACTATCATCGATAGTCGATAGTTTATAGAAACTATTAAATCCACTTATAGGTGTCTCATGGATTTTCTTTCTTGTTGGCTTCCCAAAGTTCAAGTTTGTATGCGGCTATTGGTACACCGGCACCAGTTAACCCTGGAGTGGTGTAGTGGTGCCTATGTGAGACAATTAGTCTGCTATGCAGTAGCCTGTGATGTCTCTAAGGGCCAGATGATGCTCATGTCATATCGTAGAGAGATGATGAACAGTCTGAGATTATTTTCGATTTAATAGACGCTTGGATATCTCTTTTTCTGAAGTGGTATAATTTTATATATTTTAATTTGCTTCCCTTTGCTTCTTTTATAGCTATCACCTTGGTCTGGGAGATGCTGCAGTGTTGGGTAGTCTAAAAGAGGCTCTGATGCCTTGTTGTTCAGAGTATATTCCTATAATCCTATACACCTTCTCTATTGTTCAGTTTGAAGCCATTAGTTAGGCTTAGTGCGTTTACTGGGCCTGGGGTTTGGTCTGCCTATTCCTCTCTATTTGAAAGGAGAATCTGGAAGGGTGTTTGTGGATATTCCCTGGGAGTGCAGTAGTCTGTACAGTTGGGAATAAGTGGGTCGTTTATTAAAATGGTGGAGTGGTCCGTATTGTTTTGGGTGCAGTTCAGCTTCCCATCCAGTATTACCCCTACGTACTTGGTACTGTTGAAGGAGAGTCTTTTCGTTAGTGTTGGATGGGACGAGGGGCGGGATGTTGTATTTCCTGCTCAACAGAAGTATCTCCGTTTTCTGCGTATTAACTAACTGATGGCCATTACTGCTTAGCCATTCGGCTAGCGTATGTAGTTTCGCGCCCATAAGATCACAGAGCGTCTATGGATATTTATCCGCATTCGTCAATATCTTGCAGCCTATCTCTTCTATCTTAATCCAGTTGGCAGCTATGTTCCATAGGAGAGGTGAGAGGACTCCCCCCTGTGGTGGACTGATCAATGAGCCTCACCAGGTGTTCACCAAGAGTCATCAAGGCGCTGGTTCTGGTATTCGGGAGAAGTCCTCTCCTATATCCAAAAAAGAATATGCCCTTCCTTCTGAGAGATGGCTGTCTCTATTTTGGAAATGAGCATATGGAGGGCAATTTCGATGGCCTTACCCTTTTTGTAGGCATGTTATGCCTTAGAGATTTGTGTAAGGCTACACGCGTGCTGTTTTTTAAGATAGCCTAGAGTTGTGGCTGATTGGGATAGGATTTTCCTAAACTTTAGCTTGGGTGTATTTTCAATTTCAGAGCAGAAGGACAATCCATGAAAAGCGATTCGCTTAGGGATGGCCTTTGTAACAGTCCAGGGAGGCCTTATATCTGGCCCAGAGTATCACCTCGTGTTCGGCTTTAACCCTCTTGAACAGGATTCTGCTTGCCGTCTGGAGGTTTTGTTTTTGGCATGCCCCTCTGAGGTCATTTTTGCGGGCTTGAGTGAAAACTTTTTCCAAAATATTCAAACTTTCCACGGTTTGAGAATAGTCTGGTGGCAGTGGTGTGCAACAGGATTTGATAATATTTGGCCCAATTAGTTTTTCTGTGTCTTTAAAAAATTCGCTTTGTGCTTTTAAAATTAAGGGATATTTTGAGATATCTGTGCTCGAAGAATAAGTCTTTCTCTTGGACCTTCCTTCCGTCAGATCAATGCATTCCTTGCGATTCGCGGTCATTTACGTGGGGTTTTTTAATGAATCATCTATAAACCGTCGACAACCCTAGAAAAGATCTGAGATCGAGCAGGGTGCTTGTGGAAACTCTTTGATAGCTCGGACCTTTTATGTTAGGTTCGAAAAAAAAAATCCTTTCTGATATATTAAATCCCGAGTATTCAACGCTATTTTTAAAAAACTTTTTTTTTTGGGATATGGGATATCCTAATGCCTGCCTCTATCAGTTTCCCGAGAACCCAGTGAATGCCTCTAAATTATCAAAAATTAAAATTATCATCGACTTAAACTTAGAATGTCTTTTAAATTTTTTCTATTTAAATTTGTTTTTTTTTAATGTGAACCTAGTTTTCAGCATATTTTTGGGAAGCTTGTTTTGCATTTACTTTTTTAAGTAAGTCGAGCCCAAACAAACCATGGAAACTCTTTGTGGGAAGGCCATGAATAGACTTTAATCTAAACGGATTATCCATTTTCATATCGAGAGGGGTGCAATATAATTTTTTGATGTTCTTGTATCAATAATTTTATTTATTTTTCTGCTAACCTACAAAGAAATACATTCTTGTATTCTTGTGGAAGCAATGATTTTATTCTAAACAAGAATTTTATTCTATTCACAATTTATTTTTATTTATTTTTTCGTACAGCGATTGGATGTGTTTTTTTTGTGGACGCACTGCGTTGCTATTAAGTCTTGGTATTTCATAAATAAACAAACCGGTGTTTATATTACCGGTATTTTTTACATTCAAATATCAGTATCCCTTCGCGTGTGTACATACAATATTAAATTTATTAATGCTTAAAGTTTGTATAAATAATTTAATAACACTGGACAATGTGTTAATAAATAATGACAATTTCCACTTTTTTTTCTCCACGCGGTACACCTAAGAGATTAAATTTATCAAATTTCATTGTAATTGAATTATGTAGGCCATGTAATTCCGTTGACCATCATTGTTTTTAATACATATCGTTTTTTAAATGATTGTATACGAACGCAAATAAATTACATATAGCAGTTACCATATCTTTGGAATACTTATCCAAAGTTCAAAACCCCGATTTTATACACATATTTTGGTGCTTCTTTGATTTTTCCCCAAACATTTTTCTATGGAAATTTTTCTGTGTAAACCTAACCTGTGTAATTATGAATATAAATATTAACTATTATATTTGGAGGTAAAATAAGGCATTTATTAATTTTCTTCTCTATTCTGTGCACATTTAATAACTTTCACTAATTTCTCTCTTTAAGCCCTTTTTGTTTTCATGGGACAGTGGAAATAATAATAATAATAATAAATAATTTATATTAATTATGGATTTTAAGCTTGTCTGTGCCGTTTAGTCATGCAGTAATACAATTTCCTCATCCCAGCCAACGATACGGGGCTGGCTCTGTGAAAACAAGTGTTCCGGGTTCAAGGCCTTAGTTTTAAATGCCATTTCGCAATGTTTTGGTCTACGAATAATATTCAGCCAAAGATTGTGCAACCGTTCATATCTCTGGCCAACCCAAGGGCTGGACCTTGGAAAAATTTGGCTTCCGAATATCTCAGTATAAATGAGCAAGCGTCCGATAAATCCTCTGTGGCAAAATTTTATGTAATACCACCAGGCCCAATAATTCAAACCTCCTCAGTCACCCCTCGAATCACCGAATAGAGTAGTCAACCGTCCAGACCGTCGATACGAACTGATGCTGCAGTATTAGTTAGGGCGGCACCAAAACCCGTGCAGGTGATCCCACCGTCGAAACACATATTTGTTTGCCGCCTTGCCCCTGATACATTTGAGATCGACATCTCTGATTACATCAAAGCCAAAAAAAAAAAGCTGACATAATTGTGGCGGACATTACTAAATTTAAATACACATACACCAGGAATAACTCAATTTTTTAAAAACTTTAGCCCGTGTAGATTTTGAAGACGATTTGTTCCGCCAGCATTTTGCCAGAAAACATTTCCGTCCAAAAACATCAGCCAAGTATGGGGAAGAAAAAAATTACCAAACCTGTGGGAGTGAAACTCTCCTATGTAAGAGCCATTGACCAACCTTCCACCTCATCTTCCTAAGGTACAAGAAACTAATTTCTTCACTTACCTTGCTTTACTTACTTAACACTTACCCATCACAATACTAGAGAATTTACTAGAGAACATCCCACACTGTATTCTGATACTTCTTCATTTCGATCTCACATTATAGACTTTACAGAAACATGGTGAAAGCCAAAGATCTTAAGTACGGAAGTTTTTACAAGTGAACTTTTTTAAACGTGATAGAACTCTGCGAAGGGGGGAGAAGTTTTTATCACAATGTAAAATCACAAGAGTTTGGTGACATAAAATTCCTTTGCATTAGAATCATTTTGTCCGATCAATCTTTCTGAAATAAAAGTCTCTTGACGGGATAAAACAACAGTGACGATAAAGCATGCTAGTACCAAATACAATTCTTACACGGAAATTGTCTGTTTTACATTGGCGCTTTTATGCACGTATAAGTGTTGTAATAATGTATAATTTCTTACACATTCGTATATTGGGTCGCCACCGTTTTTTACCTCGTCAAATGGTTTTTTTTATTTGATATCAGTGCCTTTTTTGTACCTCTATACTATGATAAAGAGTCGTTTTTATATGTTTTGATCACATTTAAAAATTGAATCACATACTTCTTATTTTTTATCTTAGCTGATCGCCGCCTGAAATTGTACGGGCACTGTAGCATTATTAACGATCGGCACCCTCGGTGAAGGTTCAATACGAGGATTTTTACCAACCAAAATATAATTTTAATTTAAATTATACTCTTTTAAACTTAAACACTTTACTCTCTGCACACAAAAATTACCAATATAATGCCAATAATATGTAAAAACCTTTGCTATTACGGGGCCAGCCACATTTGAATATTGTGGCATCATTGGCTTTGAAAAAGAATTTCTCTTTACGTTTAACTGCTGAAGAATGGTCTCCATTTAATCCTAGCCATTGATAAAATATACTGATTGATAAAATAAACTTTTCCTATCCAATTTAACCTATCCAATTTGTAATTATATTAAATTATATTGATAATAAAAAAAAACTTCTTGACGAGCTAAAATAATATGCAAAAATCTTTGCTATTCCGGGCCAGCCACATTTGAATATTTTGTCATCATTGGCTTTAAAAAAGAATTTGTCTTTACTTTTAACTGATGTAGAACTGCTTTAGAATGGCCTTCATTAAATCCGTGCCCTTGATAAAATATGCTGCTTGATAAAATACACCTTTTCCTATTAAATTTAACCTCAGTTTGTGAAATCTGTGGCAAATTAAGAAAAAAAAAATATATATATCTTTAAGTACACCTTTTCTGCTTGAAATCGTTCCTATTACCTTGAAAATCTTCAGGTAGACATCTTGACCATTGATCCGTGAGGCATAAGTTTCCAGCGAAAAATATTTGGGATGCGTAGAAAATTTTACAGAACAATATCGAAGAATGAGAAATGAATTTTAGCTTTGTTTAGATTTTAATCCATGATTTGGTTGTAATTTCCAAGCCAAAATTGTTGTTACAGTCTAAAAACGGCAGTTACCAGTTATTTATATGCATTATATGTTCAGAAGAGGTAAAATCTTAAAAGCTGTTTGCTCGTAAACTTGTGAATTTGTGAGTCTTTTCATTAAGACATGGAACATATTTTTATTTTTGGTGTCAAAAACTAGACTATCAAGATGGGTCGTATGATGGATGAATATCCGTGGAGGGCCGGCAGTAGATTGCTGCCGTTGGTTAGGTAGTGTTGACCACCAAGGATGGTAGCCACTGGAGAGTCGGGTGGTCGCTTCGACTTCCTTCCTTTCCCGAAGGTTATGGTGGGAGATACTTATCTCCGTTGTTACGGCCCTTAAGGCACGGTAACCAAATTCAATGAGCAGAATAAATGTAACGGCTAAAGCCGGAGTTTTATGATCGAGCTAGTGCTCTTTATTCCAAATCCAAATTAAAAACTAAAACTTAAGAATTAACAAAAGCTCATGTATAGCCGGATGCCCGTGGCAGACCGCTGACCTTGCACATTTTGCAGAAGTCATACGATCGCTGTCGGCCAATGGAAAGGAGCCACGGCTCGGAATGGTACAATGTGCCGGCTCAGCATAGGGCCAATAAGGTGGACCCAATTTAGGGTGGACCATGCATGAGAGAAAAGTGTAATAATAATAATAATAAAAAATGATAAATATTAATAAGGGGAATAAGAATTGGCCTGCTTAGCCTAAGCTGGGAGTTGTTTGTTAACTACTCCCCCCTTAAATTGGACGCCATCCTCGGTGACAGCCAATTCGTCGATGGACTGTTGTAGCTGGGCTGCCTCTCGTTTGCGCCTGCAGTGTTGTTGGAGCAGGACCAACGCGCATAGTGTGAGGCTGACGGCGACTCCTGCGGCAAACCATATCCTCGGGGAACCTCCAGCCGACACGTCATCTCTGAGCTCCTGCATTAAACGCAGGTTATGCTCGTTCATCCGCTGTAACATTGGCAGGCTCAGTATGTGATCGTGTCCCGTGATGTTAATTAAGGGGGAGGCCGCAATACCCGGGCTCTTATTTACGGAGTAGTTGAGGTTCAAATACACGGAGTCGTTGATCACCGCCTTTCTTTCGAAGGTGATGAGGTGGGTCCCTACTATGGTTGTTGTGGGACCGTCATCGATGGTAATCCTCGTTAGTTTCTCGTTGAAGATTATTACTCCATCGTCCACAATTGTAAGGGGTTCCAGATTGCTGGGCCGCGTCCGGCACGTAGCCGCCCCGCCTGCATGTAATTGCCTGGCGCAGGTGTTGTGAGACGCCTTTTTGCAAAATGTGGCCAAGTTGGTAGAAGCGCAATCGGAGACTGCTAGGATTTGTCGAGTGCCTGACCAGGCCGTACTGTTCCCATACTAAAACGTTGCCGTCTAGCACCGGGATGTATTTAGCGTGCGAGAAATCGGTGATTCTTGCGCTTGCGGTGGACAGCAGTATGATGGATATAATGGTGAGCCTGTGGGAATTATAGCAACGATTGGGTTTTAATATAAGGGCGACTGTGGCAGATGAAATGCTTATCTAATGTTGTCCTTATGGACCACCCTCCCCCTAATGAGAACAGATGTTCCCAGATCTGCTTCTACACGCTCTTCTGAAGAAAGCGGAGTTAATTTGTTCCCTAATCTTTTGTTGTTGTGTAGGTGCACTCTTTCACCGACTTCGAAGACTCTGTTCTGCCTTGAAGGATTAACCCTGTCTAGGTTGGATTGTTGTACCTTGTCAATCTTGGCTTTAATTGCCAGCTTCATCTCATCGCTGCTGGCGTGGATGACCTCTACCGGCCTAAACTCTGTAACCGAATGTAGCGACCTGTTGTATTCTATAGTAGACCTCAATATTAGTTCCACAGTGTCCTCGATTTTTTTATCAATCTTGAGGCATCTGGCAATTTCCGCCAGGGTACTATGAAATCTCTCTACTTGGCCATTGGAGCTACTGTGTAGCGGTGGCGCGTTAACAACATCGATGCTGTATTGGTTTCGCAGCAATGATGTGATTGTCTCAGAGTTAAAGGAGGCCTCATTGTCGCAGTATATGGTCCTGGTGTTGGGGTAAAAATTTACCAGTTGGAGAATGGGTGCTCGTACATCTATTATTGCCCTAGAAACTAAGGGCTGTACGATAGCGAAATTGGAAAATTTATCAATGCAAGTTAAGAAGATTTTTTTGTCGGTCGAAAAAATGTCGATATGCAACATTTCCCCAACGTATGATGGGATAGGCGTAGTTCCTAATTCCTGTTTCTTAGGATGGCGGTCGTATTTGGCTTTATTGCAGACTTTGCAATTTGCGACCACTCGGAGAATTTGTTTTGCGTTCTCCTGGGCAGCCCTATGGGTGCGATTGTGCTCTGTGTTAGTGATCTCCAACTGTTCATTAAAGTTGGTTATGGCACTGACGAAGGTTTTACAATGCCAGAACTTTGTCGCAGGAAATTCCTGCCTCAAGGCATGTTGAATGCGAGCCAGTGTAGGGAAGTCACAGTGAATTGCATTCACAACGTTGGCGTTGATGATCTCCTTAACGGATTCAACAAGCGAGTCCTTGTTATTAAAGTTAATGATATGGCGAATTCTATTTCCGAAGACTATGAAATCTCGCCGAAGCGGTTGGCCTGTTTCTTCCAAAATAATTTGGTTTCTAAAGCAGTTCAGAGGTTTGTCTGTGGTCTCTATGGTGTATGAGAGCGAAGGTTCACTATGCACCGTAGCCGCGTCGGACTGGGCCTCAGCCTCTGAGTAATTTAGGGGTTGCCTCGATAGCGCGTCAGCTACCAGGTTTTGTTTTCCGGGTGTGTAAAACACTTTCCCGTTGTTCTCATCAATGAACGCTTTCCATCGCTTGATCTTAGCGTTGGTGTTTTTGTCGGATACCGCATATGTGAGAGGCTGGTGATCTGTAAAGATCCGTATTTCATTGTTACCGTATAGGTAGTTTTGGAGTTTGCCTATTGCCCAGACTATCGCCAACAATTCTCTTTCGTTGGTGGCGTAGTTCAGCTCGCAGTCTTTTAGCGTGCGTGAAATCATGGTAATAGGTCTTTTATTTTGGGATAGTACCGCGCCCATTCCACTCGCTGAGGCGTCGGTGGTTAAGTCAAACGGTAATTTAAAATCAGGGTATGTCAAAATGACGTCTTCCGATGCCAAAATGTTACGAAGATGATCAAATGCGTTTCGCTGGGTTTCATTAAACTTGACAGCTACTTTTCTCGACATATTCTTGCTGACCGTCCCGTTTTCCCCTTTGAGGATGGCGGTCAGAGGTCTAGCAATGGAGGCAAAGTTTTTTACAAAGCTCCTATAATAGCTCGCCAGGCCTAGGAAGGACCTGAGGCTAAACAGATTTTTTGGTTCTGGGAACTCTTTTATTGCCCTAACTTTTTCTGGGTCTGTTTTTGTTCCTCCTCTGGTGACAATGAACCCTAGGAACTCAACGCTTTCTTTAAAGAACTTAGTTTTTTCCCGTGCCACCCTCATGTTGGCATCGAGAAGGCGCTTAAGCACCGTGTCAATATGCTTGACATGTTCCGTCTCATTCTCGGAAAAGATGATAACGTCGTCGACGTAGACGTAGCATATTTTGCCGATTTCTTCCCGCAGCACATCGTCGATGGCTCTTTGGAAAATGCTCCCTGCGTTTTTTAGGCCGAAGGGTAGTCGGCAGAATTCGTATTTCCCACCATTGACTGAGAACGAGGTCTTCTTTCGGTCCTTTTCAGCCAGGTATATTTGGTGGTACCCTGACTTCAGGTCCAGAGTGGTAAAGAATTGGGCTTTCCCCAAGTTCGCTAGAATCATGGGTATGCTCGGCATGGGGTAGCGATGGGGACCTGAAGTCGATTACTAATCGGTTCTTCTTGCTGCCATTATCATCAGTCCCTTTTTTGTCAACCACCCAGGCAGGGCTATTGTACGGGGATCTGGACGGCCTGATTATGCCATTTTGCAGCAGCTCTTTGATCTCATTGTTTACAAAGTCTGCTGCCCCCATAGGATAGGGGTATAACTTGGAGTAGACAGGTTCGTTACTCGTAGTTCGAATAGAAGCGATGACCGATGTGTTGAAAGTGAGCGCCTCGTTAGAGGTTGAGAACACCTTAATTCTTTTTAGAATAATTTTTTTGAAGTCGGCTTTAGCCGAACTTGGCACCACTATGTCATCGATTTTTGTGAAGTTGACATTCTGAAAGTCAAAAAATTTTAGCTTCTCAGTGACGTTTGCGTATTTTATTACGCTGTTGCCTAGGTCCAATGCTACTCCTGCTCGCTTTAGCGAATCGAAGCCTATAATAGCATCGAACGTGCTCAATGTATCCAAAAGGAAAAATGGGACGTGTAGTCCAAAAATGCGCATTATACACTTGTTTTTGACATCATTGGAGCCGTGAATAGAGCTCACAGTGAAGGGGGTTTCGACCGGTATTACGTTTCTTAGCTCCTTTACGGGCATCACGTAATTTTTTGCCGCCCCAGTGTCGATGAGAATTTTTAGTGTTCTGCCAGCCAACTGTCGCTCGACGAACGGCAGTCGGGAACGCTCCCAAAAAAATGGAGGAGGTCGTTAAGTTCGGCTGTGTCGCTATCTTCCTCAATAGTGGCAACCTCAGCCTCAGCTGTGGTGTCATAATCTGTTACTTCCTGTTGGGGTTGGGCTATATTGTTGACGCGTTGGCGTCTTTGGCCCGATTGACGCTGGGACGAGTTCTGTCTTTTGTAATTGTTGTTACTTTGAGGCTTTCCCCAGCTTGTTTCTTGTCTGAATTTAGCCGTTGAGGGGTCTACCTCCATGGGCTGAACCTTATTTTGGTCTAAGGACTCGGGATCTCTGTGCTTCGGCCAGGGATTGTCCTCATGAGGCTTACTTTGATTCTGCTTAGGAATGAAGTGCGGATTTTTATCCTCACCTCTCCATTGCTTTCCCTGACCCTTATTATTGCGCCTATTGCCCTCGTTGAAATGGGACTTCTCTTCTATAGCTTTCGCGTAGGATGCCGCGAACGCACTTCTTTCAATGCTGTCCTCGGCTTCCCGCGCTAACGCTAGTGCAGATGGAAGGTCTTTGGGTTGTGCTGGTAGCACGAGTGTCTTGAGGGGCCTCTTAAGCCCTGCAATGAATGCATGAAGGGCATCATCCCTAACCTCCTTATTCAGGATTGTTGCTGTGTCCATGTTATGTGACATTACTATTTTCTTAGTGACGAGCGTGAGTTTCCTCTCGACCTCATCATAGTATGCCATAAGGTCGGAATCTCCTTGCCGAACCATTTCTAAGTTTTGCCGTAGCACTCTTAGGGACGTTTTGTCCGCATATGTGCAATCTAGTCTGGCTAGAATTGCATCAAAATTTAGCACTGTGTTGTGGGACGTGAGTAGTGCCCGAGCGGGACCGCAAATTTTGTTTTTATTGATGACAACGGCCTCGTAGTGTGCCTCGCTGCTGATGTATACCCCTCGTTGATCCTTATCGTTGTATTGGGTAATTTTAAGTAATTTCATTTTTACAGTTTAGATTTTGTATTCTGTATTTTATTTGGTTGGAGCAGCAATGGTGCCGCTCCAACGATCGAAATGTCTCTGCTTTTTTACAATATTCTTTAAGTCTAATTAAGGCAAAGTCTCATAGCTGCGCTGCTCGCAGGCGGCGGCAGAGAGACGGCTATGTATCTATATAAATATGTATATTGCTATGCGCTCTCAAGTGGATGCGCAAGGGGTATGCATATGCTGTCCGTTCGTTGCAGTTATGCCGACGCTAGCACTTTCCGTGTGTGGGCTAAGCCATAACGATCGGATCATATTTCGGCCACTTAGGGTTTATGACCGGGACTTTGAAATATGTAAACACTGCAACAAAGTGTTACAGTGCGTACCCTTTAAGTATTTTGGGTACAGTGGGTATTCAATATATGTGCATACTACACTGCCGTCGTACTTCTTGAATACTTCATAAGCATCTGATGCAGCCTGCCTCCACGAAACATACTCGTCGTGGCTTCCACTGAACGTCGGCAGGGATTTTACTATGTCCAACTTGACATCGCATTTTACTGCAGGGTCCGGTACTACTCTTTTATAAACTTCCACCTGCGGCGCTTGCACTGACAGCGCGCTAACCTGTGCTCTAACCGCTCCTAATTCTGTGGCAAAATCGTTTCTTAAGCGTGCTTCCTGCTCGTCAAGAGCGACGCTGACCGCATTTGCGACAAGCGCTTGGATCATTTCTGCGTTCCTTTCTGGTTGATCTATGTCCCTAACATCGAGGCGAAATCCTACTTCTTCGCTATCGTCGCTATCAATTTCCTGCTTTATTTCCCTATACTCCCAACTCATTGGCAGTTAAAGGGCGCTGGGTAGATACGAAGTATTTGACGATTGGGGCTCAAGACAAAAGGTTTCGACGGGCCACCTTGGTGATATAAAAGGCGAAGAACAAAAATTGCGGAAAAATGGATCGTCACCTAAGACACAAAAATGTTGGATTAATTTGTCTCAAAAACAAAATTAAAATACAGAACGGTGACAACAAGTATAGGTCGATTCGACTGGGTGTATTATTAGCACAGACACACTGGATATCTTTAGTACAAAATTCAATATAAGAACAGTGGATAAAATTGTAGCAAAACACGAGGAGAAAAACGACTGGTGGCCTGTGCATGCGTATAGAGACCAACATTAACAAAGAAATAAAATATTCCTTGCATAATTAATTCATATAAATGTTGATTGGCTTGGCACCAGTGTGCGTTATTTGAGATATATGTTTTTTTTTATTTTTTTGCCACGCACTCAGAAAAATCTGTATTGGAAATCGAAAATCGAGTCACTATTTATAGATTACTGGTATTTGTGTTAGCGTAGACCTTGGCTATTGTCGGCGCTCAGCTACTTACATATTGTATAACTTCAAGGGTGGGATTCGAATATTAGGTTTAATATTAATCCGTTGGGTGCCAATTATTTATTTATTTAGGCCGGCTGGCGGTGCCTCCGTGGCAAGGGTAGAGCCGGTTGGATGAATATCCGTGGAGGGCCGGCAGTAGGTTGCTGCCGTTGGTTAGGTAGTTTTGACCACCAAGGATGGTAACCACTGGAGAGTCGGGTGGTCGCTTCGACTTCCTTCCTTTCCCGAAGGTTATGGTGGGAGATACTTATCTCCGTTGTTACGGCCCTTAAGGCACGGTAACCAAATTCAATGAGCAGAATAAATGTAACGGCTAAAGCCGGAGTTTTATGATCGAGCTAGTGCTCTTTATTCCAAATCCAAATTAAAAACTAAAACTTAAGAATTAACAAAAGCTCATGGATAGCCGGATGCCCGTGGCAGACCGCTGACCTTGCACATTTTGCAGAAGTCATACGATCGCTGTCGGCCAATGGAAAGGAGCCACGGCTCGGAATGGTACAATGTGCCGGCTCAGCATAGGGCCAATAAGGTGGACCCAATTTAGGGTGGACCATGCATGAGAGAAAAGTGTAATAATAATAATAATAAAAAATGATAAATATTAATAAGGGGAATAAGAATTGGCCTGCTCAGCCTAAGCTGGGAGTTGTTTGTTAACTACTCCCCCCTTAAATTGGACGCCATCCTCGGTGACAGCCAATTCGTCGATGGACTGTTGTAGCTGGGCTGCCTCTCGTTTGCGCCTGCAGTGTTGTTGGAGCAGGACCAACGCGCATAGTGTGAGGCTGACGGCGACTCCTGCGGCGAACCATATCCTCGGGGAACATCCAGCCGACACGTCATCTCTGAGCTCCTGCATTAAACGCAGGTTATGCTCGTTCATCCGCTGTAACATTGGCAGGCTCAGTATGTGATCAGTTTTTGCACAGAATGGAGTGACTGCTCATAAACGGAAGATTACGGACCCTAACGCAACAACAGTATTCGAGTCGAACCAGTCATAGATCCAGTATTTTATATGATTATCAAACTCTTTAGACCAATGTTTAATGAAGGCTAACATTCCTCTGGATTTATTCACGGTAACAGAAAGGGGTCTTTGAATCACAACTTATGATCAAAAAGGACCCCAAGATCATCGATGTCAAACGATCTAGGATGTAATTAAGGTGTCTGTGTCTCTTCAAAACACGCAAAAACCATAAGTGATCCCTAAAACCATATTGCGATAGATGCAACGCTACAATTTGCGTACCGCCAAGGGGTCAGGCGACATTAACACTGGAGACCAGTTCTTCGAGGTGCAACTGGATGGTATGGAGAACAACATGCAACAAATGAGCGCAGCTATCATGGAAAGCACTAATCCACCAATATAACGCGTTCATTTTCCAAAGATCAACAAGTCTAACCCTGAAAAACGGTTCACGCAACTGGAACGTTTATTCAGCCTTAGTAACTTAAACTCTGATGACGCTAAATTCATCCCAGTTGCGTGCATTTGGAAGATGATATTGTGCAAGAGATTGAGGATATAAATATATCACCCCCAGAGGAAGAGAAGTATCAGGCACTGAAGAGTGCTAGCCCAGTTTGCCGAATCACCGGCACGTAAATTGCAGCGTCTTCTCCAGGGAATCGACACAACATGTTTAAAACCAACGGAGATATTGGTTCGCATGAGACGTCTTGTACCAGGCCTAGGTAACGAACCAGACGTACGTGCGCTTTTCATGAACGAGATGCCATCAACCATTCGGCCACTCTTCGCAGTATGGAAGGAAAATGATTTCAGCACCCTCGCCAAAACAGCTGACAAAATGGTGGAGGCTAGTAAGGCGGGTAACATAGCAAGTGTGGACGCTATTTCCCAGCCAACTAAAGGAGGTAATAGAGATCCAATCTTCGATGTAATGCTGGACTCAATAAAACAGCTCCAAAGAGAAGTTTACAGCATTATGAATGGCAACGGCTAGTATCATGGAAAGTTCGCGAATACAGCCCGCAAATGTCCACTGGGAAATTTACAGCTTCGTCAATCTAGTGCAGCTGCCGCCGGCGCTAATACTCGGCACCTGCATCACCACCAGCACAACGTCAAACTTCACACCCAATTCTTCATGCGATCTGGGGTTACACATCCTCGAACGAAAATCAAAGATTGTTTTCTTGGTGGACTATGGATCAGTAGTATCAGTTATTCTACATTCCTTTATACAAGGTAAAAAAAATTAAATACATTCAACCTGCTTGATTGTGTGACACACAGTGTAACACACCACATCAAAACCACTGGAAAACCTACCCCAGAACGACCTCGACGCCTCGCCGGTGAAAAATTAGCCGACGCAGACAAGCAATACTGGGCCATCTTTCTACTGGGCCAAGGTATCTGCGGTCCAAAAGTTGCCCACTGCACATGGTTCCCAAAAGCAATGGAGGGTGGCGCTTGGAGCTTGTGGTAATTATCGCAAGTTAAGCTCCATAACGACACCAGACCGATATCCAGTGGCTCACGTGCAGGATGTCGGCGGGAAGCTGCACGGTAAATGAATATTCACCATACTCGATCTGGTACGGGCATATTACCGAATTCCGATGGCCAACGAGGACATACAAAAAACTGCCGAATGCACACCGTTTGGGCTTATAGAGTTTCTGTATATGCCATTTGGTTTGAAGAATGCAACCGAATCATTCCAACGCTTTATGGACACGATTTTTAAAGGCATTGATTTTGTATACTGTTACATCGACGATATATTAATAATGTCTGCGATCCCTGACGAGCACGAGCAACATCTGCGTTCAGTACTAGCCATATTAAATGCCTTTGAATTATGCAAACGTTCTTTAGCACAAGCTACAACCATAGCGCACCCTAACGTAAACGGGAATCTTTGTTTAGTTTACGACGCTTCGGACATAGAACTTGGAGCAGTTTTAAAACAAGAGGATGGTAAGATGTGGCAGCCATTGGGATTCTTTTCACGGAAACTTTAACCGATCGATATATACGATGCAATACGACATTTTTAGCACTTGTTGGAGGCGAGCGTTTTTGTCATTAAAACAGTCCATAAGCCGCTCATGTATACTTTCTCGCAAAAACCTGAAAAAGCTATGCAACGACAACTGCGACATCTTGACCTCATATCACAATATTCGACAAATATAGAACACGTCTCCGGATCCAGCAATACCGTGGCCGGTGCGCCATCCCGAGTTAGTGCGATTTCTATGCCCACTACCATCACACACGCAAGCATCGAAAAGGCCCAAAGGACGGACAGGGATCCGCAACACTTTTTACAAGGAACCACAAGCCTGAAGTTACAACTTATAAAATTCAGCAACAATTCAGAATATATTGTGACATGTCTACCAAAGTAACTCGTCCTTACGAACCACAATCCTTACGCTTCGCTGATTTTGTGTCCCCCCATAATATTTCCCATACCAATCGATCAAATGCCAATCGATCCAAACAATCGATCCAATGCAATGCCAACGGCCTGCCAACGGGCAAAGATCCATCGATATAATAACATGATCCCTGAAGAAATCAGCATGCCGGAGAACCGTTTTGAACATGTACATTTGAATATTGTCGTCATGCCATTGGTTGAAGGATACCGTTACTGCCTAACAATAATTGACAGATTTCTGAGGTGGCCTGAAGCTATTCCATTAAAGGACATGACTGAGTTTTGGGAAGAATGGATTACTCGTTTTGGCTGGTTGCGTTGGTTCGACCCATTGCCACGGCGTATCACTTAAGCAGCAACAAACACATAAACGACTGCAGTCATGTCATGCTTCGGACAGATACAGTGCGTCAACCATTGGAACAACCGTATACGGGACCTTACGAAATATTGAGATGCCACTCCGGTCGTGTTTTTGTTATCAAATTTGACGGAAGAAAAGTAGCAGTATCGCCCAATATGGTCACTGGAGAGGGGGTAGCAGTGGCAACCCAAAATGGTGGGAACGCCATCAATGAAGAAGTTGGTTGTAGTTGAAGCGACGCACCGAAATATGTATTAAGTAATTAATTATTTTATTATAAAGTTACACGTTAACTAAAAATATAAGATGGGTTTCTCCACCTAGAGGACTGCCACTCAACTTTAAGGGTATATCAACTTCGGCTCCGCCCGAAGTTAGCTTTTCTTTCTGGTTCCAGTTGTTTTCATATAACGGAAAGCTTTTCAATACCTCAGTAGTTCTCTACATTTTTTTGAGCCTTTATGAAGAGGGATGATGTAAAACTCATTCCACCTCCTGGGTAAGGTCGATAGCTCTTCCCGATTAAATAGGAAAGTCAGTGGTATAATAAAGGGCTCACAAAAATATTTTAGTATTCAGCTTCATACATTGAAAAAAAAAAACATTGAATGAAAACATACATTGAATGAAAAAGTAACCAACACATTAATACAATTAAATTTTGATAGATATATGTTTTAATATGTGGTAAGACGTACGGATAAGTGAAAGATAAATTATAATTATTAGCAGAGTATGTGGATTGGAAAAACGAGGCAAAGAATTTAGCAATTCCCACTAGTGACGACGAAGAGATTCAGTCAGAAAACTATTTTTGGCATTAAGTATAAACTTCATAGAAGACATATTTCATAAAAAGCTTCAGTACTGAAAAGAAAATTCCAGTCAAGGGTCCTGCCCCTAGTGTTTGCTACGGGGTATGTTAAGCCATCAGTGAAATCATTTTGCAAGTTTTTTTTAGATATATAGCCCCCAATCTTGAATTGAGTGATATTATTGAGCGAAACAAAATAAAAATCACATATAATGATTATTTTGTGATTCCTATTTTTCGCTCAGAGAATAAGGATTATTTTGTTATTTTGTATTTCTTTACTCAAAAACAGTATTAATTTTGTTATTTTTAAAATAAAACTCATAATGATAACGTTCCCTGCATTTAAAAGTTAATCCGATTTATTCAAATAAAGGTCAATGAAAAAAATAGAAGTGATTCCAACCAGCGTTACTAGCGGAGCTAAAACTACCAACACACGATCAATATGATATTAGATGAAGCTCTTGTGACGTTCTTCCTCGGTTCTTGTAGGACTCCTTCTGCTTAGAATGGTTAGCTTCCACTACCACTTAGCTTGCCATCCCGTTCTGCGGCAACTGTCGCCTGGGGAGGCGAGGGTTCAAATCTTTGTATTTAATAAATAAAAATAGTTTTGTTATTCTTTTTCCTTTTTTTTTATTTTTAAATATTTTAAAAATATTTATTGTCTCCGAATACAATTCATAGAAATATACAGAAATATAGACAAAGATTGTAATATGGAAAAAATCCAAACATATGGGAAAAATTCATAAAATAATATATCCTGCAAGGGTCTAAAAATTGGGACCATTGGACCATTTTCACTCTCCTAACCATATATGCCAGAATAAACTATCTGCACTTAAAAAAATAAAATTTTCATAAATAATAGTTTCTTCTTATGAAAATTAAATTAATTTATATAAAATTTTAACACTAAAATGAACTATACCGTTTTTAGGCCAAGAAGAAAATGAAACGCTGCTTCGACTACAAAAGAAACTTGATGAGCTACCTGTTTTTTTAAGCAACACAGAATCTGATCTTCAAGAAGCAATGAGGGAGGGTAACCGTTTAATTTCAGAAATTCGGAAAATTGACTTCTCTTTAGATAAATGCCACCAAAAAAAATTTAAAACTGAAGAGTCTATTTTAAAAACGGCTGAGGATCATCTTATAACAGATAAAGCAACTGCCTATCGTTTAAAACTATTGAACAAGTCACAAGAACGTCGAAGAAACGTAGACCTATCGTTGTCTAAAGTACAAAACCAATTGGCATCATCAATGCTGGAAGTTGAAAAACTGCGAAGTTCCGTTTTTAATTCGAAATCTTATAATAGTTATATAAAATCCAATTTAAATAAAGCTGAAAATAAATCATCTACACTAGAAAATGATTTGAAAAAAATGCATTCACAAATTGAAATAAAAATGAAATTGTTCGAAAAAATAAGCAATAAAATAGATATAGTTCAACAAGTTTTTGGGGATGCTCCCGGGAGTCCTACAGAAATAAAGGTAAATGTATGGCATGAATTTAATAATTTAGCTAAAAAAAATTATTTTTTAGATAAAGCAAATTGAAAAATCCATTCACACAGGAGAGTTACAAATTCGAGAGCACCAGCAATTTTGGATTATGTTGCAGAATCATTTCGTGAATTTGTCACAAAAAAGGAATGACCAACTAAATGAAATCCAAGTTACTCGAAAACGTAGGTAAAAGAAGTGTGGTTAAACATAGCACATTTATTTATAATCAGGAAGGAACTAAAAATTTTCACATGGAAAATATTATTATTTATTTTTATTATTATTATTTTCTTGTTACAAAAAGTAATTTCAGCTTCTTTACTCCTAAATCGACGAAATGTAGAAAATATAGATTACAAATTAAACGTTCTTTTATAAGATCAGATAATTACATATTCTTTGTACGCAGGGCGTTATGCGGCCACTAACGTCGAAATTGAACTCACGGGAGTAACGGTAGGTCCCGGAGTCGTAGTCAAACCTATAGAACGTCTGACTAAAAACTACCTGGTTGATCCAGGCAGTGGTTGAAATGCGGGGATGGCCGAGGGTTCATTGACGCATCTCGGCTATGGTGGGGAAAGGAGCTTCCTCCGTTGATAATTGGTCTGAGGTAACACACGGAGGTACAAGGGGGTTCCTGCAGACGGCCCGTTTCACGGGAGCGGTATCGATGTCAGGTCGATCGGCATCAAAATTATTATTTGATTAATTAAATTCAGGTGTCAGGTGTGAAGCGTTATCATGGCATTCGTTGTTATACATATATGTGTATTAACTATAACACAGACTCCACCGGTACTCTTTTCTGGCTAGCTAGCCTCCGGTGCCCAAGCCGCGTAATTTGATGACTTGTTCTGTCATGGTAAAATCAGGAGTCGCACTAGCCTCATCACAATCCAAGCGCCGTATGGTTAAGTAGTGGCTATCTTTCTCTCAAATGTACTTGTTGTGGCTCCAAAATCTGGTTGAAATATTAAGCTCCCACAACAGGTCAATCTTCTGGGGCTGCGTAAATTCAGGATTGACTAAGCGCACCAGAGGGATATTTCTTGGCGCCTGAATAGGATGGGATGGTTGATGGTAATTCCGGTAGTACGACAAGTACGATTTGTTTTTGGAAATCAGTGGATAGTGATGATAGAGTCACGTGCACCTGCAATCCTAAATCCAATACAGCTCGGCAAGGAACAAAAACCGCAGTGCAATTCTGAACGAGAATGTTCGCTGTAGCCGGTAAGGCTATCTCAGAGGAAGAGGAGGCAAGGTTTGGAAGCTCCGACCGAGCGCTGCGTCCGCCTGAATGCTAGAAATTTCGCTGGCAAGGGTAGAATTGGCAGCAATTCGAGCAGAGCGCAGCGACGTCTCGATTTCGGCATGCATCGTTGCTGCAAGCTCACACGATCCATCGCAAGTCGCTGCTGATCACTAAAATATCAAATTCTTCAAGCTCCCCGTGGATGTCCTTGAAGTCCTCGTAAATGGCGGCCAACTGGCCATGACTCACGTGGAGCATGGGATTTGAACCTCTTCAAATACTGCCTGGTACGCTTTGCCTCATATATTAAAGTAGCATTCCGGGCTGGAGTGAGTTCTCCTAGGACTGCGCCGCAGTCTTTTTTTTTGGTGATTATGTTAATCTGTGATCCGCAATCTATGAGTACGCTGAATTTCTGAGACTGGTACGCCTGGTCCATGTATTGCCTGCCACGTGGGCGGTTTCAAACAAAACGGGCGGGATAGTGTGTAAGGCTGCTGATGAACACACCATTCGGACTGAGCTAGATTGAGGTCGATCGGTAAACGTATTTTTTCGCATCATTAATTGACTGGTTGCATATCGCTCAAGGTGTTCCAATTCCTGCTAGAGAGATTGTCAATTGGTTGGATGGCTTGTTCTAGAGATGACAGCGTGTGTGGATTCAATCTTTCCTCAATGATGTGTGTCAATATTGGCTCCCAGTTTACTGTTCGTTTCAGTGGTGATCGTTTGAGGCATGGTATCATGCTAGCTGCGCATCTGGTCCGATGATCCATCGCTTTGCATGATCACATATAGTCGTTGCGGCCAGGAATCGATAAGGCCAGACCGGTCTGTCTCTATGTTCCGATACCAGGATACCTGCCGTGCACGGAATATTAACCACCAACCCGACTCGTTTTGCCTTGGGCTTCAGTTACGCCAAGGATCCGACCGCTCCTTAATACTCGTGTCGGACTCTTTTACGGTTGCCGGACTTACCCACAGGGATCCTTAAGCCTTGAGCCACGGATCACAGATCCTTCCGCACTCGATTTAATTCTCGTACTTTAATTCTCGTAACTTCCCTAGAAGACTCTGCCTTGATTCGCTCCAGTGGTCCTCTTTATAGTGGCGCTCGTTAATCCCCCTTCTCGCTTGCCGCCGTTATCCATTTTTTCAAAAATCACTCCACACTCCTGTTGCCGAATTCCCTTTCCTACCCCCCTTGATCCTTCTGCATCCTGGACTCCTATTGTTGGTACGTTGGTAAAGGATCTGTGCCAGAGATTGCCCCCTTCCCCCTTTCCTTTCCAACTGACTTTCACCTCTTTCTAACGTTCTATAAACAGCAGCTTACGTGGGCCGCTTTCTCCTGATCTTTTCAGGGCCGACCACGCTGACCATTTGATAACCGATACGTACCACGTTTTCTCCGCTTTCTCCTGCTTCTTCCGTATGAAGCCGAGGTGTCTCCACAAAATTCTTTAGATTATAAATTAATTTAGTTTTAAATTGTTTAGGTCGGCTGCTGGAATTGTGATTCGTTTTGGATCCAGATGGAATTACTCTTTCCAGAACTTTGCCCTATCTAATCCTGAGGATCCATAATATCCCACTTTTGAGATTTTAATCGAAACCAATTGACCTTAAGTCTCTATTTAAATATCATAAAGTTCGTTTCTTCTGTAGAGCTGACTTTATGAAACTAAATAAATTATTTTTGGATTTTGACTGGTACTATTTCAATTTTTGGAAATATCCGCAAGATTAAACTAATCCACCTTGGTATACAAAGCACCCATTAAATTTAAGCAACGTCATGAATAGACTTTTAAATAAACATAAATTATCTGGCTGTACAATTGTTAGTTATAGTTAGCTAGGTCGTTAGCTTAGTAGCTAGGTCGAACTTCACCGTGTATTGCCGCTGCCGGATTCAATTTAATCAGGATCCGAAGCAGTTTTATAACTTTGTAAGCACCAAGCACAAGCATGTATCTTTTCTTCCTCTGCTTACGTTGGAGAACTTATATACATACATTGATGAGGCAATGGCCGGTCTCTTTGCTGCGTTTTTTGTTCTTAAACAACCATTCACCTAGCATCGTTCTATCTCAGTCTTACACTTATAATATAAGATGATAATTGAAACTCTTTATATATCTCTGGAAACTTCGATCTTTCCCCATATATGGACATACATTATTCCTTTGCATAGAATTTCTTTGCGTTAAAATCACTTTGTCCGATAGATATTTATACGTTACCTGTTCTTACATACCACCTTCGTCGGAACCGCCCACATACTGGCAACATTTGTCCGCTATTCGTCTCGTCAATATACCAGATCTTATGTGGTCCAATGTTGAGAATTCACCGTCCTTAATGCTTAACTCGCACCAAGACTTCCCTGCTTGTATGTTCGACATGTCACTCGAAATTGTCTTGTGACTTGTGTTTCGTTTCTGATCCTGATGGAATTACTCTTTCCTGAACTTTGCCCCTTTCTAACCCTGAGGATCCGTATCATCCCACTCTTGAAGTTTTAATTGAAAACAATAGCTTAATTGACCTTAAGTCAAAACGTAAGGCTGACTTTACGAATCTAAACAAGTTAATTCTCGAATGTGATTGGTCCGATTTACTGGCATGTGAAGATATAAATATTGCCTTAAATAAATTTTATCACACTTTGAATTTATTTTTTTACGATTGCGTGCCATGGAAATATCCGTCGGTTTCAAATTATCCGCCTTGGTATATAAGGCATCTATCAAATTTTAAGAACGTTATGAATAGCATTTTTTAACAAACATAAATTTTCTGGGTGTACAGTTAGTTATTCAAGATACTTAAAAGCTCGGTCTAATTTCACCGTGCATAACGCCGAATGTTATCGGATCTATCTTCGCCGCTGCCGGATTCAGTTTACTCAGAACCCGAAGCAGTTTTATAACTTTGTAAACACTAAGCGCAAATCTGTATCTTTTCCATCTCTGCTTACGTTTGAGAACTCTTATGCAAACACTGATCCGACAATGGCCCATCTCTTTGCAAAGTTTTTTCAATCAACATATTCACAAAGCACCATTCCAGCTCAGCTGTAGACTTATAATATCCAATCCACGATCCGATATATATCTAATAATATGCATCTCAACTAAAAGGGTATATCAAGTTCGGCTCCGACCGAAGTTAGCTTTCCTTTCTTGGTTTTTTTTAAGTTAGACGGATAGAACTTTGTATGGATTCCACATTGGGCAAAAGAATAATAAAATAAAAGTTATCGAATGCCATAACTTTGTTGTTTTTAATTTAAAAGGATGGGACTTTGTATGGATTCCACTTTGAGTAAAATAATTCGACATGCTAAATTTAATTAGGATCGGCCGACTATATCCTATAGCTGCCATATAACTGATTGATCGGAAATACCATAACTTCAAACATTTTGGGCAAACTAGCGGATCTGCCAAATTTCAAAAGGATCGGCCAACTTTATACGATCCGATATGTATCTAATAATATAAGATGCGTGTCGTGTAAGCGCTAGACAGCAGTTCGGTGAATATCGCGCAAGCCTGTGGGAATTGTAGCAGTATTGAATTTTTGTATAACATAAGGGCGAGTATGGATGGTGAGGTGTTTATTTGATGTTGTTCTTATGGACCAACCTCCTTACTTCCTCTCTTTATCTTATTTTTATATTATATATATACTTTATAATATTTTTTTTGTGCGCACTGCGTTTTTGTTTAATTTTTTATCTATTAACGTAAAACAAACCGATGTTTATTTTTATTTATTTATATTCGTAAATAGCATCTTTTATATTTTAAATATCCGTATCGCTTCGCGTGTGCAGTGGTATATTTGGAGGTAAAATAAGATTTATAGTGCATTTCTTCATCTTTTACGGTGTTGCTTCTTTTGTCGCTCAGAAGAGATTCTTATCTCTATCTCTATTCTTGCCCACACTTATCGCTCTATTTAATCCCTTTTTCGTTTCCCTGGTACAGTGGTTCAAGGTACGATCAAAAATAAAAACAAAAATACTAATAAATTATTGTATCATTATTATGGACTTTAAACTTGTCAGACAATCTCCTCATCCCAGCCTACCATCACTGCTAGCTGTGTGTTCTATTGTGGCTGTTCGGATGCCATTTCTCGTAGGTCTGGTCTCCACTTTTGCTGTGTTGGTTGTCGTGCTGTTCAGGACGAAATGAGATCGTTCATGAGACAGGCTAAAAGTGGATTTAAAGAGTTGATTAGAGGTTTTCGTAAAATCAATGACCAACACTGTGCGCTCGATACACAGTTTAATAGTCTTCAACTATTAAATGAGTCTCCAAAGCGCAAGAAATCCGCTATTAGTGATGTACTTGTGGCGAATAAACTTCAGCCTACTCGGCCGACAATTAGTCAGCCGCTTATATCTCTGGCCACCCCAAGGGCTGGAACTGGGAAAAATTCGGCTTCCAAATACCTCAGCATAAATAGCATAAAAACAATTGTCCGACATGTACCCGGTGGCATCGCTTCAGGTGATAACCAAACCCAATAATTCCAACCACCGTAAAAGTCACCGAACAGGGTAATCAACCGTCCGGACCCCCGGTAAGAACCGGTACGGTTCTTAAGGTCGGCTACTGGACTTGTGTTTCGTTTCTGATCTTAATGAAATTACTCTTTCCAGAATTTTGCCCCTTTCTTAACCTTGGGTCCTCAGGTCCTATCATTCCACTCTTGAAGATGTAATCGAAAAAAATAGCTTAATTGACCTTAAGTCTACACTTTAATCTCACAAACTTCGTTTCTTCCGTAAGGCTGACTATGAAATTAAATAAGTTAATTTTGGAATTTGATTGGTCCGATCTACTGGCATGTGAAGATATAAACATTGTTACATTATTATACTTTATATTTGAATATATTTTTCGACGCTTGCGTGCCGTGGAAATATCCGTTTTTTAGTACAAAGTACCAATTTAATTTAATTACCGATTTTGTAGTATCCGATTTAATAGTACAAAGTACCTATTCAATTTAAAGAACGTATTTAGAATAGACTTTTAAATAAACATAAATTATCCGGCTGTACACTTGGCTGTAAAGTTATACAAGACACTTAGTAGCTCGGTCCATTTTCACCATGCATAACGGAGAATGTTATAGGAGCTATCTTTGCCGCTGCCGGATTCAGTTTCCTAAGGATCCGAAGAAGTTTTATATCTTTGTAAACACTAAGCGCAAACATGTATCTCTTCCTCCTCTGCTTACGTTTGAGATCTCATATGCGAAGACTGATCAGGCAATGGCCGATATCTTTCCACAGTGTTTCAAACAACGTTTGAAACCTTACACTTATAATATCCAATGAGCCAACCTTATTTTTTGTTCATCTTTTGATCAAAGTGGTGTGTTATCGGATCTTCTTAGGGTTAAGCCCGTGTATTCGCCAGGCCCCGATGGAGTACCAGGCTGTGTGCTGAGGAACTGCGCCGTGGCCCTGTGCAAATCGCTTCTTAAACTTTTTAATTTATCGCTGGTGTATTTAGGTGGAAGGAATCTTACATTATTCCTCTGCATAAAAAAGGGAAAAAATCTGATGCTTCAAATTATAGAGGCATTTCTAAATTGTCAGCAATTCCAAAGCTTTTCGAAAAACTTATCACTCCACATTTGCAACACCTATGTAGTTCAATAATATCCCCGTGCCAACATGGCTTTATGAAGCGACGCTCCACCACCACCAACTTATTGGAGCTAACATCTTTTGTCACGGATGGGTTCCGGAATGGCTTACAAACAGACGTCATTTACACTGACTTCAGTAAAGCATTTGATTCTGTTAACCATTCGCTTCTTATAAGTAAACGCTGTCTTTTGATATTCTCAACTGATCTCCTTATCTGGATTTTGAGTTACTTACCAGTAAGAACCCAACGCGTCTTCTTTAAAGATGTTACCTCGCGTTTAGTCTACGACACATCTGGGGTACCCCAAGGAAGCCATCTTGGACCGTTACTTTTTACACTATTTATTACAGTTCGGTAAAATGGCATGAGTTTACATTTCGAACCATTAAGCTTTAGGTTATTTGCTAAACAACCTTTATTTGCCTTTTTTTTATTATTTAATCATTGGAGTTTCTTTGGAATTATAATTGAAAGCAGTGGGTCAAGGAATCCAAGGCTTTATTAAACACGTCTGATATAGTATTCAGGCGACTGTTTTTCCGTGCAAATGAAAGCCTAAGCCCGCTTTTACAATTTATTTCTGGCTTCTTACGCATTTTCACCGAGAGAAAAAGTAAAAGATTTCCTAGGAATTGTGCGGAGGTTTCCATAATTTGGTGCCCATGTACCAATACTTTATGCACAGTTTAAGACATTGAATATCAATCATAGGTTTCAACGTATAAGTTTCACGTTTTCGTACGTCAATCCCGTAGCTATTAATTTGCAATGCGTTGCTTGCAAATGAGCAATTACGTCTTTCTTCATTTCAAATAAACGGTCAGCTGAATGATATTTTAAATTCTGCAGCGATAATTCATCTTTAGATTAAGAATAAGTTATTTTATCTTGTTCTGGTCTGCAATAATTTCATTTTTGTAACTTCCGAATAAGGGGAATAACTTTCGCATCCATGGAGCTTTTATATATATACTTATATATATTTACATATGTTAAATTGTTTTCAATTAAAAAGGCTAAAGCATTTTCAGGACTAATTGTTGTCATCTCTTTCTGCCTAAATTAGTTCGACATACCAGCTATATTTTTTCTATTCAATGCGTTTTACAATAAAGAAATGTCGCCCGAGTTATAAAACTATCATCAATAGCCCCCTCTCTACCCGCTAATACACAATTTCTAATAAGGCCAACGTTGCAATCTAAATTAATTTAAACTATAGCGGACTTCTAGAAATTATAAAACACAAAAACCCAATTACGAATATGCACAATCAATCCGAAGACGTAAACATACACAAGGAACCACTTAACCACTTGAATCACACCCCCCACTTAGAACCCAATCCAGACTCTGCACTCTGAAATCAGATCACACCTAGTACTTAGATCTTAAACCCAAAAAAAGGGACGCTATATAAGAAACCAATTGTATAGTTTTCTGGCAGTTTTTGTACCAACCTTTAAGTGGAATCATTCACCAATAAATACAGTCTACATAATCAACTAGTGCTGCATTTTACTTGGTGCATTACTTATTAAAATATAACAAGCGCAGTCGATCTTCACGAAGCAAAAGAATAATACAAACACACACTAAAAAGGTATAATAAAAATCACCGAAAGTGTAAAAGTGAAAATTAAAAATTTGTGATACAAACTCAGATTAAATTCATAATTGTGCAACACAAAACCAAAAAAACACACACTAAGATGTGATAAAATCACCTAAAGTGAAAAAGTGAATAACAATTTAACAAAAAATAAATAAATAAATAGCAACAAAATGGCAAACGGACAAGAACAGGAAATGCAAAATTGCATCCAAGCTCTCACCCAAATCCTGGCCAATCAACAGTTATTCCATACCTCACAAAACTCTAATATAAAAATGCGAAATAACATCGAGAAATCCGATATCTTCCCACTTTCACCGGAGAAGACGGAACTCTTCATGGATTCATTGCATCAGTAGACCAAATCATGCAGGAATATGGAGAGGAGGAAAATCAAGTATTCAGCGTTATTTTCAACACCAAAATACAAGGACAAGCCAGAACAGTGCTAAATATTAACACGCCGACATCATGTGGACAATGCAAGGAAAAATTAAGATATCACTATCGACCCAGGATGGACCAAATGGAACTCACCAGAAAGATCAACAACCTAAGAGTCAAAAGTATTCGAGATTTAGATACAAAGGTAAGGTATATTGTAGAGGAAATAAAATATTAAGCAGTATTTGAAAACAATAAAAACTTAGTTAACATATTAAGTGCACTACTAATAAAAAGAATAACGGAACTATCATCAGGATCATTAGCAATGTCTTAATGCCATTAACAACAATACCACAAGTTAGAGATGAAAATGCAAAATACATGGACCTAAATTTTGGCAACCTTAATCAAAAATTGTTATTGCGAAAAAATGATTATTGACTTAGGTAAAAATATAAATCAAAGAAATCAGAACCAAAATGATCATTTTCAAAGAAGCCAGAACACTAGAAGATACTACACTAATCAACACTAAGATAGAAATTTTAACTATTACCAACAGAATAATCAAAATAATAATAAATTTCAAATCAAAGAAATCAAAGCCAAAACATTCGACAGAAGAAGACAATAGAAGACCGAAGAACTTAACCGAAGTAGACAATAAGAGCATAATAAATGAACCCCCCATTCAGTTTTTTATATAAAAGCCTCGGAAAAAAACAATGTTAATAGAGAGAACAATTGAGAACTGTAAATTTTCATTTTTACTGGAGACAGGATCCAAAACTATTATAACACCAATAAAGTAAATAAAAATTCTTACAAAATCATTGAAAAATATTCCAAAATATTTTATACTATTAACACGAAATTCCAAACCAACGATTTCTTAGTAACAACAGAAGTACCACGGTAAGAAGTACCACCAATTAAAAAGAAAGAGATCAATTAACCAATACAAATTCAGTAGTACCCAATATAAGGACCGTAACAGATCAACCTATAATCTCAAAAATTTATAGGATATCGCCAAAATATGAGGAAAAAATATGAAAACAAATAACGGAAATGGAAAAGTGGTATTATTACGAAAAGCAGACGCAAATATAGTTCTTCCATATGCATGGTGTTAAAAAATAGAAATAAATAACTCAGGAATTCAAAAGTTTAGATTATGTGTAGACTATCGCCGTTTGCATCAAGTAACGATACCAGATAAATACCCTTCACCACTTATGGACTCAATTTTAGACAAACTTGGCAGGGCACAATATTTCAGCACATTAGACCTAGCAAAGTGCTACCACCATATTTTGATAGCGGGAGGAGATATAGATGAAACAGCATACGTTTTACCAACGGGTCTTTGCGAA
Organism: Drosophila atripex; assembly: GCA_035045925.1. Lineage (NCBI taxonomy): Eukaryota > Metazoa > Arthropoda > Insecta > Diptera > Drosophilidae > Drosophila > Drosophila atripex. The sequence goes on from JAWNOP010000075.1 coordinate 280,779, forward strand.
TATGTTAGAATGCTATTTGGACTAAAAAACGCCCCTATTAAGGGACTAGATAAGCAAAATATGCGTAGTATACCTTGATGATAAGTGACCTTGACCTTAAGTCTAAACTTAAACCTCAAAAAGTACGTTTCTTCCGTAAGGCTGACTTTACTAAACTAAACGAGTTAATTCTTGAATTTGATTGGTCCGATTTACTGGCATGTGAAGATATTAATATTGCCTTAAATAAATTTTATCACACTTTGTATTTATTTTTCGACGCTTGCGTGCCATGGAAATATCCGTCTGGTTCAATTAATTCACCTTGGTATACAAGACATCTATTAAATTTAAAGAACGTTATGAATAGAATTTTAAATAAACATAAAATATCTGGCTGTACAGTTAGTTATTCAAGATACTTAGTAGCTCGGTCTAATTTCACCGTGCATAACGCCGAATGTTATAGGAGTTATATTCGCCGCTGCCGGATTCAGTTTACTCAGAACCCGAACCAGTTTTATAACTTTGTAAGAACTAAGCGTAAATCGGTATCTTTTCCGCATCTGCTTACGTTTGAGAACTCTTATGCGAACACTGATCTGGCAATACCCGATCTCTTTGCAAAGTTTTTTCAAACAACGTATTCACATAGCACCATTCCAGCTCAGCCTTACACTGATAATATCCAATCAGCCAACCTTATATTTTTCCCATTTTTTAATCGAAGTGGTGTGTTATCGGATCTTCTTAATATCAAGCCCGTGTATTCGCCAGGCCCCGATGAAGTACCAGGCTGTATTCTGAAGAACTGCGCCGAGGATTTGTGCAAACCGCTCCTTAAACTCTTTAATAAAGCGCTAGAGCCATCGATTTTTCTCCTTATGTGGAAGGAATCTTACATTATACCTCTGTATAAAAAAAGGGAAAAATCCGAATTATAGAGGCATCTCTAAATTGTCAGCAGCTCCAAAGCTTTTCGAAAAACTTATCACTCCACATTTGCAACACCTATGTAGTTCATTAATATCTCCGTGCCAACATGGCTTTATGAACCTTATGTTACCTCGCGTACTGTCCGTGTCACATCTGGGGTGCCTCAAGGAAGCCATCTTGGACCCTTACTTTTCACTTTGTTTATTAATGACTGGCCCCTTGCCTTAACTGACTCACTGGTACTTATGTATGCTGACGATGTTAAGCTTTGTCTTCAATATAGATTTACTAGCGCCCAATCTAGACTTCAATCCGATATAGATAAATTTCAAAATTGGTGCTTAGCAAATTACCTGAAGCTTAATTGATCGAAATGTAAACTCATGTCATTTTATCGATCTAGCCCTCACCAGGCTACGTACTTTCTCTATGTGATCGCCTTAGAACGTTTAACCCAGGTTAACGATCTGGGAGTCCTATTAGATTTGAAACTTAAATTTACCGACCATATATCCACCATGGTTAATAAAGCTACGGGTGTGCTTGGTTTTATTAAAAGATGGTCAAAAGAGTTTAACGACCCATACATTACAAAAACTTTATACACATTATTGGTCCGTCCGATTCTTGAGTATAGACCGTGTGTCTGGAGTCTACAATACGGAGTGCACCGAGATCACATAGAATCCGTACAAAAAAACTTCCTAATTTTCGCACTTAGGGGACTAAATTGGAATGCAAGCCTTTTTGAAAAACTTCTCCGTACCAACATGGCTTAATGAAGCGCCGCTCCACTACTACCAACCTATTGGTACCTTACATCTTTTGTCACGGATAGGATAAATTGGTGTTTAGCAAATAACCTAAAGCTTTATTAATCGAAATGCAAACTCATGTCATATATATAGGGCAATCCTTCTCGCTTCGATTTCCGTCTTTAATACTTCATTCAAGACGTACTCCCATTGGTGGGTTCCATTTCCGACCACCCTTGACCCTCCTAGATCCTTGACTCTTGTTGTTGCTACGCGGGGCACCGGATTTCTTCCAGCAACGAGGATTACCGGAAATGGCTCCGATACTACGAAATTTTTATGGAATTCGTCCACAATCAAGACTATAGCGATGCAGGGTAAAGTTATTAGGTAAAGCTAAAAACCTAATATCAATTGGCGGATAGGCCAGCTATCAGGTCCAAAATCTTTTCGTAAACGCCAGAACTAGATGTGATCATGCAAATCATGCAGTAGAGGAGCAACGGAAACAGCGGCCTAGAAATCCTACATAGCTACTAAGTGTCTTGAATAACTAATTGTACTGCCAGATAATTTATGTTTATTTAAAAGTCTATTCATGACGTTGTTAAATATAATTGGTGCTTTGTATACCAAGGTGGATTAGTTGAATTTTACGGATATTTCCAAAAATTGGAATTGGACCAGTCAAAATCCAAAAATAGTTTATTTTGTTTCATAAAGTCAGCTCTACAGAAGAAACGAACATTATGAGATTTAAATAGAGACTTAAGGTCAATTGGTTTCGATTAAAATCTCTAAATCTCATACAGGAAGCAGGAGATAGCGGAGAAAACGTGGAACGTATCGGTTCTCGAATGGTCAGCGTGGTCGGCCCTGAAAAGATCAGGAGAAAGCGGAGACAGCGTGGAAAATAACGGCCCACGTAAGCTGTTGTTTATAGAACCTTAGAAAGAGGTGAAAATCAGTTGGAAAGGAATGGGGGGAAGGGGGCGATTTCTCGAAGAGATCCTCTACCCACGTACCAACAACAGGAGTCCAGGATGCAGAAAGGTCAAAGGGGGTAGGAAAGGGAATTCGGCAACAGGAGTGTGGCGTGATTTCTGAAAAAATGGATAACGGCGGCAAGCGAGAAGGGGGATTAACTGGCGCCACTATAAGGAAGACCACTAGAGCGAATCAAGACAGAGTCCTCTAGGGAAGTTAGAAGTGCTGCTTGGAGGACCGCCTTTGGGGAGTCCAATATTCAGGCAGGAAAGTTTGCTTCAAAAAATTAGGAATAATAGGCTGAAGGACTCCCTGTGGGTCCGACAGTTTCAAGTACGAAAATTAAATCGAGTGCGGAAGGACCTGTGATCCGTGGCTCAAGGACCCCTGTAGGTAAGTCCGGCAACCGTACGAGAGTCCGACGCGAGTATTAAGGAGCGAGTGGCTCCTTGGCGTAACTGAAGCCCAAGGCAAAACGAGTCGGGTTGGTGGTTAATATCCCGGGCACGGCAGGTATCCTGGTATCGGAGCATAGAGACGGACCGGTCTGGTGTAAGCCTTATCGATTCCTGACCGCAACAACTAGATGTGATCATGCAAAGCGAGGTGTGACCAGCTCGGGCACTGATGTCCAACTGAAGAAACCAATCAGGAACACCACGGTCCAGTCGCGATGCCCATCCCATGGTCGGCCACAAATTCTGTAGGACGTATGCATGCTGGTGTCTGGCGACGGGTGGCGAATGCAACCGTGAGTGCGTCCTGAGGGGTAGAAAGGCCCTCCGTTCCCTTATTCGGCTGCCAGGCGCCAAGAAAGCATAGCTTGCCCGGCGTACGCCTGGAAGTTATCCCGATTGGCGATTAACATGGATCAGGTGGCGGCCACGACGCAGAGACGCGGCCATAAAGCATCGGCAGTAGAGGAGCAACGGAAACAGGAGCAACGGACGCCGTGAGAGCAGATCGGTGCCAAAAACAACATCAGGACCAGAGGAAGAGCAGCGTAGGCCTCGCAGACTGAGCACATGAGTCCAACCAGAGATCCAAATGAATCCATTAGCCGAACCGGCGCCAAGCACCAAGACCACATATCCTGCCGGGTGAGAGATTTGGGGAGGGTGATTTACTGTAACTTTGTAACCAGTAGATAGTTTTAAAAGAAGATCGGTGTTATTTTAAGAAATTCAAACAATTGTTGCGAGCACCAATCGGTGCGAGCACCAACCGGAAAACAGTTCGTTCGCAGCTTCAAAATTTCGATATACGCGTTGCGCAAGAAGGAGCTGAGTGAAGTATGTAGCGAGCTTGGTCTCCCAGCAGACGGAATAATAGAGCCAATGAGAGCCTTGAGAGCCGAAGCCAAAGAGATCGGCCATTCCCTGATCAATGTATGTATATAAGTTCGCTAACGTAAGCAGAGGAAGCAAAGATACATGTTTGTGTTTTCTTCTTACAAAGTTATTAATCTGCTTCGGATCCTGATTAAATTGAATCCGGCAGCGGCAATACACGGTGAAATTCGACCTAGCTACTAAGCGAACGACCTAGCTAACTATAACTAACAATTGTACAGCCAGTTAATTTATGTTTATTTAAAAGTCTATTCATGACGTTGCTAAAATTTAATGGGTGCTTTGTATACCAAGGTGGATTAGTTTAATCTTACGGATATTTCCAAAAATTGTAATTGTACCAGTCAAAATCCAAAAATAATTTATTTAGTTTCATAAAGTCAGCTCTACAGAAGAAACGAACGTTATGAGATTTAAATAGAGACTTAATTTCAATTGGTTTCGATTAAAATCTCTAAAGTGGGATATTATGGATCCTCAGGATTAGATAGGGCAAAGTTCTGGAAAGAGTAATTCCATCTGGATCCAAAACGAAACAAAATTCCAGCAGCCGACCTAAACATTTTAAAACTAAATTTATTTATAATCTAAAGAATCTTGTGGAGACACCTCGGCTTCATAGAACGTATCGGTTCTCGAATGGTCAGCGTGGTCGGCCCTGAAAGGATCAGAAGAAAGCGGAGACAGCGTGGAACGTAATGGCCCACGTAAGCGGCTGTTTATAGAACGTTAGGAAGAGGAGAAAGTCTGTCGGAAAGGAAAGGGGGGAAGGGGGACAACTATGGAAGGGATCCGGTACTCACGTACTAACAACAAGAGTCCAGGATGCAGAAGGGTCAAGGGGGGTAGGAAAAAGAAACCGTCAACAGCAGTGTGGCGTGATTTCTGAAAAGCAGGATAACGGCGGCAAGCGAGATCAAGGAGGATTAACGGACGCCACTGGCGCCATATAAGGAGGACCACTGGAACGAATCAGGACCGAGTCTTCTAGGGAAGTAGAAGAAGACCGGAAGACCGCCTTTGGGGAGTCCGATATTCAAGCGTGAAAGTTTTTTCGGAAAAATTAGGAGTAATAGGCTGAAGGACCCTCGTTGGTGAGTCCCACAATTTCAAGTGCGAGAATTAGATCGAGTGCGAAAGGATCTGTGTTCCGTGGCTCAAGGACCCCTTGTGGGGAAGTCCAGCGAATACACCGCAAGTAGAAAAAGGAGCGAGTGCTAAAGGAATGAGCCTGCGGTTAATGATCGATGATCCTGCTGGCGCGAGCAGAGTTCTGAGGCTAGTTGGGATCCTGCTGGTGGTCCTTCTGACAGGAGAAGCACGCTAAGAATATTTTAAGTACTACGAATATGGGCACTGAGTAACGAACCTTTTTCGGTTTTAGTTCGAGACTGTCATTATTAGTGAGAATTAAATACATACTTACAAATATTGTGGCCTATGGACCTATGGTTAGAAGGTTAATGTCAACGAAAGTATGTGCTCAATACACATCTCTGGGTCTGCTGACCCAAGTTTTGCCTGCCCCGCTTCTTTGCTGCTTCTATTCGCTGTCCCGCCTACTATTCTACAATGCAGAAACGTACTTTAAACGTTCAATCGTTCTTTTCAGACGCGAACTTTGCGCAGCCATTTCAAGCTTGATTCTGTGGCTCTTTTTAAAGCTAAATTTTTACAGTAAATTTTACGACTAACAGCAGGAAGAACGCTGATAGAGTTGAACAATATGATACGTAGTTTTCCCTCGTTCGATGAAAGGTATCGTTTTCCTTCGGCAAAAGGTCTACGAAAAAAAGTACGATGCACTCCACTGACGTGGACAGTGTGAAACTCGTAAAAAAACAAAAGTTCCCTGTGTTACCAACAGTGGAGGAGCCGATGAATATCAAAATAGACCGAATTTTGCAATTTTGTGTGGTAGACGAGTCACAAAGTGTGAGTCTCTACAAATAAAAATCAAAGCCTGGCAAGGTTTAAATATTCCGTAACGGTCGAAAAGTAAATAGTTGAAACTTATATACTGCAAAAACTTGGAGGGTTATCTCAAAGCCATAGCAGATCGAGCAACCGGCGAACTGGGATGAATGAGAAAGCGCAGGCCTTGATAACACTGAATGTAAGCCTGACACAGTTGTGTTACCTGATGCCTTACAGCTGCAAGTGCATGGCAGCTGCTAAAGGATGTGCATGAACCAAGTGGTCCAGTAAGAAAGGTGGTACTTTACAAAAAGTTAATTGGTCTTCGTATTATGAACGAAGACGGAATGTGTGAGTATGCAAACACATTTGTGCCCGTAACAGATTCGCTCGTTACACACCTTATACGGTGGATGTGAAGGCAGACCACAGCGTTTTAAAGACAGTCGACAAGTGTGACGTTGTGTTTTAGACAGGATTGTGCAAGTTGAAGCTCAAAAATGTTCTACTGCTGCAAAAATGTTGAAATGCTCGAAATGGCCCCAAGATGAAAAAGAATTTCATTCAAAGGCCATTGAACGAGAATGCAAGGCTACTTTTGATCAAACAAAAGCGACTTTAGCTCGAGGAGGGAATGATTTATGCTTACTAATTTAATTAGTAAGCAATTATTTAATTGCTTGTTAATTAGAAAGCATCAATGGACAAGTAATTTTAGTTTTTAATGGAAAACAGTTAGACTATACTTGGACTTTGGCAGCTTTTCCCGAAGAGCAGCAAGTAATTGGTTGAAAATCGGTTTACACCTTAAATAGGAATAGCAGTCGATATATTGAGCGGTATAAATCACGGTATTGGTAGCCAAAGAATTATTAGAAAAGTTTGGAGTAAACTTAAAAACTTTCTCCAACGGCGGCGAGTTAAACGGTGTTGTTTATATGCAGCCGAGGGTTACATTGATAAGGCTGGTAAAAATCGTGTGTTACGATTCAACAAAGCAATATATGGATTAAAACAAGCAGAACGGGAATACACCGTAAAGCTAAACAACTCTCTTTGTACTGTTGAATCTCAGGCATGCCAGAATGGAAATCTTTCCAAGGTAATCTTTGTTTGGTTTCACAAAGACTTAAAAAATCATATTATATGTATCAGAGCATGTTTAGCAGTGATTGTGACTCGTCAGCCTTATGTTGAAGGTTAGAGTATCAAATCGTCACAGATCACTCATCTCTTTAGTGGCTCTTGGCCAATCCTTACTTAAACATACGTCTAGGAAGGATTTTTAGTTCTTGATTTACTATCGTGTGTCAAGTCAACGAAGACAAGCTAGCTGCTATATCGATTAAAACTCAGAATATTCGAAGTCAGCTAGCTATTAGACAGCGAAAGCGCTAACAAAAAACCTTTTTATACATGAAAGTCGATGGGACTTGCAGAGAAAAGCAGAACATATGACTAGAGAAACTCCGTAAAGCGTTATGCGGCCACTATCGTTAAACTTGAACTCACGGAAGTAACGGTAGGTCCCCGAGTCGTAGTCAAACCTAGTTTGTGCAGGCTGAGGTTGATATGCGGGAACGGGGAGCTGATGTTCTGGTGACTGGCCTCAGCTGTAGTGGTGGTTTTTCGGTAAAAGAGCCGGCGGTCTGGAGCAACATATGGAGGTTTATGCGGTTCCAACCTGCGGTCCGTTTCACGGGAGCAACATTCGGAGGCAATTACGTATCGATAGGTCCAACACTGGTGGTCCGTTTCACGGGAGACACTCAGAGAGGATTACGTATAGGTGGGTCCTGCTGGCGGTTTTACGGGAGCTAAGTAGGTTTCTAAATAGGCTAGATTTAAGTACCGTCCCTTAGTACTGAGTAACGAACCGATTAACTCTGTATTCGCAACTGTCTTTATTTTATACCAGGTGATCTTTTATACAATCAAATAATTACATATGTTGTGGCTTAACTATGGTTAGCTGGTAAGGTCAAGATTAAAGAAAATTCTTGCTATGTACTAGTTGTGGGTCGGCTGACTTAGATCGCTTGGTATTGGGCTTCTGCTGAGCTCGCTGGTTTTGCTCGCTCCCGTTAGTCGTTCATTCTTACTGCTGATATTGCTGATTTCGGTTTCTGGCCCGATTCCGGTGATTTCTGGCGCCGTCTGTTGGAGCTGGGCTATTAGGTTTTGGCACTAGGTGCCAATTGTCTATATATAATATTGAAGAGACAAGGCCCAATTCCGGTGATTTCTGGCGCCATCTGTTGGAGCTGGGTTCTTAGGTTTTGGCACTAGGTGCCAATTGTCTATATAAAATATTGAAGAGACAAGTTGCCTTTGTAGGCAACTACAAGCCTGCCTTTGTACTGCCAGCAGCGAATGTCTTCGCTATCTCAGATCCCGACCACACCAAGAGGAGCATCTTAAATCAATGGCGGATCTATGGATTTCTTTGCTTTACTTTAACTTCATTCAAAATACTTTTCTTGCTCACGTGAAATGGTATATCGCATGGGAGTGCTACTGGCTGTACTGAGACTCTTTGGTAGACCTCCATCTGTGGGGGCCCCACCCGCATGTTTGTAACTTAAAATTCTGAGACCGAGCTTAAAATTCTGATCTGATTTGAGCTTAAAATTCTGATCTTATTCCGGCCATAGCGAAAGGTCGAAGTCAGTGAGCCGAAAACGACAACAGAAAATAAGGTAAAGACAATATATATAAAATAAAAAACCATTAAAAATGAATAGGAACAAGCATCCACATCAGCTAAAGAAAATCACTTCTCATCTGACAGTCACATTCTTCATGCAACTAAAATGAATTGATAAATTTGGTAGTAATAAAAAGTTTTTACCACAATTTATAAAACGCGTTGATATTCTACTCAAAAAGGTTCATAAACATTAGAGCATTTTCAATGACATGAGGATGAAAATTCTTGCATTGATGGGTTTTTCCCCTTTATTTTGCAAAGGGTCCACTCACCTTTTTGGCTGGGACTCGACACCTAGTGAGGCTCGCGATCAATTTTCCGGGTCGGCTTGCCCTTTCACCGCAGTCCTTTCCCGAAGGATCTCCTTATCTCCGCATCTCCGGGGACTTCTCTTTTTTTTCCACTTTATAGCACTTTAGGTTTTAAGTATTCACCTTTTTTATCTGGCTTTAAATTTACTATAGCTTCAAGTTTTCACTGTGATTTTGAGTTGCAGCCGCAAGGGTTTCGTGGAGACCGAGCTATAAACCCGCACCACATTCCACTGCATACCCCCGCAGAGCAGCACCCGGCTAACATAGGGGCCAACATATTTGGAGACCTCTGCCGCTGGTGCTCTCTTTCCTCATACCTTCTGCCAGAAATCTAGCATCACCCCACCAGCCGCAAACTAGTCTACAAGCGTTAGAAATATGATAAAAAAAACAATCAAAATTATGATTAAGTTAAGTCTAGATAATAATCCAGCAAACATTGCACAGTGGTTCCCATAGGCCAAAAGTCAAAAAATCTGATTTGAAAATATTTAAACTTAATTTACACAGTTTGATTCTAAAATGACCAATCTTCAAGTTTGCAAACCGGTTTCCGCTGGAAACCTAACGGTACATTCTAAAAATACGGTTAAAAGCAAGAACACGTGTTAATTTCTGCAGCGAATCGGAGATCTTGTAAAATATTTCGATGCAAACGCTCACTTCAAATCGGTGTGGAAACTTCTCATGTTCGTATATTAAAATAATTATTTAATATATATTTTATATATTATTATATATATATTATTCAATATATAAAAATAATTAAAAGGAAAGCTAACTTCGGGCGGAGCCGAAGTTGATATACCCTTGCAGTTAAGTGGTAGTCCGCTAGGTGGCGACATGCATCTTATATTTTTAGATATATATCGGATCGTATATAGTCGTCCGATCCTTTTCAAATTTTTGATTAGTTTGCCCAAAGTAGAATCCATAGACAGTTCGGATTCGTTTGCACAAAGTAGAATCCATATAAAATTCCTTTCTTTTAACTTCAAAAACAACGAAGTTATGGCATTTTCGATCAGTAAGTTATATGGAAACTATAGAATATAGTCGGTCGAGCCCGGCCGTTTCGACTTATATACTGCCTGCAAATGGGTTAAGCCCGTGTATTCGCCAGGCCCCGATGGAGTACCAGGCTGTGTGCTGAGGAACTGCGCCGTGGCCCTGTGCAAACCGCTTCTTAGACTTTTTAGACACATTTGCAACACCTATGTAGTTCAATAATATCCGCGTGCCAACATGGCTTTATGAAGCGCCGCTCCACCACCACCAACTTATTGGAGCTAACATCTTTTGTCACGGATGGGTTCCGGAATGGCTTACAAACAGACGTCATTTACACTGACTTCAGAAAAGCTTTTGATTCTGTTAACCATTCGCTTCTTATAAGTAAACTCAGTCTTTTGGGATTCCCAACTGATCTCATTATCTGGATTTCGAGCTACTTATCTGGAAGAACCCAACGTGTCTTCTTTAAAGATGTTACCTCGCGTACAGTCCGCGTCACATCTGGGGTGCCTCAAGGAAGCCATCTTGGACCCTTACTTTTTACTTTGTTTATTAATTACTTACCCCTTGCCTTAACTGACTCACTAGTACTTATGTACGCTGACGATGTTAAGCTTTGTCTTCAATATAGATCTACTAGCGCCCAATCTAGACTTCAATCCGATTTGGATAAATTTCAAAATTGGTGCTTAGCAAATGCCCTAAAGCTTAATCGAAATGTAAACTCATGTCATTTTATCGATCTAGCCCTCACCAGGCTTCGTACTTTCTCTATGGGATCGCCTTAGAACGTTTAACCCAGGTTAACGATCTGGGAGTCCTATTAGATTTGAAACTTAAATTTACCGACCATATATCAACCATGGTTAATAAAGCTATGGGTGTGCTTGGTTTTATTAAAAGATGGTCAAAAGAGTTCAAAGACCCATACATTACAAAAACTTTATACACATCATTGGTCCGTCCGATTCTTGAGTATGGATCGTGTGTCTGGAGTCCACAATACGGAGTGCACCAAGATCACATAGAATCCGTACAAAAAAACTTCTCTCGGATCTGTCCCCGCGATTCGAGCCGTACGTTATGCGGCAGCGTCCCTCGGTCGGTTGGACGGGAGGTGGGCTGTACGTATGCAGTGGGAACCGCGCGAAAAACAGTGAGACAAGGGTGTGTGCAAAGTTTGAAGACGATAGCCTAGTTTGTTAGAGATTAGTTTGCGTAGAAACAGACAGACAGACGGACAGACGGACATGCTATGGCAGATATATGCCATATAACTGATTGATCAGGAATGCCAGAACTTCGTTGTTTTTGCAGTGAGAAGAATGGGATTTTCTATGGTTTCTACTTTGGGCAAACTTATCCCATCTGCAAAATTTCATAACAATCGGCCGACTATATACGATCCGATATATATCTAATAATATAAGATGCTCCACCTAGCAGACTGCCACTCAACTGCAAGGGTATATCAGCTTCGGCTCTGTCCGAAGTTAGCTTTCCTTTCTTGTTTGTACCTTTTTTGTGTGTCTTAAATTTCTTTACTTAATGTTTTAATTATGTTTCCCCCCGATTCCCTCTTTGAATTATTTTTTTTAATCTTTGTCACAGTTTTTAGAATCTTAAATCGTTAAATTTGGGTGCGGAAAGTTGCGGATCTGTTTGTGATCGTTATGTTTGTATACTAACACGACTTCTTATTTTTTTTCAAGATCAAATCAAAGAGCCAAGAGCCATCAAAGATCTGGAAAAATATAAAAGTTTTCCATACTAAATTCTTATTTCTAACCGACCGTTCCTATGACAGCTATATGATATAGACCTTTTATATGAAAAAATTGTGTAATATTTTTTTTAGAATTTTGGTGAAAATTTTCTAACAATACAATAACTATAAGTAATTATGACCGCGGCTTCATACAAGCCGAACCACTGTGCACTGTTATAATTTCAAAAGTATTATGTGATCATATAGCAACAGTAACTAAGAGTGTACATAGCTATATGCAGATACGATATATAACTATATATATCAACTAAATTTAAGAAAACTGCTTGTGATGTGAAGTTCCACATCCAAATAACAAAGGCCGACAACAAAAATCTCCACGCATAATTTCACCTGCTCAATAACCTATGGCTCCCCTAAACCAAAGTCCAGAACAAGCAAAGGTTTCATCACCCACAGTTTCCGCAAAAAAAATCCACACAATCTGTAAAGCTTTACTGAACCAGCAGAACCTGCAAGAGATTTGTTTTAAACATGAACATAGTTCTAGAAAGCCATGAGTTTAGGAAAATATGAGATTTAAAACTCCAATTTAATTGAAGAAAATATTATTTAAATATAATAAATTTAATAAAATTATTTAAAGATTGAATTCCAAAACTAAAACATTGCATGATCAATAAATTTCACTAAGAAAAAAATGTTCTATAGAAAAATGTTTGGATTTTCAGAGCAAATTATTATAAGCATATATAAATCACGCCTGCCACTCAAAAAATTTTAAAAAGTTAATTTAATATTTTAATGAACTTCATTAGTTAAATCGACATCTGACTTAATAATTGGCTATGACTAAAGTCACGAGTATAAACCTAAGCCAATTGGAGTAGAAGAAAGCATTACGACGTTACCACGACTATACCCCCGACTATACCAAGTGGAAAAAAGCGTATATACATAACGATTAACGAAGATATAGGACATTCTATTTTCAATAGCTCGAATATTTCCCGCATGTCAGAAAACATTAAGAAAACGTCAGCCCTAATCAAACTACCAACGATTCCTATTTATCGAGCGTAATTATCGTTCTTTAAGAAGGTCTTTAAGAATAATCATTATGATTTGAATATATTGTTAAGTTAAGAGAAATTACCGGTACTGCCGTACTTTTCACCTTCGGTGGATCCTCTCTCGCGGTTGTCCTTCCATCGCCGTTCCGATCGCCATCGCCAAGATCTATAGGAGTAAGCCAGGAGGAATGGATAAGCCTGTTGCTTAGTAGTCGGTCCAGTTTGTGCTTCCTTTCGATCGGAATCACACGCTTGTGCCACTTCTTCCTGCGCGGCTCTCTTTCTGTCTCTGCTGTTGTAACGTGTCTCGCTGCGTGTCGATGGCTGGACCTGCGACTCAACAACCTCAGCTTCCTAAAAGGACTTCTCCCGAGTCGCTCCAATGGTCCACCTTATATAGCGCCTAGATCGCCCGTTAATCCTCTACAATTCTGCTCCAATCGTTAATCTTACTCTCCAGCATCATGCCACACTTCCATTGGCAAGTTCTCTTTCGTGCCCCTTTACCGTCCTGTCCCCAGACATTTGTTGGTGCTATATGGGGTCTCGGCGGCTTTCAGAGACCGGTCCGTTCTGCTTCATCCTCCACTACTTGCTCCTCCGCTGCTATTTACCAGGCTGGTGGTACATGGTTAAACAAAAGTTTACCAGTAACTTTTATCAATTATTATAAAATAAAATAATTTTTGTTCAAAAGTGTGCCACGAACTAAAAGATGCATCTCCGACCCTATAAAATATATATATTCTTGATCAGGATGATCTCCTGAATCGATATAAGCATGTCCGTCTGTCTGTTTCTTGGGAATTTGGGACTTAATACAGATTCCATCTCTAGAAAACTTATCCGATGTACCAAATTTCATAATGATCGGCCGACTCGGAATGATCGGAATGATATAACTTAATGATCGTAAATGACACAACCTTGGTATTTTTAAAGATGACTAGGGCTTTTTTCAACACATTTTTAAAAAAATTGATTTAATAGTGAAATTCTCAGAAGGAATGGCCAATTATTTGCGATCCGATATATTTTCTAATATAAGCTGCTACTTAGCTGCAAGGGTATATCAATAGCGGCTACGCATGAAGTTACCTTTCCTATTATTGTTCATGTAAATGAAAGAAGTGGATATATATTTAGGAAATTATATATATTTAGTAATTTTTTTTTATTAAAAACTATTTTAATTTAAATTAGAAATTTAACCACAATTAATGAATCAATTATAATTAATATGAAAAGTTTCATTTTAATGAGAATATAATATAAACAACTGTTGTTTATTCATACAAACAACAGAGTTAAAGAACAATTTTCGATTTTTTTTCAATTTCATTTACAAGTAAAACCTAGTAGTGCATTGACTTCTCTCTATCCCGCAATTCTTGGGCGACGGCTGCCTACTCGTTTGGTGTGCAGACTACAAAGGTGTCCTTTAAAATGCTTTCCTAGGCGCAGTCTCGAGTAAAGCAGCTTTTATATTCTCTGGGATACTAACTATGGCTGGCCGACCCCCTCTTAAGCACTTATGCGGTTGGAACTGTGTAAAGCAAATAAATAATATTATCTTGGTGTGGTCAGGATCTGAGATAGCGAAGCAATCCGCTGCTGGCAGTACAAAGGCAGGCGATCCGAAGAAAATCTGAGAAGAATCCGTATCTTACGATGGCAGCTTGTCTCTTCAATATTATATATAGACAGTTCGCACCTAGTGTCAACACCTAATAACACAATAAAGAGAGTTGTGAAAACAGAGTTAATCGATTTGTTACTCAGTACTAAGGGACGGTACTTAAATCTAGCCTACTTAGAGTGTTGCTCCCGTAAAACGGACCGCCAGCAGGATTCACCTATACGTAATCCTCTCTGAATGTCTCCCGTGAAAGGGACTACTTGTGTTGGACTACACCACTACAGCTGAGGCCAGTCGCCAGAACATCAGCTCCCCGTTCCCGCATATCAACCTCAGCCTGCTCAAACTAAAGTTACCTAGTTTGTGTCAGACTTTCGTTAGGTTTGACTACGACTCGGGGACCTACCGTTACTTCCGTGAGTTCAAGTTCAACGATAGTGGCCGCATAACGCTTTACGGAGTTCCTCTAGTCATATGTTCTGCTTTTCTCTGCAAGTCCCATCGACTTTCATGTAGAAAAAGGTTCTTTGTTAGCGCTTTCGCTGTCTAATAAGTTTTTATAGCTAGCTGACTTCGAATATTCTGAGTTTTAATCGATATAGCAGCTAGCTTGTCTTCGTTGACTTGACACACGATAGTAAATCAAGAACTAAATGACTTTCTAGACGTATGTTTAAATTAGGATTGGCCAAGAGCCACTAAAGAGATGAGTGATCTGTGACGATTTGATACTCTAACCTTCAACATAAGTGCAAGGCTGACGAGCCACAATCGCTGCTAAACATTCCTGCTCTGATACATATAATATGATTTTTTAAGTCTTTGTTTTCGTCAACATAAGCTAAAACATAAACATAAAACAACATAAGCCTGAAATCCAATACTACAAAGAGAGTTGTTTAGCTTTACGGTGTATTCCCTTTTTGCTAGTTACCCCATATACCCATGTGCTGTCTTATGTAAATGCAACTCTAACTCTGTTGCTGGGGCTTTTACCAACTGGACCTTTGTATCAACTAGACCGTTGGAGAAAATGTTTCCTTTTAGTTTACTCCAAACTTTTCTAATAATTCTTTGGCTACCAATCTTCGCATGCCAATGGAACTTCGAGTTCCTCTTTTTGCGCCGCATTCATTACATTACATTTCTTACGTGGACGCCCTGGTTTTCCTGTACTAATTATTTTAGGACCGTCTGGTCCAAAATCCACCGGCGCATCATAAGGATCATCGCGACTCGATGTCGTGTTCCTCGGCTCTTTCGGACTTATCGCTTTGATTATTATCCATAACAAGCTCCACCGAACGGCTTTGTGAAGGGATCCGATCTCCTGATCTCCTAATCAGATTCCGGCCTAACTTCCTTGAACAGAACGTCACGTTTACTGTATGCTTTTGACACCAAAAAAGGAACCGACAACTTTTTTCCTTATGGACCTGAGGAATTCGTCGAAACGCCTTTTTGCCGCCGTTATCACTTCTCAGTTCCATTACCTTTAATCCTTAGGTTTAATTTACCGCTCTACCATACTTTTGAACTTTACAAACTTGTCAAATGCTTCGTCCTTAGACTTCAGAAAATATGTGAAAATTCTCTTTGAAAGTCAAAAATGTCAAAAATATGCAAACCTCCAAAATAACTTTTCTGAAAGTTAACTTAAAAAGTAACTTTTCTAACATACATCTAAAAGTCTTGGCTCCAGCTGGTCTCCGATGGAGCTGGAAAATGTAAAGAGTGAATCTTACATTTCGTGCACATGATGCAATCTTTCTTTTCTTTTGTGCAGTTTTCACATTGTCAAAACTTGATACCATTCATATTTTACGATGTAAGCCAAATTCGCATAATTTAAATGACCATATCTACTATGCCAAAGTACTGGATCGTCCTGTCCTGCTGCGAAACATCGATTTCTATCAGCGTGGAAATATATAACATGTTTCTCTTATATGCGACCAATCGGTTGATCAAAATGAACCTTGCATCCTCGTTTAATGGCCTTTGAATGAAATTCGGGGTCTCGGGGTCCTGTAGAACAATCTCGGGGTTCTGTAGAACATTTTCTGCCTATCTTGCTGCGAAACATCGATTTCCATCAGCTTGAAACATAAACAATATTTTTCTCTTGTATGCGATAAATCATTCCCTTCTCGAGTTAAAATCGCTTTTGTTTGATCAAAAGTAGCCTTGCATTCTCGTTCAATGGCCCTTGAATGAAATTCTTTTTCATCTCGGGGTCATGTCGAGCATTTCAACATTTTTTCAGCAGTAGAACATTTTTGAGCTTCAACTTGCACAATCCTGTCTAAAACACCACGTCACCTTTGTCGACTGTCTTTAAAACGCCGTGGTCTGCCTTCACATCCACCGTATAAGGTGTGTAACGAGCGAATCTGTTACGGGCACAACACTATGTGCCGTCGTACCCGTGTCCACACACTAGTTGGTATCACGTTCGCCTCTGCCATTGCTGAGAACGACTTGGTTCCTAAATTCTTTCTTGAAATGTCCTTACTGTCCGCATTTATAACATTTTGCTCTCGCCTTTCTGTTCTACGATTTAGCCTTCTGCCCTTGATATGCTTTTTGTGCATCTTGAATCGGTTCACATTAAATTCCTCAACGCTTTCCCTCCTCTTAAAGCTTGGAGAACTTCCGTCAACGTTCCAGAGTCGAAGTTCTCTTCTCTCTCTGATTGGCAAGCTGAAGAGCAGAATTATGCCAGTCATTCATTACCAAGTTTAATATGTACTTCCGCGAGCTTGTTTATAGTTGAGCAAAATGTGTTTACATACTCAAACATTCCGCCTTCGTTCATCATAAGAAGACCAATTAACTTTTTGCATAGTACCACATTTTTTACTGGTCCACTTGGTTCATGCACATCCTTTAGCAGCTGCCATGCACTTAGCTGTAAGCTGTAAGGCAACCCATCAGGTAACACAACTGTGTCAGGCTTACATTCAGTGTTATCAAGGCCTGCGCTTTCTCATTCATCCCAGATCGCCGATTGCTCGATCTGCTATGGCTTTGCGATAGCCCTCCAAGTTTCTGCATGTATCAGCAAACTTCGTATCTGGATGGACGAAATCATACTTTCATGTGACCAATTTTCTAATCTGATACAACAACGCTATTTCTCCGTTTTCGTCACCGAAACCTTTTTTCCTGGGTCCATAACCTGTTGATCCTGACACTCTTTTGGAGAAATGCAGTCATAAAAATAGGCATAGGCTTTTCAAGGCTTCTCTTTTCTTCTTAGCAACTTCTTACCAGTGGTAAATGAACCTTACAACTAACGATATACACTATTGTAACGAAAAGGTTAACATTTTATTTTTAATAGTCTACTTAAAACCCCGTTAACTTGGGCCAATGGATATGCGGCCTTTTCTGTGAAACTATTCTCTTTTCAACAGTCAAGGCAAATTCAAACCTTGCCAAGCTTTAATTACTATTTTTAAAAACACGCACTTTGTGACTCTTCTATCACACACAATTCCAAAATTTGGTCTAATTTGATGTTCATCGGCTTCTCCACTGCTGTGACACAGGGAAATGTCATTGCTTTACGAGTTTCATACTCTGTTGAGTGCGTTATAATTTTTTTAAGAGCTTTTGCCAAAGGAGAACGATACCTTTTATCGAACGAGGGAAAACGTATCACATCCAACAAGCATGTGTGTTGAGCACAGGGTTTGAAAAACTATGCTACTCCCGTAGTAACTTATTTTTCAACTACTATTGCTCTCACATTTTTTACAGTCGGAGCAAAGCTGTAGCAGATTGATGAAAAATTATGTGCTCTGCTCTGCTCCGAATTTTCTCGGAGCAAAAACTATAGCAATACAAATAGTCAACAGTCAATGTAATACTGTGCTCCTATATTCTTGATCAGGATCACGTCCTGAGTCCATATAAGCGTGTCCGTCTGTCTGTTTCTACGCAAACTTGTCTCTTAGTTTTAAAGCTATAGTCTTCTTTGCACACACCCGTCTTTCCTTTGCAGGCAGTATATAAGTCGGAACGGCCGGGATCGGTCGACTATATCCTATAGCTGACATATAACTGATTGATCGAAAATGGCATAACTTCGATGTTTTAAGTTAGAAGGATTGGGTGTTGTATGGATTCCACTTTGGGCAAACTAATCTGATCTGCCAAATTTCATTAGGATCGCCCGACTATATCCTATAGCTGCCATATAACTGATTGATCTGGAATGCCATAACTTTGTTGTTTTTTAAGTTAGATGGATGGGACTTTGTATGGATTCGACTTTGGGTAAACTGATCTGCCAACGATCTGCCAAATATCATAAGGATCGGCCGACTATATACGATCCGATATATATCTAATAAGAAAGATGCGTGTCGTCACCTAGTGGACTGCCTCTCAACTGCAAGGGTATATCAACTTCGGTTCCGTCCGAAGTTAGCTTTCCTTTCTTGTTTTAATATCAATACCACTGGTATCGTTAGAGTTATTAGATGTCTTTATACCCATTCCAATATGAGATTCTAAAGGTTGGACATCTTCAGACAACGATCATAGCTGTCAATGCCCACAGATATCGTTTTATGGGTTTTAATGAATACAAATTCAATCTATAAAAATTACCTATAAAATTATGTTTATAAAAAATAAAAAATATGTTTTTTAGTTAAAAAAATTTTAAATTAAAATTTAATAGTAAAATTCTTATAAGGATCGGCAAATTATATACGATCCGTTATATACCTAAAACAAGAAAGGAAACTTAACTTCGGGTGTAGCCGATCTCGATTCTTTCAACGAATGAAGTTTCCTTCACTGCGTTGCACTCCTTTAAAAAAAATAATAATAGCCTAATTAATATTATAATGGGTAGGGCATTCTCTCTACCTTCAAGTGTATGACCTTCAGTGACAAGACCAATGTAAGACCGAATTAACAATTTTTTGTTTATATGCACTTTGATGAGTTGCTGTGTAACGTTTTTCTTTTTCAGCAACCAAAATCATTTTCTTGCTCTTCGGGCTGGATTTTATGCAATGTTAAATGCTTTTTTAAATTAAAAATCTTTTTTCAAAGCTCGCGAACATGTTTTATATTTAACGTGGTCGTTATCCATCTCTTCAAAGTATTTGTAGATATTGAACGTTTAATTGGTTGGAGCCATGCTCACGCAATGAATAAATTGTTAAAAATGACAAATGTCAAAGGTGCAAACGGCTGAAACTTATTTTTTCAAGCCCCTGGTTTACCACCAGGGATTAAAAAAATACCAGATTAAAAAAAAACTTAAAACACATGAAAAATTTCATGTGCTCTACTGTCATCTTGCTCCGAAATTTTTATTACTGCTACGGCTACGGGGAGCACAGTATTACATTTTTGACTATTGCTATTACTATAGTTTTTGCTCCGGGAAAACTCGGAGCAGAGCAGAGCACATAATTTTTCATCAATCTGCTACAGCTCTGCTCCGACTGTCAAAAAAGTGGGAGCAATATCAATAGTATAGCAATATTTTTATAAATCTAGATGCTACAGAGTAGTAAATCCTAACTCTGGTTGAGCATTCAAAAAGACATGTTTAGCAGCGTTGCTCCTGCTATTGCTCAATTAAAGTTCACACATCAAAATAACTTTTGGCGGATATGGGAATACGATCGGTGAGGGAATTAAAACTATGACCGGTTGTCCAATATGATGTAAGACGTGCCCAAATTCACAAGCAGAGATTTTTTGTTCAAAATTTACCGACGTTAAGATTCACTCAAAAAGTGTAATCCAAGAATTGAGACCACATATACAAAAATTGTTTTTTGAGCGATGCGAATTTCTATTCCTAGAAGAAAACTATTCCTGGTTTGCTTCATGAACGTACGCATTTCTGACTCTATTTCACAACATGAGAGGTAAGACACCTGACGCCAATTGATGATAAGGTCGTTTGACCACCACCCGCATATTTAATATACTTACAATTATGGCAACGCCAACTAGATATGTAGGAGTCACGTATAATAGTGGCTTCAAACTCACATTTCTTAACTGTAAAAATTTACTGTAAAAATTGAGATGTAAAAAAGCTTGAAACAGCGGCGCAAAAGTTGGTGTCTTAAAATAATGATTAAAAGTACGTTACTGCATGGTAGAACAGTAGGCAGGACAGCAAATGGATGCAGCAAAGTTTAAAAAGTACTAAAAAAAAAAACTTTGAACACCAACAATTTAACTCACGATACAACTGTTCCAAATGGTATATAAGCCAGAATATAAACAAAAAACAAGCAAGGAAAGCTTAATTCGGGCGGAGCCGAAGTTGATATTCCCTTGCAGTTGAGCGGCAGTCCGCTAGGTGGCGACATGCATCTTATATTATTATATATATATCGGCTCGTATATAGTCACCCGATCCTTGTCAAATTTTTGATTAATTTGCTCAAGGTAGAATCCATAGACAGTTCGGATTAGGTTGCCCAAAGTAGAATCCATAGAAAATCCCATACTTCTCACTTAAAAAACAACGAAGTAGCTATAGGATATAGTCGACCGATCCCGTTTTATGTTTATTTAAGAGTATATTCTTGATGTTCTTTAAATTTAATGGGTGCCTTGCATATCCAGACGGATTTGTTGAAGCGGATGGATATTTATGACACGCAAGAGTCTAATAATATATTCAAAGTATAATAATATATATTTATGTATATCTTGATACGCCAATAGATCGGACCAATCAAATTCCAAAATTAACTAATTTAGTTTCAAAAAATTAGCCCTATGGTAATATCTGCAACCTTTATGTCAGTTTTTGTTTTAGCTTTAATGTACGCCGATATCTTAATCTCAGAAGTGTCAAGGGCAAGCGGGGAAACAAATATATGTTGCGATGGTGAGATCATAAGTAAAGGTTCTGGTGTCGACTTACTAATACTCCAACATCAGTTGGTACTGGGGGTCCAGACGGTTGATTACCCTTTTGGGTGACTTTGAAGGTTTCATTTAAATGGTTCGGTGGAATCACTTGTAGTGATTTTTTTTCCAAATTCAGGCTATAGGGTAGTGGGATTATAAATAGCTCCATAAATATCGGCTAATGATTAACAGTGATTGAGCTGGAGCTTTCGGTTGGTGCATTTTTATCCTAGTGCGCTTTTATAAAATGAATCTGCACTCCGTCCCGTTGGCGCTTTTGGCTGAAATCAAATCCCAGTACTGGTAGAGTGGGGGGAGGAATACAATCTTTACGGTAAAGAGCAAGTGTATTATTGCTGATTGTTTTCAAGTATTCTATGTGAGCATGTTTATATTGAGTTACTACCGACTGCTTTCTAAGCGCCCTGAAGAGATTTATTTGCACCCGACGAAGGCTCAGGAAAATTCGGTCGGACAACGAAACTTATTCGTAGGAGCCAAGATGGAGTTCCGCGAGCATCGGTCATCTCTTGTCTGGCTGACCTCGATGTTTTGACTTCTGCCCATTTCCTGTAGGGTTTCCCTGCATCCAACATTCATTGACCCACTCTTTACGGTTCTTCATCTGAGTCGTTTTGATGCTAAGCCTTCATTCTATAAAGGCTTTTGGTCCCATTGAATAAAAGAATACCTGACTCTGCTTCAGGTGCCATCGTAATAGTCAAGGATGATAATTTTTCCCCAATGATGTGGCCGCTCGTTGTGGGTAATGAGCGTAATGATGCTTATTCCCTAAAACGATGGAGTTATTCGTGTAACTGTCTTGAAAACAGCGGCTGGAACCAAGACAAGGCGATGTGGCTTAGCTATGTCCAGCTTCCAACGATGGGAGTATGTTTGGATCACCAGAAGTAAAATATAATAATATGCTAAATGTTAACATAATTTTTTTGTGCCTCTATGATTTATCATCAAAATTTTTTCGATGAAAGATAAATGATTTCTTCTTATTGAACATACCATGTTTCAATTTTAGATTACAGAACCCATTTTTGAGGAAAAAATTAACTCATAATTTATTAAAAATATTACATTGTTTTTTCTTTCTTCCTTAAATTAATGTATTTACTTTTTATTTATTTTTTTTCAGAACTATCCATTATTAAACAAAAGTCTCTGAAAATTGACCAGGAGCTTGAAGTGTCAGAGAGTAAGACAAAGGATCTCAAATTATGCATCCAAAAATTTACATCAAAATTGGAGCTTTTAAATGAAAAAATATACAAAAAAAGAATTCACCATGATTTTGAAGAAACGGAGTTTGAACACGAACAGACTGAACTTAGCCAGAAACTTAAGGTAATATTACAATTTAAATTTAATATATAAACATTTTTATTAAAACACGAAATATTTCATTTATTATTCTTATACATAATAATTATTTTTAACCGCGCATTTGGGAACATCTGTTAAAATGTGCAACCTTGAAATATATTTTTAACAGCATTGCTATGCAATCTATGGCACCGAGATTTTATTGATATCAGGATTTGGCCTATAATATTCGGCCGATCCCTTTGAAATTTGTTAGATCGGATTATTTTGCCCAAAATGGAATCTGTATTAACTCTAATATTCAGTATAGATCTCATAAGTTTGTTAAAAAGAGAATATGTGCAACGTCCATCTGTGCACAGACTAAACACAGCTGTGTTAAGTATCAATATAAATTTTAATAATAATATGGTAATCATATTTTCCACCCAAAGTATAACTTTCATCTCAAAGTATATACAAGGTGAACATGGAGGTGTATACATACAAGGCCCTTTTACAAAAAAAAAACAGCATCTTCACTGTTGACTTCTGCATCCGCGTTTTTTGGTATTTCGGCTCGTCTGGTGCCGGATGGTGCTGGTTAAAATATTTGAATATTGGAATTGAATTTTCTATCATATTTGACCTTTAATGATTCTAAGGAGAATGTTGGATTAAGAGCAATTTTCATCGTGCAGAATAAACCGTGCACATACCTTTCCTAACCCTTCTATGAATTTATGATTTTCCAGATGTTATTATTTTATTTTATTTTTTTTTATCGCGATCGTCGTTTATAACACAACCACTTTAAAAACGTTGGAACCTTTCGTTGACTCTGCTAGGGTATAGGGTATCATCGTCAAAATCTTGTTTCATCAACTAAAACGATTCGGTTTATTACCAACTTAAAAACAAAATTGTATGTTGGATCTTTCTTCAAAGCTCGTTAACGCATCAATAACACAAACATACTGACACTTAAAACGTAAAAACTTCACTTTCAATCGATAAAATGTTATGAAAAGACAACCGATAGAGATAGCAGATTTTAACGCACCAGTTTAATAGTTATATAGATGGCGCCTACAGGACTCTTTAGTTTTGAGATGCGTTTCAAAGTTTTGTGTGTTTTCGAATAAAAAACTCAAAGAATCCTATGGAAAATCATAAAAGAAAGTCTATAACTCCTCTAAATATGGTGTTATTTGGCTGAATTTCGTTTGGTATAAAAACTGTTTAATAAAACTGTTTTGAGCTGGCGCTACGTCAAGATTTCATTTTCCGGGGCGGGAGGGAACAAGCCAAAAATCTATCTTTTATAGTCTCCGAGACGCGCTTAAAATTGGAGCAATCCCGTATGATAATCAGAATATATTTTGTAACTCCTTTAAAAATCAGCCGGCTTGACAGCCGAAGCTGGTCAATAATATATATATATATTTTTTTTTATGGGGTCGGAGATGAATCCTTCTCTCTTACATACATTTACACGACTACAATATACTTTTGTACTCCACGAGTACCCGGCATGAAAAGGTAATGTTCGTACGTACTTCGGGATGCGGACACTAACGCCGAACTTGAACTTACGAAATTAATATAATCTCGGAGTCGTAGTCAAATACCTATGGAAACTTGACTAAATTACCTGGTGGATCCAGGCAGTGGTTAAGATGCGGAGATGGCCGGGGGGTTCGTTGGCGCGCCTCGGCTGTGAGAGAGAAGGGAGCTTCCTTCGTAGACCCGTGCTATGAGGTAATACTCGGAGGTACACGGGGGTTCCTGCTGACAGACCGGTTCACTGGATCGGTATTCGGAGGAGTACGTATGAGCGATTGGGTCTTGCTGGCTGGCGGTCCGTTCCACGGGAGCAACACTCAGCGGCAAGTGACGTATCGAAGATCCTACGACGGTCCGTTCACGGGAGCGCACTCGAAGGCGATTACGTTTAAGTGCTATAGTTAACACTGAGTAACGATTGGTTCTGTATTCGCAACTATCTTTATTTAGGGAATCACTGTTCTTATATATGATGCTAAGTATCTCTATATCTAAGATGTTATTATATTAGGTCTAAAGTTCCGAGGTCAATGTCACCGACGTGCTTCCGTGATGTTTAATCCGGTTAACTGCTGCCTCTGATTGCCGACTCCGACCATTTGGTCATATCATGAGTTTCATATTTCATGACTCCGCTGGCGTTAACAATGCTGCTTGCTAATGGCGCCGCCTGTACTCAGTACTAGGTCAGTCGATCGCTGTCTGTGCCCAGTATTGGGTTAGTCGACCAGCGTCAAATTATTCTATATTACATGTTACCATTAATCTATTTTGAGCAATATTATGTGTCTTGGCATTTGGTGCCAACAGGTAAATTGTTAATTGTATTTTTAATTGAAACTTATTATTGATACTTTATTATTTTAAGAAAGTTTAATATATATAAATATAAAAAATGAGTATACAAATTTAAGTATTCTATTATAACTCTATATTGACCTATAACTATATTGCTTTACATTTCTCTTTTATAAACAAAAAAATAATTGAATTTAATTTATGATCACTAAAATCACTAAAAATTTAAAAATTTATCCTTTTTTCAGGATACTGAATTTGGAATTCTCAAGCTAGAAGGAGGTATTACAGAAATGCAACATGAAGTTGAGTTACACAAAGATTTGGTTATTGAAAATCACAGAAAAGCTTTATCGTGGGAAACTAAATATAAGCTACTTGAGGAAACAATCCAATGGATAAAATCGGAACGATCTTTGAATGGGGAAATGGGGGTAATGAAAAGTGAAATACATCGAATGAATATTAGATATAGTCAACTAAAGAGAGCGCAGGAAAAGCTTGTTCATGATTTAGAACATTGTGTAATGCATCGCGAACAAATATTTATTAATGCATCAGTAAAAGAACATGTTAAGACAAAAATAAAAAAATTAAAAAATGTTTCTCAAATACAAGTCAGACTGGATGAAGTTCATAACAGAGCAAAATTAATTCAAAATGAAATAGCATTTTTGTCCGAAAAGCGTTTAACAGAGGATATTAATAAAATTGAGCGCATGATTTATATGTTAAGAAGAATTCAATCTGATCTCAATGATATTCTTAAAGATGATTCTAATATTCGAAATAGAATAGAAGAAGGTCTTTTAGCTAAACATGCTAATTTAGAACAAATTATAAGAAAACAAACACGAGCAAAAATATATCGTAAACTTAATCTTGTCAAGTCCCAACAGAAAATGTCTCGTGCTGATATGACCGTTCAACAACTATTACAAAAGCAAAATGAACTCAATGTTGTGCTAAAAGAGATAGTTCAAAATCTTATTACTGACTATCCTGATAAAAAATCGTTCTTTATGAAAGTTTGTCATGTACTTAACGAATAATATTACTTGTTAATAATATATTAACTTCAGGAAAAATTTTGTGTTTGCTATATGAGTGCCAGAAGATCTGTTATATTTGATAGTACAATAAAAACTACAACAATAATTATACACTATTCGGCTTTTAATATCTTTTTTCCAAATATTTTTTTTTGCTTTTCACGATGTTTCCGCTGCATACGTACTTCCCAATTCCCGCTCAATCGCGGGGATAGATCCGAGATAGTAAATATAAAGTAGGTTCAAATAGAGTATCACGAGAAAGATTGTTGCGCAGATAAAGCGTTAAGGATAAAAGGCTTGAGGTTATACGTAGAGCAAACTGACATGATGTGGTAGAGACCATTGTAGTCCGAACATAATTCCCTTAAGGGATCGTGTTGGACATATGTCAAACTACAATGACTAAAAAGCCGAGGATAAAAGTTTCTAGTGCTTCTACTAAGATCGTTAAAATTTAAGCGTGTTAGTAAATGATAGCTGTGTACATTACCGTGAATAAGATTATATAGAAATCGTTCTACGATTTGTCAGTGATGGTAAGTTGATTAATAAAAGTCTACTATGGTAAGAGGGATGGTGAAGATGTGCATCCAAATTAAGTTCACTACCTTAGTGAACATCTAGAATTTTTTTTGTACAGATTTTATGTGATCTCGATGTTCTCTGTATTGAGGACTGCAGTCACAGGAAAGGGAATTCGGCAACAGGAGTGTGGCGTGATTTCTGAAAAAATGGATAACGGCGGCAAGCGAGAAATGGGATTAACGGGCGCCACTATAAGGAAGACCACTAGAGCGAATCAAGACAGAGTCTTCTAGGGAAGTTAGAAGTGCTGCTTGGATGACC
Organism: Drosophila atripex; assembly: GCA_035045925.1. Taxonomy (NCBI): domain Eukaryota; kingdom Metazoa; phylum Arthropoda; class Insecta; order Diptera; family Drosophilidae; genus Drosophila; species Drosophila atripex. The sequence continues at coordinate 307,672 of JAWNOP010000075.1, forward strand.
GCCTTTGGGGAGTCCAATATTCAGGCCGGAAAGTTTGCTTCAAAAAATTAGGAATAATAGGATGAAGGACTAACTGTGGGTCCGACAGTTTCAAGTACGAAAATTAAATCGAGTGCGGAAGGATCTGTGATCCGTGGCTCAAGGACCCCTGTGGGTAAGTTCGGCAACTGTTCGAGAGTCCGACGCGAGTATTAAGGAGCGAGTGGGTCCTTGCCAGGCGCCAAGAAAGCATAGCTTTCCCGGCGTACGCCTGGAAGTTATCCCGATTGGCGATTAACATGGATCAGGTGGCGGCCACGACGCAGAGACGCGGCCATAAAGCATCGGCAGTAGAGGAGCAACGGAAACAGGAGCAACGGACGCCGTGAGAGCAGATCGGTGCCAGAAACAACATCAGGACCAGGAGCAGACTGAGCACATGAGTCCAACCAGAGATGCACATGAGTCCATTATGAGGCCGGGCGAGAGATTTGGGGAGGGTGATTAACTGTAACTTTGTAACCAGTAGATAGTTTTAAAAGAAGATCGGTGTTATTTTAAGAAATTCTAACAATTGTTGCGAGCACCAACCGGTGCGAGCACCAACCGGAAAACAGTTCGCTCGCAGCTTCAAAATTTCGATATACGCGTTGCGCAAGAAGGAGCTGAGTGAAGTATGTAGCTAGCTCGGTCTCCCAGCAGACGGAATAATAGAGCCAATGAGAGCCTTGGTGTAAAGTGAGTCGGCGAGACAAAGGACGACGAGATGTTGAAAAGAAAAGGAAATTTCTCGCAGAATTTACCACGGCAGTGACTTGCACGGGCCACCAAATCACAATACCGAGAAGAAGAAGACGGTAACAGGATCGGAGGAATGGGAGAAGGAACGTGACAAGAGCTTTATAGAGGAGGAGCTTGTGGCGTACTCGCCAAACAGCTCGAACACAACACAGCACAGGATTACCATGAAGGGCGACATCCCGATAAATCAGAGGCATTATCCTAAGATCCCCAAAATATAAGAGGAGATTAGTGAAAGGTCGAAGAGCTGCTGAAGAAGGGATGTATCGAGCCATCAAATAGCGTGTATTGCTCACCTATCGTTATGGTAAAAAAGAAGACGGTCAGTGGCAAATTTTCTTTTCCAAAAAAATATATATTTTTGGATTCATTATGTATCAAAAGTAAATGTTTGTTTTAAAAAAAAAATTATTTTTGCTCGGATCGAGTTTTTTATGACTATAACCTTGGACCCCCTAGAGGCGGCTATGGGAAGCTAGGCCAACAAAAAATTAGGCAATCAATTCTTTTGTTCACATATTTTATTATAAATGATATTAAGATGAGAACCTAAAATAAATAAAATAACAATTAAAACTAAAGTTACTTAAATTCACAAAGCTTCAAATATTTGTGTACAAAAAGTTCGTTTGCTTATTTGTGATGAAAATCATAGAACAGTATTTTTTCTGGGAAGAACACAATTGGGCAATTTATGTCAACGTACTTTTTTTCGGAACGAACAAAACGTGAAACCTGACTTTTTGGATTCGTTTCATTCAGGAAGGTGCCCGCCTTCCTCGAAGCAAGTCGTACTGCCTTATTGTCCTTCCAAATCGCCAAAGACAGTTCGACTCCTGATACAGATCGACAAAATTCTGTAGATATCCACGCACTTGTTTTATAAGGTCGCTGTCAGATGGCAGCTTACAATTTGGAATGCGATTCGAGCGAATAGTTCCCAAAGAAAATATTCCCCGGGACTTGAGATATACAAGAAGCGGCAACGAAGTATAATAATTGTCAAAGTAGATTAGCTGATTTTTGAAATACGGAACAATCGAACAACTAAATTTGCTACCGCACCAAGATCTGGTGAGCCTGTTTGAACAACGTTGTCACCTGCTCCACAATATATCTCGAAATTATAGCAAAAGCCAGAAGAATCACACAAATTGAAGAATTTCACTGCCCACTTGTGTGGTTTGTCTGGTAAGTATTGTCTAAGAAAAGTCTTCATCTTCGTTGCACACATTTGTTCATCCACAGATAAGCGTTGGCGCATCGGAACTAATTAAAACTTGTCATTAAAATTATTCACAAACGGCGTATTTTGTATAAAAGATCGTGGTCGGCAGAATCCTTGGATAGTTATGGTATTTCCGACCAATCGGTTATATGACAGCTTCATTTTGCAGAAAGTGGATTCCATAGAAAGTCCCTTCCTTCTTACTTAAAAAATAAGAAAGTAATGGCATTCCCGATAAATAAGTTATTTGATAAAATCGGACGATTCATCAGAAATTTGATATATAAAATTACTTGTCGGAAATTGAAATTCTTACAAAGTCTTATTCTTCTAACTTAAAAACAACAAAGTTATGGTATTTCCGACGAATCGGTTATATGACAGCTTTATTTTGCAGAAAGTGGAATCCACAAACAAAGTTATGGTATTTCCGACCAATCGGTTATATGACAGCTTTATTTTGCAGAAAGTGGAATCCACAAACAAAGTTATGGTATTTCCGACCAATCGGTTATATGACAGCTTTGTATTACAGAAATTCCCATCCTTCTTACTTAAAAAATAAGAAAGTAATGGCATTCCCGATAAATCAGTTATTTCACAGTTATTTGATAAAATCGGGCGATTCATCAGATATTTGATATATAAAGTTATTTGCCGCAAAGTGAAATTCTTACAAATTCTTTCTTCTAATTTAAAAAACAACAAAGTTATGGTATTTCCGACCAATCGGTTCTATGACAGCTTCATTTTGGAGAAAGTGGATTCCATAGAAAGTCCCATTCTACTTACTTAAAAAATAAGAAAGAAATGGCATTCCCGATAAATCGGTTATTTCACAGTTATTTGATAAAATCGGGCGATTCATCAGAAATTTGATATATAAAGTTATTTTCGCAAAGTGAAATTCTTACAAAGTCTTAATCTTCTTACTTAAAAAACAACAAAGATATGGTATTTCCGACCAATCGGTTATATGACAGCTTCATTTTGCAGAAAGTGAATTCCATAGAAAGTCCCATCCTTCTTACTTAAAAAATAAGAAAGTAATGGCATTCCCGATAAATCAATTATTTCACAGTTATTTGATAAAATCGGGCGATTCATCAGATATTTGATATATAAAGTTATTTGTCGCAAAGTGAAATTCTTACAAATTCTTTCTTCTAATTTAAAAAACAACAAAGTTATGGTATTTCCGACCAATCGGTTATATGACAGCTTCATTTTGCAGAAAGTGGAATCCATAGAAAGTCCCATCCTTCTTACTTAAAAAATAAGAAAGTAATGGCATTCCCGGTAAATCAGTTATTTCACAGTTATTTGATAAAATCGGGCAATTCATCAGAAATGTGATATATAAAGTTATTTGTCGCAAAGTGAAATTGTTAGAAAGTCTTAATCTTTTTACTTAAAAAACAACAAAGTTATGGTATTTCCGACCAATCGGTTATATGACAGCTTCATTTTGCAGAAAGTGGATTACATAGAAAGTCCCTTCCTTCTTACTTAAAAAATAAGAAAGTAATGGCATTCCCGATAAATCAGTTATTTCAAAGTTATTTGAAAAAATCGGGCGATTCATCAGAAATTTGATATATAAAATTACTTGTCGGAAATTGAAATTCTTACAAAGTCTTATTCTTCTAACTTAAAAAACAACAAAGTTATGGTATTTCCGACCAATCGGTTATATGACAGCTTTATTTTGCAGAAAGTGGAATCCATAGAAAGTCCCATCCTTCTTACTTAAAAAAAGAAAGTAATGGCATTCCCGATAAATCAGTTATTCCACAGTTATTTGATAAAATCGGGCGATTTATCAGATATTTAATATATATAAAGTTATTTGTCGCAAAGTGAAATTCTTACAAATTCTTTCTTCTAATTGAAAAGACAACAAAGTTATGGTATTTCCTACCAATCGGTTATATGACAGCTTTGTATTACAGAAAGTCCCATCCTTCTTACTTAAAAAATAAGAAAGTAATGGCATTCCCGATAAATCAGTTATTTCACAGTTATTTGATAAAATCGGGCAATTCATCAGAAATGTGATATATAAAGTTATTTGTCGCAAAGTGAAATTGTTAGAAAGTCTTAATCTTTTTACTTAAAAAACAACAAAGTTATGGTATTTTCGACCAATCGGTTATATGACAGCTTCATTTTGCAGAAAGTGGATTACATAGAAAGTCCCTTCCTTCTTACTTAAAAAATAAGAAAGTAATGGCATTCCCGATAAATCAGTTATTTCACAGTTATTTGAAAAAATCGGGCGATTCATCAGAAATTTGATATATAAAATTACTTGTCGGAAATTGAAATTCTTACAAAGTCTTATTCTTCTAACTTAAAAAACAACAAAGTTATGGTATTTCCGACCAATCGGTTATATGACAGCTTTATTTTGCAGAAAGTGGAATCCATAGAAAGTCCCATCCTTCTTACTTAAAAAAAAAAGAAAGTAATGGCATTCCCGATAAATCAGTTATTCCACAGTTATTTGATAAAATCGGGCGATTTATCAGATATTTAATATATATAAAGTTATTTGTCGCAAAGTGAAATTCTTACAAATTCTTTCTTCTAATTGAAAAGACAACAAAGTTATGGTATTTCCTACCAATCGGTTATATGACAGCTTCATTTTGCAGAAAGTGGATTCCATAGAAAGTCCCATCCCTCTTACTTAAAAAATAAGAAATTAATGGCATTCCCGATAAATCAGTTATTTCACAGTTATTTGATAAAATCGGGCGATTCATCAGATATTTGATATATAAAATTACTTGTCGGAAATTGAAATTCTTACAAATTCTTTCTTCTAATTGAAAAGACAACAAAGTTATGGTATTTCCTACCAATCGGTTATATGACAGCTTCATTTTGCAGAAAGTGGATTCCATAGAAAGTCCCATCCCTCTTACTTAAAAAATAAGAAAGTAATCGTATTCCCGATAAATCAGTTATTTCACAGTTATTTGATAAAATCGGGCGATTCATCAGAAATTTGATATATAAAGTTATTTGGCGCAAGGTAAAATTCTTACAAATTCTTTCTTCTAACTTAAAAAACAACAAAGTTATGGTATTTCCTACCAATCGGTTATATGACAGCTTCATTTTGCAGAAAGTGGATTCCATAGAAAGTCCCATCCCTCTTACTTAAAAAATAAGAAAGTAATCGTATTCCCGATAAATCAGTTATTTCACAGTTATTTGATAAAATCGGGCGATTCATCAGAAATTTGATATATAAAGTTATTTGGCGCAAGGTAAAATTCTTACAAATTCTTTCTTCTAACTTAAAAAACAACAAAGTTATGGTATTTCCTACCAATCGGTTATATGACAGCTTCATTTTGGAGAAAGTGGATTCCATAGAAAGTCCCATCCTTCTTACTTAAAAAATAAGAAAGTAATGGCATTCCCGATAAATCAATTATTTCACAGTTATTTGATAAAATCGGGCGATTCATCAGATATTTGATATATAAAGTTATTTGTCGCAAAGTGAAATTCTTACAAATTCTTTCTTCTAATTTAAAAACAACAAAGTTATGGTATTTCCGACCAATCGGTTATATGACAGCTTCATTTTGCAGAAAGTGGAATCCATAGAAAGTCCCATCCTTCTTACTTAAAAAATAAGAAAGTAATGGCATTCCCGGTAAATCAGTTATTTCACAGTTATTTGATAAAATCGGGCAATTCATCAGAAATGTGATATATAAAGTTATTTGTCGCAAAGTGAAATTGTTAGAAAGTCTTAATCTTTTTACTTAAAAAACAACAAAGTTATGGTATTTCCGACCAATCGGTTATATGACAGCTTCATTTTGCAGAAAGTGGATTACATAGAAAGTCCCTTCCTTCTTACTTAAAAAATAAGAAAGTAATGGCATTCCCGATAAATCAGTTATTTCAAAGTTATTTGAAAAAATCGGGCGATTCATCAGAAATTTGATATATAAAATTACTTGTCGGAAATTGAAATTCTTACAAAGTCTTATTCTTCTAACTTAAAAAACAACAAAGTTATGGTATTTCCGACCAATCGGTTATATGACAGCTTTATTTTGCAGAAAGTGGAATCCATAGAAAGTCCCATCCTTCTTACTTAAAAAAAGAAAGTAATGGCATTCCCGATAAATCAGTTATTCCACAGTTATTTGATAAAATCGGGCGATTTATCAGATATTTAATATATATAAAGTTATTTGTCGCAAAGTGAAATTCTTACAAATTCTTTCTTCTAATTGAAAAGACAACAAAGTTATGGTATTTCCTACCAATCGGTTATATGACAGCTTTGTATTACAGAAAGTCCCATCCTTCTTACTTAAAAAATAAGAAAGTAATGGCATTCCCGATAAATCAGTTATTTCACAGTTATTTGATAAAATCGGGCAATTCATCAGAAATGTGATATATAAAGTTATTTGTCGCAAAGTGAAATTGTTAGAAAGTCTTAATCTTTTTACTTAAAAAACAACAAAGTTATGGTATTTTCGACCAATCGGTTATATGACAGCTTCATTTTGCAGAAAGTGGATTACATAGAAAGTCCCTTCCTTCTTACTTAAAAAATAAGAAAGTAATGGCATTCCCGATAAATCAGTTATTTCACAGTTATTTGAAAAAATCGGGCGATTCATCAGAAATTTGATATATAAAATTACTTGTCGGAAATTGAAATTCTTACAAAGTCTTATTCTTCTAACTTAAAAAACAACAAAGTTATGGTATTTCCGACCAATCGGTTATATGACAGCTTTATTTTGCAGAAAGTGGAATCCATAGAAAGTCCCATCCTTCTTACTTAAAAAAAAAGAAAGTAATGGCATTCCCGATAAATCAGTTATTCCACAGTTATTTGATAAAATCGGGCGATTTATCAGATATTTAATATATATAAAGTTATTTGTCGCAAAGTGAAATTCTTACAAATTCTTTCTTCTAATTGAAAAGACAACAAAGTTATGGTATTTCCTACCAATCGGTTATATGACAGCTTCATTTTGCAGAAAGTGGATTCCATAGAAAGTCCCATCCCTCTTACTTAAAAAATAAGAAATTAATGGCATTCCCGATAAATCAGTTATTTCACAGTTATTTGATAAAATCGGGCGATTCATCAGATATTTGATATATAAAATTACTTGTCGGAAATTGAAATTCTTACAAATTCTTTCTTCTAATTGAAAAGACAACAAAGTTATGGTATTTCCTACCAATCGGTTATATGACAGCTTCATTTTGCAGAAAGTGGATTCCATAGAAAGTCCCATCCCTCTTACTTAAAAAATAAGAAAGTAATCGTATTCCCGATAAATCAGTTATTTCACAGTTATTTGATAAAATCGGGCGATTCATCAGAAATTTGATATATAAAGTTATTTGGCGCAAGGTAAAATTCTTACAAATTCTTTCTTCTAACTTAAAAAACAACAAAGTTATGGTATTTCCTACCAATCGGTTATATGACAGCTTCATTTTGCAGAAAGTGGATTCCATAGAAAGTCCCATCCCTCTTACTTAAAAAATAAGAAAGTAATCGTATTCCCGATAAATCAGTTATTTCACAGTTATTTGATAAAATCGGGCGATTCATCAGAAATTTGATATATAAAGTTATTTGGCGCAAGGTAAAATTCTTACAAATTCTTTCTTCTAACTTAAAAAACAACAAAGTTATGGTATTTCCTACCAATCGGTTATATGACAGCTTCATTTTGGAGAAAGTGGATTCCATAGAAAGTCCCATCCTTCTTACTTAAAAAATAAGAAAGTAATGGCATTCCCGATAAATCAGATATTTCACAGTTATTTGATAAAATCGGGCGATTCATCAGATATTTGATATATAAAATTACTTGTCGGAAATTGAAATTCTTACAAATTCTTTCTTCTAATTGAAAAGACAACAAAGTTATGGTATTTCCTACCAATCGGTTATATGACAGCTTCATTTTGGAGAAAGTGGATTCCATAGAAAGTCCCATTCTACTTACTTAAAAAATAAGAAAGAAATGGCATTCCCGATAAATCGGTTATTTCACAGTTATTTGATAAAATCGGGCGATTCATCAGAAATTTGATATATAAAATTACTTGTCGGAAATTGAAATTCTTACAAAGTCTTATTCTTCTAACATAAAAAACAACAAAGTTATGGTATTTCCGACCAATCGGTTATATGACAGCTTTATTTTGCAGAAAGTGGAATCCACAAACAAAGTTATGGTATTTCCGACCAATCGGTTATATGACAGCTTTATTTTGCAGAAAGTGGAATCCACAAACAAAGTTATGGTATTTCCGACCAATCGGTTATATGACAGCTTTGTATTACAGAAAGTCCCATCCTTCTTACTTAAAAAATAAGAAAGTTATGGCATTCCCGATAAATCAGTTATTTCACAGTTATTTGATAAAATCGGGCGATTCATCAGATATTTGATATATAAAGTTATTTGCCGCAAAGTGAAATTCTTACAAATTCTTTCTTCTAATTTAAAAAACAACAAAGTTATGGTATTTCCGACCAATCGGTTATATGACAGCTTCATTTTGGAGAAAGTGGATTCCATAGAAAGTCCCATTCTACTTACTTAAAAAATAAGAAAGAAATGGCATTCCCGATAAATCGGTTATTTCACAGTTATTTGATAAAATCGGGCGATTCATCAGAAATTTGATATATAAAATTACTTGTCGGAAATTGAAATTCTTACAAAGTCTTATTCTTCTAACTTAAAAAACAACAAAGTTATGGTATTTCCGACCAATCGGTTATATGACAGCTTCATTTTGCAGAATGTGAATTCCATAGAAAGTCCCATTCTTCTTACTTAAAAAATAAGAAAGTAATGGCATTCCCGATAAATCAGTTATTCCACAGTTATTTGTAAGAATTTGTAAGAATTTTACCTTGCGCCAAATAACTTTATATATCAAATTTCTGATGAATCGCCCGATTTTATCAAATAACTGTGAAATAACTGATTTATCGGGAATGCCATTACTTTCTTATTTTTTAAGTAAGAAGAATGGGACTTTCTATGGAATTCCACATTCTGCAAAATGAAGCTGTCATATAACCGATTGGTCGGAAATACCATAACTTTGTTGTTTTTTAAATTAGAAGAAAGACTTTCTAACAATTTCACTTTGCGGCAAATAACTTTATATATCACATATCTGATGAATCGCCCGATTTTATCAAATAACTGTGAAATATCTGATTTATCGGGAATGCAATTACTTTCTTTTTTTTAAGTAAGAAGGATGGGACTTTCTATGGATTCCACTTTCTGCAAAATAATGCTGTCATATAACCGATTGGTAGGAAATACCATAACTTTGTTGTCTTTTCAATTAGAAGAAAGAATTTGTAAGAATTTCAATTTGCGACAAATAACTTTTATATATTAAATATCTGATAAATGCCCGATTTTATCAAATAACTGTGGAATAACTGATTTATCGGGAATGCCATTACTTTCTTTTTTTTTAAGTAAGAAGGATGGGACTTTCTATGGATTCCACTTTCTGCAAAATAAAGCTGTCATATAACCGATTGGTCGGAAATATCATAACTTTGTTGTTTTTTAAGTTAGAAGAAGGAATTTGTAAGAATTTTACCTTGCGCCAAATAACTTTATATATCAAATTTCTGATGAATCGCCCGATTTTATCAAATAACTGTGAAATAACTGATTTATCGGGAATGCCATTACTTTCTTATTTTTTAAGTAAGAAGAATGGGACTTTCTATGGAATTCACATTCTGCAAAATGAAGCTGTCATATAACCGATTGGTCGGAAATACCATAACTTTGTTGTTTTTTAAATTAGAAGAAAGACTTTCTAACAATTTCACTTTGCGGCAAATAACTTTATATATCACATTTTTTGATGAATCGCCCGATTTTCTCAAATAACTGTGAAATACTGATTCATCGGGAATGCAATTACTTTCTTTTTTAAGTAAGAAGGATGGGACTTTCTATGGATTCCACTTTCTGCAAAATAATGCTGTCATATAACCGATTGGTCGGAAATACCATAACTTTGTTGTTTTTTAAGTAAGAAGATTAAGACTTTGTAAGAATTTTACTTTGCGACAAATAACTTTATATATCAAATTTCTGATGAATCGCCCGATTCCATCAAATAACTGTGAAATAACTGATTTATCGGGAATGCCATTACTTTCTTATTTTTTAAGTAGGAAGAATGGGATTTTCTATGGAATCCACTTTCTGCAAAATGAAGCTGTCATATAACCGATTGGTCGGAAATACCATAACTTTGTTGTTTTTTAAGTAAGAAGATTAAGACTTTCTAACAATTTCACTTTGCGACAAATAACTTTATATATCACATTTCTGATGAATCGCCCGATTTTATCAAATAACTGTGAAATAACTGATTTATCGGGAATGCCATTACTTTCTTATTTTTTAAGTAAGAAGGATGGGACTTTCTATGGAATCCACTTTCTGCAAAATGAAGGTGTCACATAACCGATTGGTCGGAAATACCATAACTTTGTTGTTTTTTAAGTTAGAAGAAAGAATTTGTAAGAATTTAACCTTGCGCCAAATAACTTTATATATCAAATTTCTGATGAATCGCCCGATTTTATCAAATAACTGTGAAATAACTGATTTATCGGGAATGCCATTATTTCTTATTTTTTAAGTAGAAGAAATGGGACTTTCTATGGAATCCACTTTCTGCAAAATGAAGGTGTCATATAACCGATTGGTCGGAAATACCATAACTTTGTTGTTTTTTAAGTTAGAAGAAAGAATTTGTAAGAATTTTACCTTGCGCCAAATAACTTTATATATCAAATTTCTGATGAATCGCCCGATTTTATCAAATAACTGTGAAATAACTGATTTATCGGGAATGCCATTACTTTCTTATTTTTTAAGTAAGAAGAATGGGACTTTCTATGGAATTCACATTCTGCAAAATGAAGCTGTCATATAACCGATTGGTCGGAAATACCATAACTTTGTTGTTTTTTAAATTAGAAGAAAGACTTTCTAACAATTTCACTTTGCGGCAAATAACTTTATATTCACATTTCTGATGAATCGCCCGATTTTATCAAATAACTGTGAAATATCTGATTTATCGGGAATGCAATTACTTTCTTTTTTTTAAGTAAGAAGGATGGGACTTTCTATGGATTCCACTTTCTGCAAAATAATGCTGTCATATAACCGATTGGTCGGAAATACCATAACTTTGTTGTTTTTTAAGTAAGAAGATTAAGACTTTGTAAGAATTTTACTTTGCGACAAATAACTTTATATATCAGAATTGCTCGATGAATCGCCGTCAAATAACTGTGAAATAATGATTTATCGGGAATGCCATTACTTTCTTTTTTTTAAGTAGGAAGAATGGGATATTCTATGGAATCCACATTTCTGCAAAATGAAGCTGTCATATAACCATTGATCGGAACATACCTCTGTTGTTGTTTTAAGTAAGAAGATTAAGACTTTCTAACATTCACTTTGCAACAATAACTTTTATCATATTTCGAATCGCCCGATTTTATCAAATAACGTGAAATAACTGTCGGGAATGCCATTATTTTTACGTAAGAAGAATGGATTCTATGGAATCATTCTGCAAAATGAAGCTGTCAAAGATTGGTCGGAAATATAACTTTGTTGTTTTTTAAATTAGAAGAAAGACTTTCTAACAATTTCACTTTGCGGCAAATAACTTTATATATCACATTTCGATGAATCGCCTCGATTTTATCAAATAACTGTGAAATATCTGATTTATCGGGAATTTCATTACTTTCTTATTTTTTAGTAAGAAGGATGGGACTTTCTATGGAATCCTTCTGCAAAATGAAGGTGTCACATAACCGATTGGTCGGAAATACCATAACTTTGTTGTTTTTTAAGTTAGAAGAAAGAATTGTAAGAATTTTACCTTGCGCCAAATAACTTTATATATCAAATTCGATGAATCGTCCGATTTTATCAGTGACTGATTTACGTCTTATATTTGTTATTTTTGCAAGATCAAAGATGTCAGATAACTGTTGAGAAATATACTTTGTTAGCAATAAAATTATCTGACAAATAACTTTTATATATATTAAATATTTGATAAAATCGGGCGATTCATCAGAAATTTAATATATATAAAGTTATTTGTCGCAAAGTGAAATTCTTACAAATTCTTTCTTCTAACTTAAAAAACAACAAAGTTATGGTATTTCCGACCAATCGGTTATATGACAGCTTCATTTTGCAGAAAGTGGATTCCATAGAAAGTCCCATTCTTCTTACTTAAAAAATAAGAAAGTAATGGCATTCCCGATAAATCAGTTATTTCACAGTTATTTGATAAAATCGGGCGATTCATCAGAAATTTGATATATAAAATTATTTGTCGGAAAGTGAAATTCTTACAAATTCTTTCTTCTAATTTAAAAGACAACAAAGTTATGGTATTTCCGACCAATCGGTTATATGACAGCTTCATTTTGCAGAAAGTGGATTCCATAGAAAGTCCCATCCTTCTTACTTAAAAAATAAGAAAGTAATGGCATTCCCGATAAATCAGTTATTTCACAGTTATTTGATAAAATCGGGCGATTCATCAGAAATTTGATATATAAAGTTATTTGTCGCAAAGTGAAATTGTTACAAATTCTTATTCTTCTAACTTAAAAAACAACAAAGTTATGGTATTTCCGACCAATCGGTTATATGACAGCTTTATTTTGCAGAAAGTGGAATCCATAGAAAGTCCCATCCTTCTTACTTAAAAAATAAGAAAGTAATGGCATTCCCGATAAATCAGTTATTTCACAGTTATTTGATAAAATCGGGCGATTCATCAGAAATTTGATATATAAAGTTATTTGTCGCAAAGTGAAATTCTTACAAAGTCTTATTCTTCTAACTTAAAAACAACAAAGTTATGGTATTTCCGACCAATCGGTTATATGACAGCTTCATTTTGCAGAAAGTGGATTCCATAGAAAGTCCCATCCTTCTTACTTAAAAAATAAGAAAGTAATGGCATTCCCGATAAATCAGTTATTTCACAGTTATTTGATAAAATCGGGCGATTCATCAGAAATGTGATATATAAAGTTATTTGTCGCAAAGTGAAATTGTTAGAAAGTCTTAATCTTCTTACTTAAAAAACAACAAAGTTATGGTATTTCCGACCAATCGGTTATATGACAGCTTCATTTTGCAGAAAGTGGAATCCATAGAAAGTCCCATCCTTCTTACTTAAAAAATAAGAAAGTAATGGCATTCCCGATAAATCAGTTATTTCACAGTTATTTGATAAAATCGGGCGATTCATCAGAAATTTGATATATAAAGTTATTTGTCGCAAAGTAAAATTCTTACAAATTCTTATCTTCTAACTTAAAAAACAACAAAGTTATGGTATTTCCGACCAATCGGTTATATGACAGCTTTATTTTGCAGAAAGTGGAATCCATAGAAAGTCCCATCCTTCTTACTTAAAAAATAAGAAAGTAATGGCATTCCCGATAAATCAGTTATTTCACAGTTATTTGATAAAATCGGGCGATTCATCAGAAATTTGATATATAAAGTTATTTGTCGCAAAGTGAAATTGTTAGAAAGTCTTTCTTCTAACTTAAAAAACAACAAAGTTATGGTATTTCCGACCAATCGGTTATATGACAGCTTCATTTTGCAGAAAGTGGATTCCATAGAAAGTCCCATCCTTCTTACTTAAAAAATAAGAAAGTAATGGCATTCCCGATAAATCAGTTATTTCACAGTTATTTGATAAAATCGGGCGATTCATCAGAAATTTGATATATAAAGTTATTTGTCGCAAAGTGAAATTCTTACAAATTCTTTCTTCTAACTTAAAAAACAACAAAGTTATGGTATTTCCGACCAATCGGTTATATGACAGCTTTATTTTGCAGAAAGTGGAATCCATAGAAAGTCCCATCCTTCTTACTTAAAAAATAAGAAAGTAATGGCATTCCCGATAAATCAGTTATTTCACAGTTATTTGATAAAATCGGGCGATTCATCAGAAATTTGATATATAAAGTTATTTGTCGCAAAGTGAAATTCTTACAAATTCTTTCTTCTAACTTAAAAAACAACAAAGTTATGGTATTTCCGACCAATCGGTTATATGACAGCTTCATTTTGCAGAAAGTGGAATCCATAGAAAGTCCCATCCTTCTTACTTAAAAAATAAGAAAGTAATGGCATTCCCGATAAATCAGTTATTTCACAGTTATTTGATAAAATCGGGCGATTCATCAGAAATTTGATATATAAAGTTATTTGTCGCAAAGTGAAATTGTTAGAAAGTCTTATTCTTCTAACTTAAAAAACAACAAAGTTATGGTATTTCCGACCAATCGGTTATATGACAGCTTCATTTTGCAGAAAGTGGAATCCATAGAAAGTCCCATCCTTCTTACTTAAAAAATAAGAAAGTAATGGCATTCCCGATAAATCAGTTATTTCACAGTTATTTGATAAAATCGGGCGATTCATCAGAAATTTGATATATAAAGTTATTTGTCGCAAAGTGAAATTCTTACAAATTCTTAATCTTCTAACTTAAAAAACAACAAAGTTATGGTATTTCCGACCAATCGGTTATATGACAGCTTTATTTTGCAGAAAGTGGAATCCATAGAAAGTCCCATCCTTCTTACTTAAAAAATAAGAAAGTAATGGCATTCCCGATAAATCAGTTATTTCACAGTTATTTGATAAAATCGGGCGATTCATCAGAAATTTGATATATAAAGTTATTTGCCGCAAAGTGAAATTGTTAGAAAGTCTTATTCTTCTAACTTAAAAAACAACAAAGTTATGGTATTTCCGACCAATCGGTTATATGACAGCTTTATTTTGCAGAAAGTGGAATCCATAGAAAGTCCCATCCTTCTTACTTAAAAAATAAGAAAGTAATGGCATTCCCGATAAATCAGTTATTTCACAGTTATTTGATAAAATCGGGCGATTCATCAGAAATTTGATATATAAAGTTATTTGTCGCAAAGTGAAATTCTTACAAATTCTTTCTTCTAACTTAAAAAACAACAAAGTTATGGTATTTCCGACCAATCGGTTATATGACAGCTTTATTTTGCAGAAAGTGGAATCCATAGAAAGTCCCATCCTTCTTACTTAAAAAATAAGAAAGTAATGGCATTCCCGATAAATCAGTTATTTCACAGTTATTTGATAAAATCGGGCGATTCATCAGAAATTTAATATATATAAAGTTATTTGTCGCAAAGTGAAATTCTTACAAATTCTTTCTTCTAATTTAAAAAACAACAAAGTTATGGTATTTCCGACCAATCGGTTATATGACAGCTTTATTTTGCAGAAAGTGGAATCCATAGAAAGTCCCATCCTTCTTACTTAAAAAATAAGAAAGTAATGGCATTCCCGATAAATCAGTTATTTCACAGTTATTTGATAAAATCGGGCGATTCATCAGAAATTTGATATATAAAGTTATTTGCCGCAAAGTGAAATTGTTAGAAAGTCTTATTCTTCTAACTTAAAAAACAACAAAGTTATGGTATTTCCGACCAATCGGTTATATGACAGCTTTATTTTGCAGAAAGTGGAATCCATAGAAAGTCCCATCCTTCTTACTTAAAAAATAAGAAAGTAATGGCATTCCCGATAAATCAGTTATTTCACAGTTATTTGATAAAATCGGGCGATTCATCAGAAATTTGATATATAAAGTTATTTGTCGCAAAGTGAAATTCTTACAAATTCTTTCTTCTAACTTAAAAAACAACAAAGTTATGGTATTTCCGACCAATCGGTTATATGACAGCTTTATTTTGCAGAAAGTGGAATCCATAGAAAGTCCCATCCTTCTTACTTAAAAAATAAGAAAGTAATGGCATTCCCGATAAATCAGTTATTTCACAGTTATTTGATAAAATCGGGCGATTCATCAGAAATTTGATATATAAAGTTATTTGTCGCAAAGTGAAATTCTTACAAATTCTTTCTTCTAATTTAAAAAACAACAAAGTTATGGTATTTCCGACCAATCGGTTATATGACAGCTTCATTTTGCAGAAAGTGGATTCCATAGAAAGTCCCATCCTTCTTACTTAAAAAATAAGAAAGTAATGGCATTCCCGATAAATCAGTTATTTCACAGTTATTTGATAAAATCGGGCGATTCATCAGAAATTTGATATATAAAGTTATTTGTCGCAAAGTGAAATTCTTACAAAGTCTTATTCTTCTAACTTAAAAAACAACAAAGTTATGGTATTTCCGACCAATCGGTTATATGACAGCTTTATTTTGCAGAAAGTGGAATCCATAGAAAGTCCCATCCTTCTTACTTAAAAAATAAGAAAGTAATGGCATTCCCGATAAATCAGTTATTTCACAGTTATTTGATAAAATCGGGCGATTCATCAGAAATTTGATATATAAAGTTATTTGTCGCAAAGTGAAATTGTTAGAAAGTCTTATTCTTCTAACTTAAAAAACAACAAAGTTATGGTATTTCCGACCAATCGGTTATATGACAGCTTTATTTTGCAGAAAGTGGAATCCATAGAAAGTCCCATCCTTCTTACTTAAAAAATAAGAAAGTAATGGCATTCCCGATAAATCAGTTATTTCACAGTTATTTGATAAAATCGGGCGATTCATCAGAAATTTGATATATAAAGTTATTTGTCGCAAAGTGAAATTCTTACAAAGTCTTATTCTTCTAACTTAAAAAACAACAAAGTTATGGTATTTCCGACCAATCGGTTATATGACAGCTTTATTTTGCAGAAAGTGGAATCCATAGAAAGTCCCATCCTTCTTACTTAAAAAATAAGAAAGTAATGGCATTCCCGATAAATCAGTTATTTCACAGTTATTTGATAAAATCGGGCGATTCATCAGAAATTTGATATATAAAGTTATTTGTCGCAAAGTGAAATTGTTAGAAAGTCTTATTCTTCTAACTTAAAAACAACAAAGTTATGGTATTTCCGACCAATCGGTTATATGACAGCTTTATTTTGCAGAAAGTGGAATCCATAGAAAGTCCCATCCTTCTTACTTAAAAAATAAGAAAGTAATGGCATTCCCGATAAATCAGTTATTTCACAGTTATTTGATAAAATCGGGCGATTCATCAGAAATTTGATATATAAAGTTATTTGTCGCAAAGTGAAATTCTTACAAATTCTTTCTTCTAACTTAAAAAACAACAAAGTTATGGTATTTCCGACCAATCGGTTATATGACAGCTTCATTTTGCAGAAAGTGGAATCCATAGAAAGTCCCATCCTTCTTACTTAAAAAATAAGAAAGTAATGGCATTCCCGATAAATCAGTTATTTCACAGTTATTTGATAAAATCGGGCGATTCATCAGAAATTTGATATATAAAGTTATTTGCCGCAAAGTGAAATTGTTAGAAAGTCTTATTCTTCTAACTTAAAAAACAACAAAGTTATGGTATTTCCGACCAATCGGTTATATGACAGCTTCATTTTGCAGAAAGTGGATTCCATAGAAAGTCCCATCCTTCTTACTTAAAAAATAAGAAAGTAATGGCATTCCCGATAAATCAGTTATTTCACAGTTATTTGATAAAATCGGGCGATTCATCAGAAATTTGATATATAAAGTTATTTGTCGCAAAGTGAAATTGTTAGAAAGTCTTATTCTTCTAACTTAAAAACAACAAAGTTATGGTATTTCCGACCAATCGGTTATATGGCAGCTTTATATTGCAGAAAGTGGAATCCATAGAAAGTCCCATCCTTCTTACTTAAAAAATAAGAAAGTAATGGCATTCCCGATAAATCAGTTATTTCACAGTTATTTGATAAAATCGGGCGATTCATCAGAAATTTGATATATAAAGTTATTTGTCGCAAAGTGAAATTGTTAGAAAGTCTTATTCTTCTAACTTAAAAAACAACAAAGTTATGGTATTTCCGACCAATCGGTTATATGACAGCTTTATTTTGCAGAAAGTGGAATCCATAGAAAGTCCCATCCTTCTTACTTAAAAAATAAGAAAGTAATGGCATTCCCGATAAATCAGTTATTTCACAGTTATTTGATAAAATCGGGCGATTCATCAGAAATTTGATATATAAAGTTATTTGTCGCAAAGTGAAATTCTTACAAATTCTTTCTTCTAACTTAAAAAACAACAAAGTTATGGTATTTCCGACCAATCGGTTATATGACAGCTTTATTTTGCAGAAAGTGGAATCCATAGAAAGTCCCATCCTTCTTACTTAAAAAATAAGAAAGTAATGGCATTCCCGATAAATCAGTTATTTCACAGTTATTTGATAAAATCGGGCGATTCATCAGAAATTTGATATATAAAGTTATTTGTCGCAAAGTGAAATTCTTACAAATTCTTTTCTTCTAACTTAAAAAACAACAAAGTTATGGTATTTCCGACCAATCGGTTATATGACAGCTTCATTTTGCAGAAAGTGGAATCCATAGAAAGTCCCATCCTTCTTACTTAAAAAATAAGAAAGTAATGGCATTCCCGATAAATCAGTTATTTCACAGTTATTTGATAAAATCGGGCGATTCATCAGAAATTTGATATATAAAGTTATTTGTCGCAAAGTGAAATTGTTAGAAAGTCTTATTCTTCTAACTTAAAAAACAACAAAGTTATGGTATTTCCGACCAATCGGTTATATGACAGCTTTATTTTGCAGAAAGTGGAATCCATAGAAAGTCCCATCCTTCTTACTTAAAAAATAAGAAAGTAATGGCATTCCCGATAAATCAGTTATTTCACAGTTATTTGATAAAATCGGGCGATTCATCAGAAATTTGATATATAAAGTTATTTGTCGCAAAGTGAAATTCTTACAAATTCTTAATCTTCTAACTTAAAAAACAACAAAGTTATGGTATTTCCGACCAATCGGTTATATGACAGCTTTATTTTGCAGAAAGTGGAATCCATAGAAAGTCCCATCCTTCTTACTTAAAAAATAAGAAAGTAATGGCATTCCCGATAAATCAGTTATTTCACAGTTATTTGATAAAATCGGGCGATTCATCAGAAATTTGATATATAAAGTTATTTGTCGCAAAGTGAAATTGTTAGAAAGTCTTATTCTTCTAACTTAAAAAACAACAAAGTTATGGTATTTCCGACCAATCGGTTATATGACAGCTTCATTTTGCAGAAAGTGGAATCCATAGAAAGTCCCATCCTTCTTACTTAAAAAATAAGAAAGTAATGGCATTCCCGATAAATCAGTTATTTCACAGTTATTTGATAAAATCGGGCGATTCATCAGAAATTTGATATATAAAGTTATTTGTCGCAAAGTAAAATTCTTACAAATTCTTTCTTCTAACTTAAAAAACAACAAAGTTATGGTATTTCCGACCAATCGGTTATATGACAGCTTTATTTTGCAGAAAGTGGAATCCATAGAAAGTCCCATCCTTCTTACTTAAAAAATAAGAAAGTAATGGCATTCCCGATAAATCAGTTATTTCACAGTTATTTGATAAAATCGGGCGATTCATCAGAAATTTGATATATAAAAGTTATTTGTCGCAAAGTGAAATTCTTACAAAGTCTTATTCTTCTAACTTAAAAAACAACAAAGTTATGGTATTTCCGACCAATCGGTTATATGACAGCTTTATTTTGCAGAAAGTGGAATCCATAGAAAGTCCCATCCTTCTTACTTAAAAAATAAGAAAGTAATGGCATTCCCGATAAATCAGTTATTTCACAGTTATTTGATAAAATCGGGCGATTCATCAGAAATTTGATATATAAAGTTATTTGTCGGAAATTGAAATTCTTACAAAGTCTTATTCTTCTAACTTAAAAAACAACAAAGTTATGGTATTTCCGACCAATCGGTTATATGACAGCTTCATTTTGCAGAAAGTGGAATCCATAGAAAGTCCCATCCTTCTTACTTAAAAAATAAGAAAGTAATGGCATTCCCGATAAATCAGTTATTTCACAGTTATTTGATAAAATCGGGCGATTCATCAGAAATTTGATATATAAAGTTATTTGTCGCAAAGTGAAATTGTTAGAAAGTCTTATTCTTCTAACTTAAAAAACAACAAAGTTATGGTATTTCCGACCAATCGGTTATATGACAGCTTCATTTTGCAGAAAGTGGAATCCATAGAAAGTCCCATCCTTCTTACTTAAAAAATAAGAAAGTAATGGCATTCCCGATAAATCAGTTATTTCACAGTTATTTGATAAAATCGGGCGATTCATCAGAAATTTGATATATAAAGTTATTTGTCGCAAAGTGAAATTCTTACAAAGTCTTATTCTTCTAACTTAAAAAACAACAAAGTTATGGTATTTCCGACCAATCGGTTATATGACAGCTTTATTTTGCAGAAAGTGGAATCCATAGAAAGTCCCATCCTTCTTACTTAAAAAATAAGAAAGTAATGGCATTCCCGATAAATCAGTTATTTCACAGTTATTTGATAAAATCGGGCGATTCATCAGAAATTTGATATATAAAGTTATTTGTCGCAAAGTGAAATTCTTACAAAGTCTTATTCTTCTAACTTAAAAAACAACAAAGTTATGGTATTTCCGACCAATCGGTTATATGACAGCTTTATTTTGCAGAAAGTGGAATCCATAGAAAGTCCCATCCTTCTTACTTAAAAAATAAGAAAGTAATGGCATTCCCGATAAATCAGTTATTTCACAGTTATTTGATAAAATCGGGCGATTCATCAGAAATTTGATATATAAAGTTATTTGTCGCAAAGTAAAATTCTTACAAATTCTTTCTTCTAACTTAAAAAACAACAAAGTTATGGTATTTCCGACCAATCGGTTATATGAAAGCTTCATTTTGCAGAAAGTGGAATCCATAGAAAGTCCCATCCTTCTTACTTAAAAAATAAGAAAGTAATGGCATTCCCGATAAATCAGTTATTTCACAGTTATTTGATAAAATCGGGCGATTCATCAGAAATTTGATATATAAAGTTATTTGTCGCAAAGTGAAATTGTTAGAAATTCTTTTCTTCTAATTTAAAAAACAACAAAGTTATGGTATTTCCGACCAATCGGTTATATGACAGCTTTATTTTGCAGAAAGTGGAATCCATAGAAAGTCCCATCCTTCTTACTTAAAAAATAAGAAAGTAATGGCATTCCCGATAAATCAGTTATTTCACAGTTATTTGATAAAATCGGGCGATTCATCAGAAATTTGATATATAAAGTTATTTGTCGCAAAGTGAAATTCTTACAAATTCTTATTCTTCTAACTTAAAAAACAACAAAGTTATGGTATTTCCGACCAATCGGTTATATGACAGCTTTATTTTGCAGAAAGTGGAATCCATAGAAAGTCCCATCCTTCTTACTTAAAAAATAAGAAAGTAATGGCATTCCCGATAAATCAGTTATTTCACAGTTATTTGATAAAATCGGGCGATTCATCAGAAATTTGATATATAAAGTTATTTGTCGCAAAGTGAAATTCTTACAAATTCTTTTCTTCTAACTTAAAAAACAACAAAGTTATGGTATTTCCGACCAATCGGTTATATGACAGCTTCATTTTGCAGAAAGTGGAATCCATAGAAAGTCCCATCCTTCTTACTTAAAAAATAAGAAAGTAATGGCATTCCCGATAAATCAGTTATTTCACAGTTATTTGATAAAATCGGGCGATTCATCAGAAATTTGATATATAAAGTTATTTGTCGCAAAGTGAAATTCTTACAAAGTCTTATTCTTCTAACTTAAAAACAACAAAGTTATGGTATTTCCGACCAATCGGTTATATGACAGCTTTATTTTGCAGAAAGTGGAATCCATAGAAAGTCCCATCCTTCTTACTTAAAAAATAAGAAAGTAATGGCATTCCCGATAAATCAGTTATTTCACAGTTATTTGATAAAATCGGGCGATTCATCAGAAATTTGATATATAAAGTTATTTGTCGCAAAGTGAAATTCTTACAAAGTCTTATTCTTCTAACTTAAAAAACAACAAAGTTATGGTATTTCCGACCAATCGGTTATATGACAGCTTTATTTTGCAGAAAGTGGAATCCATAGAAAGTCCCATCCTTCTTACTTAAAAAATAAGAAAGTAATGGCATTCCCGATAAATCAGTTATTTCACAGTTATTTGATAAAATCGGGCGATTCATCAGAAATTTGATATATAAAGTTATTTGTCGCAAAGTGAAATTCTTACAAAGTCTTATTCTTCTAACTTAAAAACAACAAAGTTATGGTATTTCCGACCAATCGGTTATATGACAGCTTCATTTTGCAGAAAGTGGAATCCATAGAAAGTCCCATCCTTCTTACTTAAAAAATAAGAAAGTAATGGCATTCCCGATAAATCAGTTATTTCACAGTTATTTGATAAAATCGGGCGATTCATCAGAAATTTGATATATAAAGTTATTTGTCGCAAAGTGAAATTCTTACAAATTCTTATTCTTCTAACTTAAAAAACAACAAAGTTATGGTATTTCCGACCAATCGGTTATATGACAGCTTCATTTTGCAGAAAGTGGAATCCATAGAAAGTCCCATCCTTCTTACTTAAAAAATAAGAAAGTAATGGCATTCCCGATAAATCAGTTATTTCACAGTTATTTGATAAAATCGGGCGATTCATCAGAAATTTGATATATAAAGTTATTTGTCGCAAAGTGAAATTCTTACAAATTCTTTCTTCTAACTTAAAAAACAACAAAGTTATGGTATTTCCGACCAATCGGTTATATGACAGCTTCATTTTGCAGAAAGTGGAATCCATAGAAAGTCCCATCCTTCTTACTTAAAAAATAAGAAAGTAATGGCATTCCCGATAAATCAGTTATTTCACAGTTATTTGATAAAATCGGGCGATTCATCAGAAATTTGATATATAAAGTTATTTGTCGCAAAGTGAAATTCTTACAAATTCTTTCTTCTAACTTAAAAAACAACAAAGTTATGGTATTTCCGACCAATCGGTTATATGACAGCTTTATTTTGCAGAAAGTGGAATCCATAGAAAGTCCCATCCTTCTTACTTAAAAAATAAGAAAGTAATGGCATTCCCGATAAATCAGTTATTTCACAGTTATTTGATAAAATCGGGCGATTCATCAGAAATTTGATATATAAAGTTATTTGTCGCAAAGTGAAATTGTTAGAAAGTCTTATTCTTCTAACTTAAAAACAACAAAGTTATGGTATTTCCGACCAATCGGTTATATGACAGCTTCATTTTGCAGAAAGTGGAATCCATAGAAAGTCCCATCCTTCTTACTTAAAAAATAAGAAAGTAATGGCATTCCCGATAAATCAGTTATTTCACAGTTATTTGATAAAATCGGGCGATTCATCAGAAATTTGATATATAAAGTTATTTGTCGCAAAGTGAAATTCTTACAAAGTCTTATTCTTCTAACTTAAAAAACAACAAAGTTATGGTATTTCCGACCAATCGGTTATATGACAGCTTTATTTTGCAGAAAGTGGAATCCATAGAAAGTCCCATCCTTCTTACTTAAAAAATAAGAAAGTAATGGCATTCCCGATAAATCAGTTATTTCACAGTTATTTGATAAAATCGGGCGATTCATCAGAAATTTGATATATAAAGTTATTTGTCGCAAAGTGAAATTGTTAGAAAGTCTTATTCTTCTAACTTAAAAAACAACAAAGTTATGGTATTTCCGACCAATCGGTTATATGACAGCTTCATTTTGCAGAAAGTGGAATTCCATAGAAAGTCCCATCCTTCTTACTTAAAAAATAAGAAAGTAATGGCATTCCCGATAAATCAGTTATTTCACAGTTATTTGATAAAATCGGGCGATTCATCAGAAATTTGATATATAAAGTTATTTGTCGCAAAGTGAAATTCTTACAAATTCTTATTCTTCTAACTTAAAAAACAACAAAGTTATGGTATTTCCGACCAATCGGTTATATGACAGCTTTATTTTGCAGAAAGTGGAATCCATAGAAAGTCCCATCCTTCTTACTTAAAAAATAAGAAAGTAATGGCATTCCCGATAAATCAGTTATTTCACAGTTATTTGATAAAATCGGGCGATTCATCAGAAATTTGATATATAAAGTTATTTGTCGCAAAGTGAAATTCTTACAAATTCTTTCTTCTAACTTAAAAAACAACAAAGTTATGGTATTTCCGACCAATCGGTTATATGACAGCTTCATTTTGCAGAAAGTGGAATCCATAGAAAGTCCCATCCTTCTTACTTAAAAAATAAGAAAGTAATGGCATTCCCGATAAATCAGTTATTTCACAGTTATTTGATAAAATCGGGCGATTCATCAGAAATTTGATATATAAAATTATTTGTCGCAAAGTGAAATTCTTACAAAGTCTTAATCTTCTAACTTAAAAAACAACAAAGTTATGGTATTTCCGACCAATCGGTTATATGACAGCTTTATTTTGCAGAAAGTGGAATCCATAGAAAGTCCCATCCTTCTTACTTAAAAAATAAGAAAGTAATGGCATTCCCGATAAATCAGTTATTTCACAGTTATTTGATAAAATCGGGCGATTCATCAGAAATTTGATATATAAAGTTATTTGTCGCAAAGTGAAATTCTTACAAAGTCTTATTCTTCTAACTTAAAAACAACAAAGTTATGGTATTTCCGACCAATCGGTTATATGACAGCTTCATTTTGCAGAAAGTGGAATCCATAGAAAGTCCCATCCTT
The DNA here is from genome assembly GCA_035045925.1 of Drosophila atripex. Taxonomy (NCBI): domain Eukaryota; kingdom Metazoa; phylum Arthropoda; class Insecta; order Diptera; family Drosophilidae; genus Drosophila; species Drosophila atripex. The sequence goes on from JAWNOP010000075.1 coordinate 332,458, forward strand.
CTTACTTAAAAAATAAGAAAGTAATGGCATTCCCGATAAATCAGTTATTTCACAGTTATTTGATAAAATCGGGCGATTCATCAGAAATTTGATATATAAAGTTATTTGTCGCAAAGTAAAATTCTTACAAAGTCTTAATATTCTAACTTAAAAAACAACAAAGTTATGGTATTTCCGACCAATCGGTTATATGACAGCTTCATTTTGCAGAAAGTGGAATCCATAGAAAGTCCCATCCTTCTTACTTAAAAAATAAGAAAGTAATGGCATTCCCGATAAATCAGTTATTTCACAGTTATTTGATAAAATCGGGCGATTCATCAGAAATTTGATATATAAAGTTATTTGTCGCAAAGTGAAATTCTTACAAAGTCTTTTCTTCTAACTTAAAAAACAACAAAGTTATGGTATTTCCGACCAATCGGTTATATGACAGCTTTATTTTGCAGAAAGTGGAATCCATAGAAAGTCCCATCCTTCTTACTTAAAAAATAAGAAAGTAATGGCATTCCCGATAAATCAGTTATTTCACAGTTATTTGATAAAATCGGGCGATTCATCAGAAATTTGATATATAAAGTTATTTGTCGCAAAGTGAAATTCTTACAAATTCTTTCTTCTAACTTAAAAACAACAAAGTTATGGTATTTCCGACCAATCGGTTATATGAAAGCTTCATTTTGCAGAAAGTGGAATCCATAGAAAGTCCCATCCTTCTTACTTAAAAAATAAGAAAGTAATGGCATTCCCGATAAATCAGTTATTTCACAGTTATTTGATAAAATCGGGCGATTCATCAGAAATTTGATATATAAAGTTATTTGTCGCAAAGTGAAATTGTTAGAAAGTCTTATTCTTCTAACTTAAAAAACAACAAAGTTATGGTATTTCCGACCAATCGGTTATATGACAGCTTTATTTTGCAGAAAGTGGAATCCATAGAAAGTCCCATCCTTCTTACTTAAAAAATAAGAAAGTAATGGCATTCCCGATAAATCAGTTATTTCACAGTTATTTGATAAAATCGGGCGATTCATCAGAAATTTGATATATAAAGTTATTTGTCGCAAAGTGAAATTCTTACAAATTCTTTTCTTCTAACTTAAAAAACAACAAAGTTATGGTATTTCCGACCAATCGGTTATATGACAGCTTCATTTTGCAGAAAGTGGAATCCATAGAAAGTCCCATCCTTCTTACTTAAAAAATAAGAAAGTAATGGCATTCCCGATAAATCAGTTATTTCACAGTTATTTGATAAAATCGGGCGATTCATCAGAAATTTGATATATAAAGTTATTTGTCGCAAAGTGAAATTCTTACAAATTCTTATCTTCTAACTTAAAAAACAACAAAGTTATGGTATTTCCGACCAATCGGTTATATGACAGCTTCATTTTGCAGAAAGTGGAATCCATAGAAAGTCCCATCCTTCTTACTTAAAAAATAAGAAAGTAATGGCATTCCCGATAAATCAGTTATTTCACAGTTATTTGATAAAATCGGGCGATTCATCAGAAATTTGATATATAAAGTTATTTGTCGCAAAGTGAAATTGTTAGAAAGTCTTATTCTTCTAACTTAAAAACAACAAAGTTATGGTATTTCCGACCAATCGGTTATATGACAGCTTTATTTTGCAGAAAGTGGAATCCATAGAAAGTCCCATCCTTCTTACTTAAAAAATAAGAAAGTAATGGCATTCCCGATAAATCAGTTATTTCACAGTTATTTGATAAAATCGGGCGATTCATCAGAAATTTGATATATAAAGTTATTTGTCGCAAAGTGAAATTCTTACAAAGTCTTATCTTCTAACTTAAAAAACAACAAAGTTATGGTATTTCCGACCAATCGGTTATATGACAGCTTTATTTTGCAGAAAGTGGAATCCATAGAAAGTCCCATCCTTCTTACTTAAAAAATAAGAAAGTAATGGCATTCCCGATAAATCAGTTATTTCACAGTTATTTGATAAAATCGGGCGATTCATCAGAAATTTGATATATAAAGTTATTTGTCGCAAAGTGAAATTCTTACAAAGTCTTATTCTTCTAACTTAAAAAACAACAAAGTTATGGTATTTCCGACCAATCGGTTATATGACAGCTTTATTTTGCAGAAAGTGGAATCCATAGAAAGTCCCATCCTTCTTACTTAAAAAATAAGAAAGTAATGGCATTCCCGATAAATCAGTTATTTCACAGTTATTTGATAAAATCGGGCGATTCATCAGAAATTTGATATATAAAGTTATTTGTCGCAAAGTGAAATTCTTACAAAGTCTTATTCTTCTAACTTAAAAAACAACAAAGTTATGGTATTTCCGACCAATCGGTTATATGACAGCTTTATTTTGCAGAAAGTGGAATCCATAGAAAGTCCCATCCTTCTTACTTAAAAAATAAGAAAGTAATGGCATTCCCGATAAATCAGTTATTTCACAGTTATTTGATAAAATCGGGCGATTCATCAGAAATTTGATATATAAAGTTATTTGTCGCAAAGTGAAATTCTTACAAAGTCTTATTCTTCTAACTTAAAAAACAACAAAGTTATGGTATTTCCGACCAATCGGTTATATGACAGCTTTATTTTGCAGAAAGTGGAATCCATAGAAAGTCCCATCCTTCTTACTTAAAAAATAAGAAAGTAATGGCATTCCCGATAAATCAGTTATTTCACAGTTATTTGATAAAATCGGGCGATTCATCAGAAATTTGATATATAAAGTTATTTGTCGCAAAGTGAAATTCTTACAAATTCTTATTCTTCTAACTTAAAAAACAACAAAGTTATGGTATTTCCGACCAATCGGTTATATGACAGCTTCATTTTGCAGAAAGTGGAATCCATAGAAAGTCCCATCCTTCTTACTTAAAAAATAAGAAAGTAATGGCATTCCCGATAAATCAGTTATTTCACAGTTATTTGATAAAATCGGGCGATTCATCAGAAATTTGATATATAAAGTTATTTGTCGCAAAGTGAAATTCTTACAAAGTCTTATTCTTCTAACTTAAAAAACAACAAAGTTATGGTATTTCCGACCAATCGGTTATATGACAGCTTTATTTTGCAGAAAGTGGAATCCATAGAAAGTCCCATCCTTCTTACTTAAAAAATAAGAAAGTAATGGCATTCCCGATAAATCAGTTATTTCACAGTTATTTGATAAAATCGGGCGATTCATCAGAAATTTGATATATAAAGTTATTTGTCGCAAAGTGAAATTGTTAGAAATTCTTATTATTCTAACTTAAAAACAACAAAGTTATGGTATTTCCGACCAATCGGTTATATGACAGCTTCATTTTGCAGAAAGTGGAATCCATAGAAAGTCCCATCCTTCTTACTTAAAAAATAAGAAAGTAATGGCATTCCCGATAAATCAGTTATTTCACAGTTATTTGATAAAATCGGGCGATTCATCAGAAATTTGATATATAAAGTTATTTGTCGCAAAGTGAAATTCTTACAAAGTCTTATTCTTCTAACTTAAAAAACAACAAAGTTATGGTATTTCCGACCAATCGGTTATATGACAGCTTCATTTTGCAGAAAGTGGATTCCATAGAAAGTCCCATCCTTCTTACTTAAAAAATAAGAAAGTAATGGCATTCCCGATAAATCAGTTATTTCACAGTTATTTGATAAAATCGGGCGATTCATCAGAAATTTGATATATAAAGTTATTTGTCGCAAAGTGAAATTCTTACAAATTCTTTCTTCTAACTTAAAAAACAACAAAGTTATGGTATTTCCGACCAATCGGTTATATGACAGCTTTATTTTGCAGAAAGTGGAATCCATAGAAAGTCCCATCCTTCTTACTTAAAAAATAAGAAAGTAATGGCATTCCCGATAAATCAGTTATTTCACAGTTATTTGATAAAATCGGGCGATTCATCAGAAATTTGATATATAAAGTTATTTGTCGCAAAGTGAAATTCTTACAAATTCTTTCTTCTAACTTAAAAAACAACAAAGTTATGGTATTTCCGACCAATCGGTTATATGACAGCTTCATTTTGCAGAAAGTGGAATCCATAGAAAGTCCCATCCTTCTTACTTAAAAAATAAGAAAGTAATGGCATTCCCGATAAATCAGTTATTTCACAGTTATTTGATAAAATCGGGCGATTCATCAGAAATTTGATATATAAAGTTATTTGTCGCAAAGTGAAATTCTTACAAATTCTTTCTTCTAACTTAAAAAACAACAAAGTTATGGTATTTCCGACCAATCGGTTATATGACAGCTTTATTTTGCAGAAAGTGGAATCCATAGAAAGTCCCATCCTTCTTACTTAAAAAATAAGAAAGTAATGGCATTCCCGATAAATCAGTTATTTCACAGTTATTTGATAAAATCGGGCGATTCATCAGAAATTTGATATATAAAGTTATTTGTCGCAAAGTGAAATTCTTACAAAGTCTTATTCTTCTAACTTAAAAAACAACAAAGTTATGGTATTTCCGACCAATCGGTTATATGACAGCTTTATTTTGCAGAAAGTGGAATCCATAGAAAGTCCCATCCTTCTTACTTAAAAAATAAGAAAGTAATGGCATTCCCGATAAATCAGTTATTTCACAGTTATTTGATAAAATCGGGCGATTCATCAGAAATTTGATATATAAAGTTATTTGTCGCAAAGTGAAATTCTTACAAAGTCTTATTCTTCTAACTTAAAAACAACAAAGTTATGGTATTTCCGACCAATCGGTTATATGGCAGCTTTATATTGCAGAAAGTGGAATCCATAGAAAGTCCCATCCTTCTTACTTAAAAAATAAGAAAGTAATGGCATTCCCGATAAATCAGTTATTTCACAGTTATTTGATAAAATCGGGCGATTCATCAGAAATTTGATATATAAAGTTATTTGTCGCAAAGTGAAATTCTTACAAATTCTTTCTTCTAACTTAAAAAACAACAAAGTTATGGTATTTCCGACCAATCGGTTATATGACAGCTTTATTTTGCAGAAAGTGGAATCCATAGAAAGTCCCATCCTTCTTACTTAAAAAATAAGAAAGTAATGGCATTCCCGATAAATCAGTTATTTCACAGTTATTTGATAAAATCGGGCGATTCATCAGAAATTTGATATATAAAGTTATTTGTCGCAAAGTGAAATTCTTACAAAGTCTTATTCTTCTAACTTAAAAAACAACAAAGTTATGGTATTTCCGACCAATCGGTTATATGACAGCTTTATTTTGCAGAAAGTGGAATCCATAGAAAGTCCCATCCTTCTTACTTAAAAAATAAGAAAGTAATGGCATTCCCGATAAATCAGTTATTTCACAGTTATTTGATAAAATCGGGCGATTCATCAGAAATTTGATATATAAAGTTATTTGTCGCAAAGTAAAATTCTTACAAATTCTTTCTTCTAACTTAAAAAACAACAAAGTTATGGTATTTCCGACCAATCGGTTATATGAAAGCTTCATTTTGCAGAAAGTGGAATCCATAGAAAGTCCCATCCTTCTTACTTAAAAAATAAGAAAGTAATGGCATTCCCGATAAATCAGTTATTTCACAGTTATTTGATAAAATCGGGCGATTCATCAGAAATTTGATATATAAAGTTATTTGTCGCAAAGTGAAATTCTTACAAAGTCTTATTCTTCTAACTTAAAAACAACAAAGTTATGGTATTTCCGACCAATCGGTTATATGACAGCTTCATTTTGCAGAAAGTGGAATCCATAGAAAGTCCCATCCTTCTTACTTAAAAAATAAGAAAGTAATGGCATTCCCGATAAATCAGTTATTTCACAGTTATTTGATAAAATCGGGCGATTCATCAGAAATTTGATATATAAAGTTATTTGTCGCAAAGTGAAATTCTTACAAATTCTTATTCTTCTAACTTAAAAAACAACAAAGTTATGGTATTTCCGACCAATCGGTTATATGACAGCTTTATTTTGCAGAAAGTGGAATCCATAGAAAGTCCCATCCTTCTTACTTAAAAAATAAGAAAGTAATGGCATTCCCGATAAATCAGTTATTTCACAGTTATTTGATAAAATCGGGCGATTCATCAGAAATTTGATATATAAAGTTATTTGTCGCAAAGTGAAATTCTTACAAAGTCTTATTCTTCTAACTTAAAAAACAACAAAGTTATGGTATTTCCGACCAATCGGTTATATGACAGCTTTATTTTGCAGAAAGTGGAATCCATAGAAAGTCCCATCCTTCTTACTTAAAAAATAAGAAAGTAATGGCATTCCCGATAAATCAGTTATTTCACAGTTATTTGATAAAATCGGGCGATTCATCAGAAATTTGATATATAAAGTTATTTGTCGCAAAGTGAAATTCTTACAAAGTCTTATTCTTCTAACTTAAAAAACAACAAAGTTATGGTATTTCCGACCAATCGGTTATATGACAGCTTTATTTTGCAGAAAGTGGAATCCATAGAAAGTCCCATCCTTCTTACTTAAAAAATAAGAAAGTAATGGCATTCCCGATAAATCAGTTATTTCACAGTTATTTGATAAAATCGGGCGATTCATCAGAAATTTGATATATAAAGTTATTTGTCGCAAAGTGAAATTCTTACAAATTCTTTCTTCTAACTTAAAAAACAACAAAGTTATGGTATTTCCGACCAATCGGTTATATGACAGCTTCATTTTGCAGAAAGTGGAATCCATAGAAAGTCCCATCCTTCTTACTTAAAAAATAAGAAAGTAATGGCATTCCCGATAAATCAGTTATTTCACAGTTATTTGATAAAATCGGGCGATTCATCAGAAATTTGATATATAAAGTTATTTGTCGCAAAGTGAAATTCTTACAAATTCTTTTCTTCTAACTTAAAAACAACAAAGTTATGGTATTTCCGACCAATCGGTTATATGACAGCTTCATTTTGCAGAAAGTGGAATCCATAGAAAGTCCCATCCTTCTTACTTAAAAAATAAGAAAGTAATGGCATTCCCGATAAATCAGTTATTTCACAGTTATTTGATAAAATCGGGCGATTCATCAGAAATTTGATATATAAAGTTATTTGCCGCAAAGTGAAATTGTTAGAAAGTCTTATTCTTCTAACTTAAAAAACAACAAAGTTATGGTATTTCCGACCAATCGGTTATATGACAGCTTTATTTTGCAGAAAGTGGAATCCATAGAAAGTCCCATCCTTCTTACTTAAAAAAATAAGAAAGTAATGGCATTCCCGATAAATCAGTTATTTCACAGTTATTTGATAAAATCGGGCGATTCATCAGAAATTTGATATATAAAGTTATTTGTCGCAAAGTGAAATTCTTACAAATTCTTTCTTCTAACTTAAAAACAACAAAGTTATGGTATTTCCGACCAATCGGTTATATGACAGCTTTATTTTGCAGAAAGTGGAATCCATAGAAAGTCCCATCCTTCTTACTTAAAAAATAAGAAAGTAATGGCATTCCCGATAAATCAGTTATTTCACAGTTATTTGATAAAATCGGGCGATTCATCAGAAATTTGATATATAAAGTTATTTGTCGCAAAGTGAAATTCTTACAAATTCTTTCTTCTAACTTAAAAAACAACAAAGTTATGGTATTTCCGACCAATCGGTTATATGACAGCTTCATTTTGCAGAAAGTGGAATCCATAGAAAGTCCCATCCTTCTTACTTAAAAAATAAGAAAGTAATGGCATTCCCGATAAATCAGTTATTTCACAGTTATTTGATAAAATCGGGCGATTCATCAGAAATTTGATATATAAAGTTATTTGTCGCAAAGTGAAATTCTTACAAAGTCTTATTCTTCTAACTTAAAAAACAACAAAGTTATGGTATTTCCGACCAATCGGTTATATGACAGCTTCATTTTGCAGAAAGTGGAATCCATAGAAAGTCCCATCCTTCTTACTTAAAAAATAAGAAAGTAATGGCATTCCCGATAAATCAGTTATTTCACAGTTATTTGATAAAATCGGGCGATTCATCAGAAATTTGATATATAAAGTTATTTGTCGCAAAGTGAAATTCTTACAAATTCTTATTCTTCTAACTTAAAAACAACAAAGTTATGGTATTTCCGACCAATCGGTTATATGACAGCTTTATTTTGCAGAAAGTGGAATCCATAGAAAGTCCCATCCTTCTTACTTAAAAAATAAGAAAGTAATGGCATTCCCGATAAATCAGTTATTTCACAGTTATTTGATAAAATCGGGCGATTCATCAGAAATTTGATATATAAAGTTATTTGTCGCAAAGTGAAATTCTTACAAAGTCTTATTCTTCTAACTTAAAAAACAACAAAGTTATGGTATTTCCGACCAATCGGTTATATGACAGCTTCATTTTGCAGAAAGTGGAATCCATAGAAAGTCCCATCCTTCTTACTTAAAAAATAAGAAAGTAATGGCATTCCCGATAAATCAGTTATTTCACAGTTATTTGATAAAATCGGGCGATTCATCAGAAATTTGATATATAAAGTTATTTGTCGCAAAGTGAAATTCTTACAAATTCTATCTTCTAACTTAAAAAACAACAAAGTTATGGTATTTCCGACCAATCGGTTATATGACAGCTTCATTTTGCAGAAAGTGGAATCCATAGAAAGTCCCATCCTTCTTACTTAAAAAATAAGAAAGTAATGGCATTCCCGATAAATCAGTTATTTCACAGTTATTTGATAAAATCGGGCGATTCATCAGAAATTTGATATATAAAGTTATTTGTCGCAAAGTGAAATTCTTACAAATTCTTTCTTCTAACTTAAAAAACAACAAAGTTATGGTATTTCCGACCAATCGGTTATATGACAGCTTTATTTTGCAGAAAGTGGAATCCATAGAAAGTCCCATCCTTCTTACTTAAAAAATAAGAAAGTAATGGCATTCCCGATAAATCAGTTATTTCACAGTTATTTGATAAAATCGGGCGATTCATCAGAAATTTGATATATAAAGTTATTTGTCGCAAAGTGAAATTCTTACAAATTCTTATTCTTCTAACTTAAAAAACAACAAAGTTATGGTATTTCCGACCAATCGGTTATATGACAGCTTCATTTTGCAGAAAGTGGAATCCATAGAAAGTCCCATCCTTCTTACTTAAAAAATAAGAAAGTAATGGCATTCCCGATAAATCAGTTATTTCACAGTTATTTGATAAAATCGGGCGATTCATCAGAAATTTGATATATAAAGTTATTTGTCGCAAAGTGAAATTCTTACAAATTCTTTCTTCTAACTTAAAAAACAACAAAGTTATGGTATTTCCGACCAATCGGTTATATGACAGCTTTATTTTGCAGAAAGTGGAATCCATAGAAAGTCCCATCCTTCTTACTTAAAAAATAAGAAAGTAATGGCATTCCCGATAAATCAGTTATTTCACAGTTATTTGATAAAATCGGGCGATTCATCAGAAATTTGATATATAAAGTTATTTGTCGCAAAGTGAAATTCTTACAAATTCTTTTCTTCTAATTTAAAAAACAACAAAGTTATGGTATTTCCGACCAATCGGTTATATGACAGCTTCATTTTGCAGAAAGTGGAATCCATAGAAAGTCCCATCCTTCTTACTTAAAAAATAAGAAAGTAATGGCATTCCCGATAAATCAGTTATTTCACAGTTATTTGATAAAATCGGGCGATTCATCAGAAATTTGATATATAAAGTTATTTGCCGCAAAGTGAAATTGTTAGAAAGTCTTATTATTCTAACTTAAAAACAACAAAGTTATGGTATTTCCGACCAATCGGTTATATGACAGCTTCATTTTGCAGAAAGTGGAATCCATAGAAAGTCCCATCCTTCTTACTTAAAAAATAAGAAAGTAATGGCATTCCCGATAAATCAGTTATTTCACAGTTATTTGATAAAATCGGGCGATTCATCAGAAATTTGATATATAAAGTTATTTGTCGCAAAGTGAAATTCTTACAAAGTCTTATTCTTCTAACTTAAAAAACAACAAAGTTATGGTATTTCCGACCAATCGGTTATATGACAGCTTCATTTTGCAGAAAGTGGATTCCATAGAAAGTCCCATCCTTCTTACTTAAAAAATAAGAAAGTAATGGCATTCCCGATAAATCAGTTATTTCACAGTTATTTGATAAAATCGGGCGATTCATCAGAAATTTGATATATAAAGTTATTTGTCGCAAAGTGAAATTCTTACAAAGTCTTATTCTTCTAACTTAAAAAACAACAAAGTTATGGTATTTCCGACCAATCGGTTATATGACAGCTTTATTTTGCAGAAAGTGGAATCCATAGAAAGTCCCATCCTTCTTACTTAAAAAATAAGAAAGTAATGGCATTCCCGATAAATCAGTTATTTCACAGTTATTTGATAAAATCGGGCGATTCATCAGAAATTTGATATATAAAGTTATTTGTCGCAAAGTGAAATTCTTACAAAGTCTTATTCTTCTAACTTAAAAAACAACAAAGTTATGGTATTTCCGACCAATCGGTTATATGACAGCTTTATTTTGCAGAAAGTGGAATCCATAGAAAGTCCCATCCTTCTTACTTAAAAAATAAGAAAGTAATGGCATTCCCGATAAATCAGTTATTTCACAGTTATTTGATAAAATCGGGCGATTCATCAGAAATTTGATATATAAAGTTATTTGTCGCAAAGTGAAATTCTTACAAATTCTTTCTTCTAACTTAAAAAACAACAAAGTTATGGTATTTCCGACCAATCGGTTATATGACAGCTTTATTTTGCAGAAAGTGGAATCCATAGAAAGTCCCATCCTTCTTACTTAAAAAATAAGAAAGTAATGGCATTCCCGATAAATCAGTTATTTCACAGTTATTTGATAAAATCGGGCGATTCATCAGAAATTTGATATATAAAGTTATTTGTCGCAAAGTGAAATTCTTACAAAGTCTTATTCTTCTAACTTAAAAAACAACAAAGTTATGGTATTTCCGACCAATCGGTTATATGACAGCTTTATTTTGCAGAAAGTGGAATCCATAGAAAGTCCCATCCTTCTTACTTAAAAAAATAAGAAAGTAATGGCATTCCCGATAAATCAGTTATTTCACAGTTATTTGATAAAATCGGGCGATTCATCAGAAATTTGATATATAAAGTTATTTGTCGCAAAGTGAAATTCTTACAAATTCTTTCTTCTAACTTAAAAAACAACAAAGTTATGGTATTTCCGACCAATCGGTTATATGACAGCTTTATTTTGCAGAAAGTGGAATCCATAGAAAGTCCCATCCTTCTTACTTAAAAAATAAGAAAGTAATGGCATTCCCGATAAATCAGTTATTTCACAGTTATTTGATAAAATCGGGCGATTCATCAGAAATTTGATATATAAAGTTATTTGTCGCAAAGTGAAATTCTTACAAATTCTTTCTTCTAACTTAAAAAACAACAAAGTTATGGTATTTCCGACCAATCGGTTATATGACAGCTTCATTTTGCAGAAAGTGGAATCCATAGAAAGTCCCATCCTTCTTACTTAAAAAATAAGAAAGTAATGGCATTCCCGATAAATCAGTTATTTCACAGTTATTTGATAAAATCGGGCGATTCATCAGAAATTTGATATATAAAGTTATTTGTCGCAAAGTGAAATTCTTACAAATTCTTTCTTCTAACTTAAAAAACAACAAAGTTATGGTATTTCCGACCAATCGGTTATATGACAGCTTCATTTTGCAGAAAGTGGATTCCATAGAAAGTCCCATCCTTCTTACTTAAAAAATAAGAAAGTAATGGCATTCCCGATAAATCAGTTATTTCACAGTTATTTGATAAAATCGGGCGATTCATCAGAAATTTGATATATAAAGTTATTTGTCGCAAAGTGAAATTCTTACAAAGTCTTATTCTTCTAACTTAAAAAACAACAAAGTTATGGTATTTCCGACCAATCGGTTATATGACAGCTTTATTTTGCAGAAAGTGGAATCCATAGAAAGTCCCATCCTTCTTACTTAAAAAATAAGAAAGTAATGGCATTCCCGATAAATCAGTTATTTCACAGTTATTTGATAAAATCGGGCGATTCATCAGAAATTTGATATATAAAGTTATTTGTCGCAAAGTGAAATTCTTACAAAGTCTTATTCTTCTAACTTAAAAAACAACAAAGTTATGGTATTTCCGACCAATCGGTTATATGACAGCTTTATTTTGCAGAAAGTGGAATCCATAGAAAGTCCCATCCTTCTTACTTAAAAAATAAGAAAGTAATGGCATTCCCGATAAATCAGTTATTTCACAGTTATTTGATAAAATCGGGCGATTCATCAGAAATTTGATATATAAAGTTATTTGTCGCAAAGTGAAATTCTTACAAATTCTTATTCTTCTAACTTAAAAAACAACAAAGTTATGGTATTTCCGACCAATCGGTTATATGACAGCTTCATTTTGCAGAAAGTGGAATCCATAGAAAGTCCCATCCTTCTTACTTAAAAAATAAGAAAGTAATGGCATTCCCGATAAATCAGTTATTTCACAGTTATTTGATAAAATCGGGCGATTCATCAGAAATTTGATATATAAAGTTATTTGCCGCAAAGTGAAATTCTTACAAATTCTTATTATTCTAACTTAAAAAACAACAAAGTTATGGTATTTCCGACCAATCGGTTATATGGCAGCTTTATTTTGCAGAAAGTGGAATCCATAGAAAGTCCCATCCTTCTTACTTAAAAAATAAGAAAGTAATGGCATTCCCGATAAATCAGTTATTTCACAGTTATTTGATAAAATCGGGCGATTCATCAGAAATTTGATATATAAAGTTATTTGTCGCAAAGTGAAATTCTTACAAAGTCTTATTCTTCTAACTTAAAAAACAACAAAGTTATGGTATTTCCGACCAATCGGTTATATGACAGCTTCATTTTGCAGAAAGTGGAATCCATAGAAAGTCCCATCCTTCTTACTTAAAAAATAAGAAAGTAATGGCATTCCCGATAAATCAGTTATTTCACAGTTATTTGATAAAATCGGGCGATTCATCAGAAATTTGATATATAAAGTTATTTGTCGCAAAGTGAAATTCTTACAAATTCTTTCTTCTAACTTAAAAAACAACAAAGTTATGGTATTTCCGACCAATCGGTTATATGACAGCTTTATTTTGCAGAAAGTGGAATCCATAGAAAGTCCCATCCTTCTTACTTAAAAAATAAGAAAGTAATGGCATTCCCGATAAATCAGTTATTTCACAGTTATTTGATAAAATCGGGCGATTCATCAGAAATTTGATATATAAAGTTATTTGTCGCAAAGTGAAATTCTTACAAATTCTTATTCTTCTAACTTAAAAAACAACAAAGTTATGGTATTTCCGACCAATCGGTTATATGACAGCTTCATTTTGCAGAAAGTGGAATCCATAGAAAGTCCCATCCTTCTTACTTAAAAAATAAGAAAGTAATGGCATTCCCGATAAATCAGTTATTTCACAGTTATTTGATAAAATCGGGCGATTCATCAGAAATTTGATATATAAAGTTATTTGTCGCAAAGTGAAATTGTTAGAAAGTCTTATTCTTCTAACTTAAAAAACAACAAAGTTATGGTATTTCCGACCAATCGGTTATATGACAGCTTTATTTTGCAGAAAGTGGAATCCATAGAAAGTCCCATCCTTCTTACTTAAAAAATAAGAAAGTAATGGCATTCCCGATAAATCAGTTATTTCACAGTTATTTGATAAAATCGGGCGATTCATCAGAAATTTGATATATAAAGTTATTTGTCGCAAAGTGAAATTCTTACAAAGTCTTATTCTTCTAACTTAAAAAACAACAAAGTTATGGTATTTCCGACCAATCGGTTATATGACAGCTTTATTTTGCAGAAAGTGGAATCCATAGAAAGTCCCATCCTTCTTACTTAAAAAATAAGAAAGTAATGGCATTCCCGATAAATCAGTTATTTCACAGTTATTTGATAAAATCGGGCGATTCATCAGAAATTTGATATATAAAGTTATTTGTCGCAAAGTGAAATTCTTAGCAAAGTCTTATTCTTCTAACTTAAAAAACAACAAAGTTATGGTATTTCCGACCAATCGGTTATATGACAGCTTCATTTTGCAGAAAGTGGAATCCATAGAAAGTCCCATCCTTCTTACTTAAAAAATAAGAAAGTAATGGCATTCCCGATAAATCAGTTATTTCACAGTTATTTGATAAAATCGGGCGATTCATCAGAAATTTGATATATAAAGTTATTTGCCGCAAAGTGAAATTCTTACAAAGTCTTTACTTCTAACTTAAAAAACAACAAAGTTATGGTATTTCCGACCAATCGGTTATATGGCAGCTTTATTTTGCAGAAAGTGGAATCCATAGAAAGTCCCATCCTTCTTACTTAAAAAATAAGAAAGTAATGGCATTCCCGATAAATCAGTTATTTCACAGTTATTTGATAAAATCGGGCGATTCATCAGAAATTTGATATATAAAAGTTATTTGTCGCAAAGTGAAATTCTTACAAATTCTTATTCTTCTAACTTAAAAAACAACAAAGTTATGGTATTTCCGACCAATCGGTTATATGACAGCTTTCATTTTGCAGAAAGTGGAATCCATAGAAAGTCCCATCCTTCTTACTTAAAAAATAAGAAAGTAATGGCATTCCCGATAAATCAGTTATTTCACAGTTATTTGATAAAATCGGGCGATTCATCAGAAATTTGATATATAAAGTTATTTGTCGCAAAGTGAAATTCTTACAAATTCTTATTCTTCTAACTTAAAAAACAACAAAGTTATGGTATTTCCGACCAATCGGTTATATGACAGCTTCATTTTGCAGAAAGTGGAATCCATAGAAAGTCCCATCCTTCTTACTTAAAAAATAAGAAAGTAATGGCATTCCCGATAAATCAGTTATTTCACAGTTATTTGATAAAATCGGGCGATTCATCAGAAATTTGATATATAAAGTTATTTGTCGCAAAGTGAAATTCTTACAAATTCTTTCTTCTAACTTAAAAAACAACAAAGTTATGGTATTTCCGACCAATCGGTTATATGACAGCTTTATTTTGCAGAAAGTGGAATCCATAGAAAGTCCCATCCTTCTTACTTAAAAAATAAGAAAGTAATGGCATTCCCGATAAATCAGTTATTTCACAGTTATTTGATAAAATCGGGCGATTCATCAGAAATTTGATATATAAAGTTATTTGTCGCAAAGTGAAATTCTTACAAATTCTTATTCTTCTAACTTAAAAACAACAAAGTTATGGTATTTCCGACCAATCGGTTATATGAAAGCTTCATTTTGCAGAAAGTGGAATCCATAGAAAGTCCCATCCTTCTTACTTAAAAAAATAAGAAAGTGGCATTCCCGATAAATCAGTTATTTCACAGTTATTTGATAAAATCGGGCGATTCATCAGAAATTTGATATATAAAGTTATTTGTCGCAAAGTGAAATTCTTACAAATTCTTATTCTTCTAACTTAAAAAACAACAAAGTTATGGTATTTCCGACCAATCGGTTATATGTGACAGCTTTATTTTGCAGAAAGTGGAATCCATAGAAAGTCCCATCCTTCTTACTTAAAAAATAAGAAAGTAATGGCATTCCCGATAAATCAAGTTATTTCACAGTTATTTGATAAAATCGGGCGATTCATCAGAAATTTGATATATAAAGTTATTTGTCGCAAAGTGAAATTCTTACAAAGTCTTATTCTTCTAACTTAAAAAACAACAAAGTTATGGTATTTCCGACCAATCGGTTATATGACAGCTTTATTTTGCAGAAAGTGGAATCCATAGAAAGTCCCATCCTTCTTACTTAAAAAATAAGAAAGTAATGGCATTCCCGATAAATCAGTTATTTCACAGTTATTTGATAAAATCGGGCGATTCATCAGAAATTTGATATATAAAGTTATTTGTCGCAAAGTGAAATTCTTACAAATTCTTTCTTCTAACTTAAAAAACAACAAAGTTATGGTATTTCCGACCAATCGGTTATATGACAGCTTCTATTTTGCAGAAAGTGGAATCCATAGAAAGTCCCATCCTTCTTACTTAAAAAATAAGAAAGTAATGGCATTCCCGATAAATCAGTTATTTCACAGTTATTTGATAAAATCGGGCGATTCATCAGAAATTTGATATATAAAGTTATTTGTCGCAAAGTGAAATTCTTACAAAGTCTTATTCTTCTAACTTAAAAAACAACAAAGTTATGGTATTTCCGACCAATCGGTTATATGACAGCTTTATTTTGCAGAAAGTGGAATCCATAGAAAGTCCCATCCTTCTTACTTAAAAAATAAGAAAGTAATGGCATTCCCGATAAATCAGTTATTTCACAGTTATTTGATAAAATCGGGCGATTCATCAGAAATTTGATATATAAAGTTATTTGTCGCAAAGTGAAATTCTTACAAAGTCTTATTCTTCTAACTTAAAAAACAACAAAGTTATGGTATTTCCGACCAATCGGTTATATGACAGCTTTATTTTGCAGAAAGTGGAATCCATAGAAAGTCCCATCCTTCTTACTTAAAAAATAAGAAAGTAATGGCATTCCCGATAAATCAGTTATTTCACAGTTATTTGATAAAATCGGGCGATTCATCAGAAATTTGATATATAAAGTTATTTGTCGCAAAGTGAAATTCTTACAAAGTCTTATTCTTCTAACTTAAAAAACAACAAAGTTATGGTATTTCCGACCAATCGGTTATATGACAGCTTTATTTTGCAGAAAGTGGAATCCATAGAAAGTCCCATCCTTCTTACTTAAAAAATAAGAAAGTAATGGCATTCCCGATAAATCAGTTATTTCACAGTTATTTGATAAAATCGGGCGATTCATCAGAAATTTGATATATAAAGTTATTTGTCGCAAAGTGAAATTGTTACAAATTCTTATTCTTCTAACTTAAAAAACAACAAAGTTATGGTATTTCCGACCAATCGGTTATATGACAGCTTTATTTTGCAGAAAGTGGAATCCATAGAAAGTCCCATCCTTCTTACTTAAAAAATAAGAAAGTAATGGCATTCCCGATAAATCAGTTATTTCACAGTTATTTGATAAAATCGGGCGATTCATCAGAAATTTGATATATAAAGTTATTTGTCGCAAAGTGAAATTCTTACAAATTCTTTTCTTCTAATTTAAAAACAACAAAGTTATGGTATTTCCGACCAATCGGTTATATGACAGCTTCATTTTGCAGAAAGTGGAATCCATAGAAAGTCCCATCCTTCTTACTTAAAAAATAAGAAAGTAATGGCATTCCCGATAAATCAGTTATTTCACAGTTATTTGATAAAATCGGGCGATTCATCAGAAATTTGATATATAAAGTTATTTGTCGCAAAGTGAAATTCTTACAAAGTCTTATTCTTCTAACTTAAAAAACAACAAAGTTATGGTATTTCCGACCAATCGGTTATATGACAGCTTCATTTTGCAGAAAGTGGAATCCATAGAAAGTCCCATCCTTCTTACTTAAAAAATAAGAAAGTAATGGCATTCCCGATAAATCAGTTATTTCACAGTTATTTGATAAAATCGGGCGATTCATCAGAAATTTGATATATAAAGTTATTTGTCGCAAAGTGAAATTCTTACAAATTCTTATTCTTCTAACTTAAAAAACAACAAAGTTATGGTATTTCCGACCAATCGGTTATATGGCAGCTTTATTTTGCAGAAAGTGGAATCCATAGAAAGTCCCATCCTTCTTACTTAAAAAATAAGAAAGTAATGGCATTCCCGATAAATCAGTTATTTCACAGTTATTTGATAAAATCGGGCGATTCATCAGAAATTTGATATATAAAGTTATTTGCCGCAAAGTGAAATTGTTAGAAAGTCTTATTCTTCTAACTTAAAAAACAACAAAGTTATGGTATTTCCGACCAATCGGTTATATGACAGCTTCATTTTGCAGAAAGTGGAATCCATAGAAAGTCCCATCCTTCTTACTTAAAAAATAAGAAAGTAATGGCATTCCCGATAAATCAGTTATTTCACAGTTATTTGATAAAATCGGGCGATTCATCAGAAATTTGATATATAAAGTTATTTGTCGCAAAGTGAAATTCTTACAAATTCTTTTCTTCTAACTTAAAAAACAACAAAGTTATGGTATTTCCGACCAATCGGTTATATGACAGCTTCATTTTGCAGAAAGTGGAATCCATAGAAAGTCCCATCCTTCTTACTTAAAAAATAAGAAAGTAATGGCATTCCCGATAAATCAGTTATTTCACAGTTATTTGATAAAATCGGGCGATTCATCAGAAATTTGATATATAAAGTTATTTGCCGCAAAGTGAAATTGTTAGAAAGTCTTATTCTTCTAACTTAAAAAACAACAAAGTTATGGTATTTCCGACCAATCGGTTATATGACAGCTTTATTTTGCAGAAAGTGGAATCCATAGAAAGTCCCATCCTTCTTACTTAAAAAATAAGAAAGTAATGGCATTCCCGATAAATCAGTTATTTCACAGTTATTTGATAAAATCGGGCGATTCATCAGAAATTTGATATATAAAGTTATTTGTCGCAAAGTGAAATTCTTACAAATTCTTAATCTTCTAACTTAAAAAACAACAAAGTTATGGTATTTCCGACCAATCGGTTATATGACAGCTTTATTTTGCAGAAAGTGGAATCCATAGAAAGTCCCATCCTTCTTACTTAAAAAATAAGAAAGTAATGGCATTCCCGATAAATCAGTTATTTCACAGTTATTTGATAAAATCGGGCGATTCATCAGAAATTTGATATATAAAGTTATTTGTCGCAAAGTGAAATTGTTAGAAAGTCTTATTCTTCTAACTTAAAAAACAACAAAGTTATGGTATTTCCGACCAATCGGTTATATGACAGCTTTATTTTGCAGAAAGTGGATTCCATAGAAAGTCCCATCCTTCTTACTTAAAAAATAAGAAAGTAATGGCATTCCCGATAAATCAGTTATTTCACAGTTATTTGATAAAATCGGGCGATTCATCAGAAATTTGATATATAAAATTATTTGTCGCAAAGTGAAATTCTTACAAATTCTTATTCTTCTAACTTAAAAAACAACAAAGTTATGGTATTTCCGACCAATCGGTTATATGACAGCTTCATTTTGCAGAAAGTGGAATCCATAGAAAGTCCCATCCTTCTTACTTAAAAAATAAGAAAGTAATGGCATTCCCGATAAATCAGTTATTTCACAGTTATTTGATAAAATCGGGCGATTCATCAGAAATTTGATATATAAAGTTATTTGCCGCAAAGTGAAATTGTTAGAAAGTCTTATTCTTCTAACTTAAAAAACAACAAAGTTATGGTATTTCCGACCAATCGGTTATATGACAGCTTTATTTTGCAGAAAGTGGAATCCATAGAAAGTCCCATCCTTCTTACTTAAAAAATAAGAAAGTAATGGCATTCCCGATAAATCAGTTATTTCACAGTTATTTGATAAAATCGGGCGATTCATCAGAAATTTGATATATAAAGTTATTTGTCGCAAAGTGAAATTCTTACAAAGTCTTATTCTTCTAACTTAAAAACAACAAAGTTATGGTATTTCCGACCAATCGGTTATATGGCAGCTTTATTTTGCAGAAAGTGGAATCCATAGAAAGTCCCATCCTTCTTACTTAAAAAATAAGAAAGTAATGGCATTCCCGATAAATCAGTTATTTCACAGTTATTTGATAAAATCGGGCGATTCATCAGAAACTTTATATATAAAGTTATTTGTCGCAAAGTGAAATTTTTACAAATTCTTTCTTCTAACTTAAAAAACAACAAAGTTATGGTATTTCCGACCAATCGGTTATATGACAGCTTTATTTTGCAGAAAGTGGAATCCATAGAAAGTCCCATCCTTCTTACTTAAAAATAAGAAAGTAATGGCATTCCCGATAAATCAGTTATTTCACAGTTATTTGATAAAATCGGGCGATTCATCAGAAATTTGATATATAAAGTTATTTGTCGCAAAGTGAAATTCTTACAAATTCTTATTCTTCTAACTTAAAAAACAACAAAGTTATGGTATTTCCGACCAATCGGTTATATGACAGCTTCATTTTGCAGAAAGTGGAATCCATAGAAAGTCCCATCCTTCTTACTTAAAAAATAAGAAAGTAATGGCATTCCCGATAAATCAGTTATTTCACAGTTATTTGATAAAATCGGGCGATTCATCAGAAATTTGATATATAAAGTTATTTGTCGCAAAGTGAAATTCTTACAAAGTTCTTTCTTCTAACTTAAAAAACAACAAAGTTATGGTATTTCCGACCAATCGGTTATATGGCAGCTTTATATTGCAGAAAGTGGAATCCATAGAAAGTCCCATCCTTCTTACTTAAAAAATAAGAAAGTAATGGCATTCCCGATAAATCAGTTATTTCACAGTTATTTGATAAAATCGGGCGATTCATCAGAAATTTGATATATAAAGTTATTTGTCGCAAAGTGAAATTCTTACAAATTCTTAATCTTCTAACTTAAAAAACAACAAAGTTATGGTATTTCCGACCAATCGGTTATATGACAGCTTTATTTTGCAGAAAGTGGAATCCATAGAAAGTCCCATCCTTCTTACTTAAAAAATAAGAAAGTAATGGCATTCCCGATAAATCAGTTATTTCACAGTTATTTGATAAAATCGGGCGATTCATCAGAAATTTGATATATAAAGTTATTTGTCGCAAAGTGAAATTCTTACAAAGTCTTATTCTTCTAACTTAAAAAACAACAAAGTTATGGTATTTCCGACCAATCGGTTATATGACAGCTTCATTTTGCAGAAAGTGGAATCCATAGAAAGTCCCATCCTTCTTACTTAAAAAATAAGAAAGTAATGGCATTCCCGATAAATCAGTTATTTCACAGTTATTTGATAAAATCGGGCGATTCATCAGAAATTTGATATATAAAGTTATTTGTCGCAAAGTGAAATTCTTACAAAGTCTTATTCTTCTAACTTAAAAAACAACAAAGTTATGGTATTTCCGACCAATCGGTTATATGACAGCTTCATTTTGCAGAAAGTGGATTCCATAGAAAGTCCCATCCTTCTTACTTAAAAAATAAGAAAGTAATGGCATTCCCGATAAATCAGTTATTTCACAGTTATTTGATAAAATCGGGCGATTCATCAGAAATTTGATATATAAAGTTATTGCCCCAAAGTGAAATTGTAAGAAAGTCTTATTATTCTAACTTAAAAACAAACAAAGTTATGGTATTTCCGACCAATCGGTTATATGGCAGCTTTATTTTGCAGAAAGTGGAATCCATAGAAAGTCCCATCCTTCTTACTTAAAAAATAAGAAAGTAATGGCATTCCCGATAAATCAGTTATTTCACAGTTATTTGATAAAATCGGGCGATTCATCAGAAATTTGATATATAAAGTTATTTGTCGCAAAGTGAAATTCTTACAAATTCTTTTCTTCTAACTTAAAAAACAACAAAGTTATGGTATTTCCGACCAATCGGTTATATGACAGCTTCATTTTGCAGAAAGTGGAATCCATAGAAAGTCCCATCCTTCTTACTTAAAAAATAAGAAAGTAATGGCATTCCCGATAAATCAGTTATTTCACAGTTATTTGATAAAATCGGGCGATTCATCAGAAATTTGATATATAAAGTTATTTGTCGCAAAGTGAAATTCTTACAAAGTCCTATTCTTCTAACTTTAAAAACAACAAAGTTATGGTATTTCCGACCAATCGGTTATATGGCAGCTTTATTTTGCAGAAAGTGGAATCCATAGAAAGTCCCATCCTTCTTACTTAAAAAATAAGAAAGTAATGGCATTCCCGATAAATCAAGTTATTTCACAGTTATTTGATAAAATCGGGCGATTCATCAGAAATTTGATATATAAAGTTATTTGTCGCAAAGTGAAATTCTTACAAAGTCTTATTCTTCTAACTTAAAAAACAACAAAGTTATGGTATTTCCGACCAATCGGTTATATGACAGCTTTATTTTGCAGAAAGTGGAATCCATAGAAAGTCCCATCCTTCTTACTTAAAAAATAAGAAAGTAATGGCATTCCCGATAAATCAGTTATTTCACAGTTATTTGATAAAATCGGGCGATTCATCAGAAATTTGATATATAAAGTTATTTGTCGGACAAAGTTGAAATTCTTACAATAGTCTTATTCTTCTAACTTAAAAAAACAACAAAGTTATGGTATTTCCGACCAATCGGTTATATGGACAGCTTTATTTTGCAGAAAGTGGAATCCATAGAAAGTCCCATCCTTCTTACTTAAAAAATAAGAAAGTAATGGCATTCCCGATAAATCAGTTATTTCACAGTTATTTGATAAAATCGGGCGATTCATCAGAAATTTGATATATAAAGTTATTTGTCGCAAAGTGAAATTCTTACAAAAGTCTTACTTTCTTCTAACTTAAAAACAACAAAGTTATGGTATTTCCGACCAATCGGTTATATGACAGCTTCATTTTGCAGAAAGTGGAATCCATAGAAAGTCCCATCCTTCTTACTTAAAAAATAAGAAAGTAATGGCATTCCCGATAAATCAGTTATTTCACAGTTATTTGATAAAATCGGGCGATTCATCAGAAATTTGATATATAAAGTTATTTGTCGCAAAGTGAAATTCTTACAAATTCTTATTCTTCTAACTTAAAAAACAACAAAGTTATGGTATTTCCGACCAATCGGTTATATGACAGCTTTATTTTGCAGAAAGTGGAATCCATAGAAAGTCCCATCCTTCTTACTTAAAAAATAAGAAAGTAATGGCATTCCCGATAAATCAGTTATTTCACAGTTATTTGATAAAATCGGGCGATTCATCAGAAATGTGATATATAAAGTTATTTATATAAAGTTATAAAAAACAACAATGTTATGGTATTTCCGACCAATCGGTTATATGACAGCTTTATTTTGCAGAAAGTGGAATCCATAGAAAGTCCCATCCTTCTTACTTAAAAAATAAGAAAGTAATGGCATTCCCGATAAATCAGTTATTTCACAGTTATTTGATAAAATCGGGCGATTCATCAGAAATTTGATATATAAAGTTATTTGTCGCAAAGTGAAATTGTTACAAAGTCTTATTCTTCTAACTCTAAAAAACAACAAAGTTATGGTATTTCCGACCAATCGGTTATATGACAGCTTCATTTTTATGCAGAAAGTGGAATCCATAGAAAGTCCCATCCTTCTTACTTAAAAAATAAGAAAGTAATGGCATTCCCGATAAATCAGTTATTTCACAGTTATTTGATAAAATCGGGCGATTCATCAGAAATTTGATATATAAAGTTATTTGTCGCAAAGTGAAATTCTTACAAATTCTTTCTTCTTACTTAAAAAACAACAAAGTTATGGTATTTCCGACCAATCGGTTATATGAAAGCTTCATTTTGCAGAAAGTGGAATCCATAGAAAGTCCCATCCTTCTTACTTAAAAAATAAGAAAGTAATGGCATTCCCGATAAATCAGTTATTTCACAGTTATTTGATAAAATCGGGCGATTCATCAGAAATTTGATATATAAAGTTATTTGTCGCAAAGTGAAATTCTTACAAATTCTTTCTTCTAATTTAAAAAACAACAAAGTTATGGTATTTCCGACCAATCGGTTATATGACAGCTTCATTTTGCAGAAAGTGGAATCCATAGAAAGTCCCATCCTTCTTACTTAAAAAATAAGAAAGTAATGGCATTCCCGATAAATCAGTTATTTCACAGTTATTTGATAAAATCGGGCGATTCATCAGAAATTTGATATATAAAGTTATTTGCCGCAAAGTGAAATTGTTAGAAAGTCTTATTCTTCTAACTTAAAAAACAACAAAGTTATGGTATTTCCGACCAATCGGTTATATGGCAGCTTTATATTGCAGAAAGTGGAATCCATAGAAAGTCCCATCCTTCTTACTTAAAAAATAAGAAAGTAATGGCATTCCCGATAAATCAGTTATTTCACAGTTATTTGATAAAATCGGGCGATTCATCAGAAATTTGATATATAAAGTTATTTGTCGCAAAGTGAAATTCTTACAAATTTTTTCTTCTAACTTAAAAAACAACAAAGTTATGGTATTTCCGACCAATCGGTTATATGACAGCTTCATTTTGCAGAAAGTGGAATCCATAGAAAGTCCCATCCTTCTTACTTAAAAAATAAGAAAGTAATGGCATTCCCGATAAATCAGTTATTTCACAGTTATTTGATAAAATCGGGCGATTCATCAGAAATTTGATATATAAAGTTATTTGTCGGAAAGTGAAATTCTTACAAAGTCTTATTCTTCTAACTTAAAAACAACAAAGTTATGGTATTTCCGACCAATCGGTTATATGACAGCTTTATTTTGCAGAAAGTGGAATCCATAGAAAGTCCCATCCTTCTTACTTAAAAAATAAGAAAGTAATGGCATTCCCGATAAATCAGTTATTTCACAGTTATTTGATAAAATCGGGCGATTCATCAGAAATTTGATATATAAAGTTATTTGTCGCAAAGTGAAATTCTTACAAATTCTTTCTTCTAACTTAAAAAACAACAAAGTTATGGTATTTCCGACCAATCGGTTATATGACAGCTTCATTTTGCAGAAAGTGGAATCCATAGAAAGTCCCATCCTTCTTACTTAAAAAATAAGAAAGTAATGGCATTCCCGATAAATCAGTTATTTCACAGTTATTTGATAAAATCGGGCGATTCATCTGAAATTTGATATATAAAGTTATTTGTCGCAAAGTGAAATTCTTACAAAGTCTTATTCTTCTAACTTAAAAACAACAAAGTTATGGTATTTCCGACCAATCGGTTATATGACAGCTTCATTTTGCAGAAAGTGGAATCCATAGAAAGTCCCATCCTTCTTACTTAAAAAATAAGAAAGTAATGGCATTCCCGATAAATCAGTTATTTCACAGTTATTTGATAAAATCGGGCGATTCATCAGAAATTTGATATATAAAGTTATTTGTCGCAAAGTGAAATTCTTACAAATTCTTTCTTCTAACTTAAAAAACAACAAAGTTATGGTATTTCCGACCAATCGGTTATATGACAGCTTCATTTTGCAGAAAGTGGAATCCATAGAAAGTCCCATCCTTCTTACTTAAAAAATAAGAAAGTAATGGCATTCCCGATAAATCAGTTATTTCACAGTTATTTGATAAAATCGGGCGATTCATCAGAAATTTGATATATAAAGTTATTTGTCGCAAAGTGAAATTCTTACAAAGTCTTATTCTTCTAACTTAAAAAACAACAAAGTTATGGTATTTCCGACCAATCGGTTATATGACAGCTTTATTTTGCAGAAAGTGGAATCCATAGAAAGTCCCATCCTTCTTACTTAAAAAATAAGAAAGTAATGGCATTCCCGATAAATCAGTTATTTCACAGTTATTTGATAAAATCGGGCGATTCATCAGAAATTTGATATATAAAGTTATTTGTCGCAAAGTGAAATTCTTACAAATTCTTTCTTCTAACTTAAAAAACAACAAAGTTATGGTATTTCCGACCAATCGGTTATATGGCAGCTTTATTTTGCAGAAAGTGGAATCCATAGAAAGTCCCATCCTTCTTACTTAAAAAATAAGAAAGTAATGGCATTCCCGATAAATCAGTTATTTCACAGTTATTTGATAAAATCGGGCGATTCATCAGAAATTTGATATATAAAGTTATTTGTCGCAAAGTGAAATTCTTACAAATTCTTTCTTCTAACTTAAAAACAACAAAGTTATGGTATTTCCGACCAATCGGTTATATGACAGCTTTATTTTGCAGAAAGTGGAATCCATAGAAAGTCCCATCCTTCTTACTTAAAAAATAAGAAAGTAATGGCATTCCCGATAAATCAGTTATTTCACAGTTATTTGATAAAATCGGGCGATTCATCAGAAATTTGATATATAAAGTTATTTGTCGCAAAGTGAAATTCTTACAAATTCTTTTCTTCTAACTTAAAAAACAACAAAGTTATGGTATTTCCGACCAATCGGTTATATGACAGCTTCATTTTGCAGAAAGTGGATTCCATAGAAAGTCCCATCCTTCTTACTTAAAAAATAAGAAAGTAATGGCATTCCCGATAAATCAGTTATTTCACAGTTATTTGATAAAATCGGGCGATTCATCAGAAATTTGATATATAAAGTTATTTGTCGCAAAGTGAAATTCTTACAAATTCTTATTCTTCTAACTTAAAAAACAACAAAGTTATGGTATTTCCGACCAATCGGTTATATGACAGCTTCTATTTTGCAGAAAGTGGAATCCATAGAAAGTCCCATCCTTCTTACTTAAAAAATAAGAAAGTAATGGCATTCCCGATAAATCAGTTATTTCACAGTTATTTGATAAAATCGGGCGATTCATCAGAAATTTGATATATAAAGTTATTTGTCGCAAAGTGAAATTCTTACAAATTCTTATTCTTCTAACTTAAAAAACAACAAAGTTATGGTATTTCCGACCAATCGGTTATATGACAGCTTTATTTTGCAGAAAGTGGAATCCATAGAAAGTCCCATCCTTCTTACTTAAAAAATAAGAAAGTAATGGCATTCCCGATAAATCAGTTATTTCACAGTTATTTGATAAAATCGGGCGATTCATCAGAAATTTGATATATAAAGTTATTTGTCGCAAAGTGAAATTCTTACAAAGTCTTATCTTCTAACTTAAAAAACAACAAAGTTATGGTATTTCCGACCAATCGGTTATATGACAGCTTCATTTTGCAGAAAGTGGAATCCATAGAAAGTCCCATCCTTCTTACTTAAAAAATAAGAAAGTAATGGCATTCCCGATAAATCAGTTATTTCACAGTTATTTGATAAAATCGGGCGATTCATCAGAAATTTGATATATAAAGTTATTTGTCGCAAAGTGAAATTCTTACAAATTCTTAAATTCTTTCTTCTAACTTAAAAAACAACAAAGTTATGGTATTTCCGACCAATCGGTTATATGGCAGCTTTATATTGCAGAAAGTGGAATCCATAGAAAGTCCCATCCTTCTTACTTAAAAAATAAGAAAGTAATGGCATTCCCGATAAATCAGTTATTTCACAGTTATTTGATAAAATCGGGCGATTCATCAGAAATTTGATATATAAAGTTATTTGTCGCAAAGTGAAATTCTTACAAATTCTTATTCTTCTAACTTAAAAAACAACAAAGTTATGGTATTTCCGACCAATCGGTTATATGACAGCTTTATTTTGCAGAAAGTGGAATCCATAGAAAGTCCCATCCTTCTTACTTAAAAAATAAGAAAGTAATGGCATTCCCGATAAATTCCCGAAAAACAACAAAGTTATGGTATTTCCGACCAATCGGTTATATGACAGCTTCATTTTGCAGAAAGTGGATTCCATAGAAAGTCCCATCCTTCTTACTTAAAAAAAAGAAAGTAATGGCATTCCCGATAAATCAGTTATTTCACAGTTATTTGATAAAATCGGGCGATTCATCAGAAATTTGATATATAAAGTTATTTGTCGCAAAGTGAAATTCTTACAAAGTCTTATTCTTCTAACTTAAAAAACAACAAAGTTATGGTATTTCCGACCAATCGGTTATATGGCAGCTTTATATTGCAGAAAGTGGAATCCATAGAAAGTCCCATCCTTCTTACTTAAAAAATAAGAAAGTAATGGCATTCCCGATAAATTCCCGAAAAACAACAAAGTTATGGTATTTCCGACCAATCGGTTATATGACAGCTTCATTTTGCAGAAAGTGGAATCCATAGAAAGTCCCATCCTTCTTACTTAAAAAATAAGAAAGTAATGGCATTCCCGATAAATCAGTTATTTCACAGTTATTTGATAAAATCGGGCGATTCATCAGAAATTTGATATATAAAGTTATTTGTCGCAAAGTGAAATTCTTACAAATTCTTTTCTTCTAACTTAAAAAACAACAAAGTTATGGTATTTCCGACCAATCGGTTATATGACAGCTTTATTTTGCAGAAAGTGGATTCCATAGAAAGTCCCATCCTTCTTACTTAAAAAATAAGAAAGTAATGGCATTCCCGATAAATCAGTTATTTCACAGTTATTTGATAAAATCGGGCGATTCATCAGAAATTTGATATATAAAGTTATTTGTCGCAAAGTGAAATTCTTACAAATTCTTATTCTTCTAACTTAAAAAACAACAAAGTTATGGTATTTCCGACCAATCGGTTATATGACAGCTTTATTTTGCAGAAAGTGGAATCCATAGAAAGTCCCATCCTTCTTACTTAAAAAATAAGAAAGTAATGGCATTCCCGATAAATCAGTTATTTCACAGTTATTTGATAAAATCGGGCGATTCATCAGAAATTTGATATATAAAGTTATTTGTCGCAAAGTGAAATTCTTACAAATTCTTTCTTCTAACTTAAAAAACAACAAAGTTATGGTATTTCCGACCAATCGGTTATATGACAGCTTCATTTTGCAGAAAGTGGAATCCATAGAAAGTCCCATCCTTCTTACTTAAAAAATAAGAAAGTAATGGCATTCCCGATAAATCAGTTATTTCACAGTTATTTGATAAAATCGGGCGATTCATCAGAAATTTGATATATAAAGTTATCTGCCGCAAAGTGAAATTGTTAGAAAGTCTTTTTCTTCTAACTTAAAAACAACAAAGTTATGGTATTTCCGACCAATCGGTTATATGACAGCTTCATTTTGCAGAAAGTGGAATCCATAGAAAGTCCCATCCTTCTTACTTAAAAAATAAGAAAGTAATGGCATTCCCGATAAATCAGTTATTTCACAGTTATTTGATAAAATCGGGCGATTCATCAGAAATTTGATATATAAAGTTATTTGTCGCAAAGTGAAATTCTTACAAAGTCTTATTCTTCTAACTTAAAAAACAACAAAGTTATGGTATTTCCGACCAATCGGTTATATGACAGCTTTATTTTGCAGAAAGTGGAATTCATAGAAAGTCCCATCCTTCTTACTTAAAAAATAAGAAAGTAATGGCATTCCCGATAAATCAGTTATTTCACAGTTATTTGATAAAATCGGGCGATTCATCAGAAATTTGATATATAAAGTTATTTGTCGCAAAGTGAAATTCTTACAAATTCTTTCTTCTAACTTAAAAAACAACAAAGTTATGGTATTTCCGACCAATCGGTTATATGACAGCTTTATTTTGCAGAAAGTGGAATCCATAGAAAGTCCCATCCTTCTTACTTAAAAAATAAGAAAGTAATGGCATTCCCGATAAATCAGTTATTTCACAGTTATTTGAGAAAATCGGGCGATTCATCAGGAAATTTGATATATAAAGTAATTTGTCGCAAAGTGAAATTCTTACAAATTCTTTTCTTCTAACTTAAAAAACAACAAAGTTATGGTATTTCCGACCAATCGGTTATATGACAGCTTCATTTTGCAGAAAGTGGAATCCATAGAAAGTCCCATCCTTCTTACTTAAAAAATAAGAAAGTAATGGCATTCCCGATAAATCAGTTATTTCACAGTTATTTGATAAAATCGGGCGATTCATCAGAAATTTGATATATAAAGTTATTTGTCGCAAAGTGAAATTCTTACAAATTCTTATTCTTCTAACTTAAAAAACAACAAAGTTATGGTATTTCCGACCAATCGGTTATATGACAGCTTCATTTTGCAGAAAGTGGAATCCATAGAAAGTCCCATCCTTCTTACTTAAAAAATAAGAAAGTAATGGCATTCCCGATAAATCAGTTATTTCACAGTTATTTGATAAAATCGGGCGATTCATCAGAAATTTGATATATAAAAGTTATTTGTCGCAAAGTGAAATTCTTACAAATTCTTATTCTTCTAACTTAAAAAACAACAAAGTTATGGTATTTCCGACCAATCGGTTATATGACAGCTTCATTTTGCAGAAAGTGGAATCCATAGAAAGTCCCATCCTTCTTACTTAAAAAATAAGAAAGTAATGGCATTCCCGATAAATCAGTTATTTCACAGTTATTTGATAAAATCGGGCGATTCATCAGAAATTTGATATATAAAGTTATTTGTCGCAAAGTGAAATTGTTAGAAAGTCTTATTCTTCTAACTTAAAAACAACAAAGTTATGGTATTTCCGACCAATCGGTTATATGACAGCTTTATTTTGCAGAAAGTGGAATCCATAGAAAGTCCCATCCTTCTTACTTAAAAAATAAGAAAGTAATGGCATTCCCGATAAATCAGTTATTTCACAGTTATTTGATAAAATCGGGCGATTCATCAGAAATTTGATATATAAAGTTATTTGTCGCAAAGTGAAATTCTTACAAATTCTTTCTTCTAATTTAAAAAACAACAAAGTTATGGTATTTCCGACCAATCGGTTATATGACAGCTTCATTTTGCAGAAAGTGGAATCCATAGAAAGTCCCATCCTTCTTACTTAAAAAATAAGAAAGTAATGGCATTCCCGATAAATCAGTTATTTCACAGTTATTTGATAAAATCGGGCGATTCATCAGAAATTTGATATATAAAGTTATTTGTCGCAAAGTGAAATTCTTACAAATTCTTTTCTTCTAACTTAAAAAACAACAAAGTTATGGTATTTCCGACCAATCGGTTATATGGCAGCTTTATTTTGCAGAAAGTGGAATCCATAGAAAGTCCCATCCTTCTTACTTAAAAAATAAGAAAGTAATGGCATTCCCTATAAATCAGTTATTTCACAGTTATTTGATAAAATCGGGCGATTCATCAGAAATTTGATATATAAAGTTATTTGTCGCAAAGTGAAATTCTTACAAAGTCTTATTCTTCTAACTTAAAAAACAACAAAGTTATGGTATTTCCGACCAATCGGTTATATGGCAGCTTTATTTTGCAGAAAGTGGAATCCATAGAAAGTCCCATCCTCTTACTTAAAAAATAAGAAAGTAATGGCATTCCCGATAAAAGTTATTTAAGGAAAAGGGAAAAGAATTCCTAAAAAACAACAAAGTTATGGTATTTCCGACCAATCGGTTATATGACAGCTTTATTTTGCAGAAAGTGGAATCCATAGAAAGTCCCATCCTTCTTACTTAAAAAATAAGAAAGTAATGGCATTCCCGATAAATCAGTTATTTCACAGTTATTTGATAAAATCGGGCGATTCATCAGAAATTTGATATATAAAGTTATTTGTCGCAAAGTGAAATTCTTACAAAGTCTTATTCTTCTAACTTAAAAAACAACAAAGTTATGGTATTTCCGACCAATCGGTTATATGGACAGCTTTATTTTGCAGAAAGTGGAATCCATAGAAAGTCCCATCCTTCTTACTTAAAAAATAAGAAAGTAATGGCATTCCCGATAAATCAGTTATTTCACAGTTATTTGATAAAATCGGGCGATTCATCAGAAATTTGATATATAAAGTTATTTGTCGCAAAGTGAAATTCTTACAAATTCTTCTTCTAACTTAAAAACAACAAAGTTATGGTATTTCCGACCAATCGGTTATATGACAGCTTCATTTTGCAGAAAGTGGAATCCATAGAAAGTCCCATCCTTCTTACTTAAAAAATAAGAAAGTAATGGCATTCCCGATAAATCAGTTATTTCACAGTTATTTGATAAAATCGGGCGATTCATCAGAAATTTGATATATAAAGTTATTTGTCGCAAAGTGAAATTCTTACAAATTCTTATTCTTCTAACTTAAAAAACAACAAAGTTATGGTATTTCCGACCAATCGGTTATATGACAGCTTTATTTTGCAGAAAGTGGAATCCATAGAAAGTCCCATCCTTCTTACTTAAAAAATAAGAAAGTAATGGCATTCCCGATAAATCAGTTATTTCACAGTTATTTGATAAAATCGGGCGATTCATCAGAAATTTGATATATACAGTTATTTGTCGCAAAGTGAAACTCTTACAAAGTCTTTTTCTTCTAACTTAAAAACAACAAAGTTATGGTATTTCCGACCAATCGGTTATATGACAGCTTTATTTTGCAGAAAGTGGAATCCATAGAAAGTCCCATCCTTCTTACTTAAAAAATAAGAAAGTAATGGCATTCCCGATAAATCAGTTATTTCACAGTTATTTGATAAAATCGGGCGATTCATCAGAAATTTGATATATAAAGTTATTTGTCGCAAAGTGAAATTGTTACAAAGTCTTCTTTCTTCTAACTTAAAAAACAACAAAGTTATGGTATTTCCGACCAATCGGTTATATGACAGCTTCATTTTGCAGAAAGTGGAATCCATAGAAAGTCCCATCCTTCTTACTTAAAAAATAAGAAAGTAATGGCATTTCCCGATAAATCAGTTATTTCACAGTTATTTGATAAAATCGGGCGATTCATCAGAAATTTGATATATAAAGTTATTTGTCGCAAAGTGAAATTCTTACAAATTCTTTTCTTCTAACTTAAAAAACAACAAAGTTATGGTATTTCCGACCAATCGGTTATATGACAGCTTCATTTTGCAGAAAGTGGAATCCATAGAAAGTCCCATCCTTCTTACTTAAAAAATAAGAAAGTAATGGCATTCCCGATAAATCAGTTATTTCACAGTTATTTGATAAAATCGGGCGATTCATCAGAAATTTGATATATAAAGTTATTTGTCGCAAAGTGAAATTCTTACAAATTCTTTCTTCTAACTTAAAAAACAACAAAGTTATGGTATTTCCGACCAATCGGTTATATGACAGCTTCATTTTGCAGAAAGTGGAATCCATAGAAAGTCCCATCCTTCTTACTTAAAAAATAAGAAAGTAATGGCATTCCCGATAAATCAGTTATTTCACAGTTATTTGATAAAATCGGGCGATTCATCAGAAATTTGATATATAAAGTTATTTGTCGCAAAGTGAAATTCTTACAAATTCTTTCTTCTAACTTAAAAAACAACAAAGTTATGGTATTTCCGACCAATCGGTTATATGACAGCTTCATTTTGCAGAAAGTGGAATCCATAGAAAGTCCCATCCTTCTTACTTAAAAAATAAGAAAGTAATGGCATTCCCGATAAATCAGTTATTTCACAGTTATTTGATAAAATCGGGCGATTCATCAGAAATTTGAATATATAAAGTTATTTGTCGCAAAGTGAAATTGTTACAAAGTCTTATTCTTCTAACTTAAAAAACAACAAAGTTATGGTATTTCCGACCAATCGGTTATATGACAGCTTCATATTTTGCAGAAAGTGGAATCCATAGAAAGTCCCATCCTTCTTACTTAAAAAATAAGAAAGTAATGGCATTCCTCGATAAATCAGTTATTTCACAGTTATTTGATAAAATCGGGCGATTCATCAGAAATTTGATATATAAAGTTATTTGTCGCAAAGTGAAATTCTTACAAATTCCTTAATTTTCTTCTAACTTAAAAAACAACAAAGTTATGGTATTTCCGACCAATCGGTTATATGGCAGCTTTATTTTGCAGAAAGTGGAATCCATAGAAAGTCCCATCCTTCTTACTTAAAAAATAAGAAAGTAAGGCATGGCTCCCGATAAATCAGTTATTTCACAGCTATTTGAAAAAATCGGGCGATTCATTAGAAATTTGATTTATAAAGTTATTTGCCCCAAAGTGAAATTGTAAGAAAGTCTTATTCTTCTAACTTAAAAAAACAACAAAGTTATGGTATTTCCGACCAATCGGTTATATGGCAGCTTTATTTTGCAGAAAGTGGAATCCATAGAAAGTCCCATCCTTCTTACTTAAAAAATAAGAAAGTAATGGCATTCCCGATAAATTCCCGAAAAACAACAAAGTTATGGTATTTCCGACCAATCGGTTATATGACAGCTTCATTTTGCAGAAAGTGGAATCCATAGAAAGTCCCATCCTTCTTACTTAAAAAATAAAAAAGTTATTTGATAAAATCGGGCGATTCATCAGAAATTTGATATATAAAGTTATTTGTCGCAAAGTGAAATTCTTACAAATTCTTTTCTTCTAACTTAAAAAACAACAAAGTTATGGTATTTCCGACCAATCGGTTATATGACAGCTTCATTTTGCAGAAAGTGGATTCCATAGAAAGTCCCATCCTTCTTACTTAAAAAATAAGAAAGTAATGGCATTCCCGATAAATCAGTTATTTCACAGTTATTTGATAAAATCGGGCGATTCATCAGAAATTTGATATATAAAGTTATTTGTCGCAAAGTGAAATTCTTGCAAATTCTTTCTTCTAATTTAAAAACAACAAAGTTATGGTATTTCCGACCAATCGGTTATATGACAGCTTCATTTTGCAGAAAGTGGAATCCATAGAAAGTCCCATCCTTCTTACTTAAAAAATAAGAAAGTAATGGCATTCCCGATAAATCAGTTATTTCACAGTTATTTGATAAAATCGGGCGATTCATCAGAAATTTGATATATAAAGTTATTTGTCGCAAAGTGAAATTCTTACAAAGTCTTTCTTCTAACTTAAAAAACAACAAAGTTATGGTATTTCCGACCAATCGGTTATATGACAGCTTTATTTTGCAGAAAGTGGAATCCATAGAAAGTCCCATCCTTCTTACTTAAAAAATAAGAAAGTAATGGCATTCCCGATAAATCAGTTATTTCACAGTTATTTGATAAAATCGGGCGATTCATCAGAAATTTGATATATAAAGTTATTTGTCGCAAAGTGAAATTCTTACAAATTCTTTCTTCTAACTTAAAAAACAACAAAGTTATGGTATTTCCGACCAATCGGTTATATGACAGCTTTATTTTGCAGAAAGTGGAATCCATAGAAAGTCCCATCCTTCTTACTTAAAAAATAAGAAAGTAATGGCATTCCCGATAAATCAGAAATAACAAACAAAAGTTATGGTATTTCCGACCAATCGGTTATATGGCAGCTTTATTTTGCAGAAAGTGGAATCCATAGAAAGTCCCATCCTTCTTACTTAAAAAATAAGAAAGTAATGGCATTCCCGATAAATTCCCTAAAAACAACAAAGTTATGGTATTTCCGACCAATCGGTTATATGACAGCTTCATTTTGCAGAAAGTGGATTCCATAGAAAGTCCCATCCTTCATACTTAAAAAAAAAAGTAATGGCATTCCCGATAAATCAGTTATTTCACAGTTATTTGATAAAATCGGGCGATTCATCAGAAATTTGATATATAAAGTTATTTGTCGCAAAGTGAAATTCTTACAAATTCTTTCTTCTAACTTAAAAAACAACAAAGTTATGGTATTTCCGACCAATCGGTTATATGACAGCTTCATTTTGCAGAAAGTGGAATCCATAGAAAGTCCCATCCTTCTTACTTAAAAAATAAGAAAGTAATGGCATTCCCGATAAATCAGTTATTTCACAGTTATTTGATAAAATCGGGCGATTCATCAGAAATTTGATATATAAAGTTATTTGTCGCAAAGTGAAATTCTTACAAATTCTTTCTTCTAACTTTAAAAACAACAAAGTTATGGTATTTCCGACCAATCGGTTATATGACAGCTTCATTTTGCAGAAAGTGGAATCCATAGAAAGTCCCATCCTTCTTACTTAAAAAATAAGAAAGTAATGGCATTCCCGATAAATCAGTTATTTCACAGTTATTTGATAAAATCGGGCGATTCATCAGAAATTTGATATATAAAGTTATTTGTCGCAAAGTGAAATTCTTACAAATTCTTTCTTCTAACTTAAAAAACAACAAAGTTATGGTATTTCCGACCAATCGGTTATATGACAGCTTCATTTTGCAGAAAGTGGAATCCATAGAAAGTCCCATCCTTCTTACTTAAAAAATAAGAAAGTAATGGCATTCCCGATAAATCAGTTATTTCACAGTTATTTGATAAAATCGGGCGATTCATCAGAAATTTGATATATAAAGTTATTTGTCGCAAAGTGAAATTCTTACAAATCTTTTTCTTCTAACTTAAAAAAACAACAAAGTTATGGTATTTCCGACCAATCGGTTATATGACAGCTTCATTTTGCAGAAAGTGGAATCCATAGAAAGTCCCATCCTTCTTACTTAAAAAAAAAAGTAATGGCATTCCCGATAAATCAGTTATTTCACAGTTATTTGATAAAATCGGGCGATTCATCAGAAATTTGATATATATAAAGTTATTTGTCGCAAAGTGAAATTCTTACAAATTCTTTCTTCTAATTCTAACTTAAAAAACAACAAAGTTATGGTATTTCCGACCAATCGGTTATATGACAGCTTTATTTTGCAGAAAGTGGAATCCATAGAAAGTCCCATCCTTCTTACTTAAAAAAATAAGAAAGTAATGGCATTCCCGATAAATCAGTTATTTCACAGTTATTTGATAAAATCGGGCGATTCATCAGAAATTTGATATATAAAGTTATTTGTCGCAAAGTGAAATTGTTACAAATTCTTAAATTCTTTCTTCTAACTTAAAAAAACAACAAAGTTATGGTATTTCCGACCAATCGGTTATATGACAGCTTTATTTTGCAGAAAGTGGAATCCATAGAAAGTCCCATCCTTCTTACTTAAAAAAATAAGAAAGTAATGGCATTCCCGATAAATCAGTTATTTCACAGTTATTTGATAAAATCGGGCGATTCATCAGAAATTTGATATATAAAGTTATTTGTCGCAAAGTGAAATTCTTACAAAGTCTTATTCTTCTAACTTAAAAAACAACAAAGTTATGGTATTTCCGACCAATCGGTTATATGACAGCTTTATTTTGCAGAAAGTGGAATCCATAGAAAGTCCCATCCTTCTTACTTAAAAAATAAGAAAGTAATGGCATTCCCGATAAATTCCCGGAAAACAACAAAGTTATGGTATTTCCGACCAATCGGTTATATGACAGCTTCATTTTTGCAGAAAGTGGATCCATAGAAAGTCCCATCCTTCTTACTTAAAAAATAAGAAAGTAATGGCATTCCCGATAAATCAGTTATTTCACAGTTATTTGATAAAATCGGGCGATTCATCAGAAATTTGATATATAAAGTTATTTGTCGCAAAGTGAAATTCTTACAAATTCTTTCTTCTAACTTAAAAAACAACAAAGTTATGGTATTTCCGACCAATCGGTTATATGACAGCTTTATTTTGCAGAAAGTGGAATCCATAGAAAGTCCCATCCTTCTTACTTAAAAAATAAGAAAGTAATGGCATTCCCGATAAATCAGTTATTTCACAGTTATTTGATAAAATCGGGCGATTCATCAGAAATTTGATATATAAAGTTATTTGTCGCAAAGTGAAATTCTTACAAAGTCTTTTCTTCTAACTTAAAAAACAACAAAGTTATGGTATTTCCGACCAATCGGTTATATGACAGCTTTATTTTGCAGAAAGTGGAATTCCATAGAAAGTCCCATCCTTCTTACTTAAAAAATAAGAAAGTAATGGCATTCCCTGATAAATCAGTTATTTCACAGTTATTTGATAAAATCGGGCGATTCATCAGAAATTTGATATATAAAGTTATTTGTCGCAAAGTGAAATTGTTACAAATTCTTATTTCTTCTAACTTAAAAAACAACAAAGTTATGGTATTTCCGACCAATCGGTTATATGGCAGCTTTATTTTGCAGAAAGTGGAATCCATAGAAAGTCCCATCCTTCTTACTTTTAAAAAATAAGAAAGTAATGGCATTCCCGATAAATCAGTTATTTCACAGTTATTTGATAAAATCGGGCGATTCATCAGAAATTTGATATATAAAGTTATTTGTCGCAAAGTGAAATTCTTACAAAGTCTTATTCTTCTAACTTAAAAAACAACAAAGTTATGGTATTTCCGACCAATCGGTTATATGACAGCTTTATTTTGCAGAAAGTGGAATCCATAGAAAGTCCCATCCTTCTTACTTAAAAAAGAAAGTAATGGCATTCCCGATAAATCATTATTAAAAACAACAAAGTTATGGTATTTCCGACCAATCGGTTATATGACAGCTTTTTGCAGAAAGTGGAATCCATAGAAAGTCCCATCCTTCTTACTTAAAAAATAAGAAAGTAATGGCATTCCCGATAAATCAGTTATTTCACAGTTATTTGATAAAATCGGGCGATTCATCAGAAATTTGATATATAAAGTTATTTGTCGCAAAGTGAAATTCTTACAAATTCTTTTCTTCTAACTTAAAAAACAACAAAGTTATGGTATTTCCGACCAATCGGTTATATGACAGCTTCATTTTGCAGAAAGTGGAATCCATAGAAAGTCCCATCCTTCTTACTTAAAAAATAAGAAAGTAATGGCATTCCCGATAAATCAGTTATTTCACAGTTATTTGATAAAATCGGGCGATTCATCAGAAATTTGATATATAAAGTTATTTGTCGCAAAGTGAAATTTCTTTACAAAGTCTTTCTTCTAACTTAAAAAACAACAAAGTTATGGTATTTCCGACCAATCGGTTATATGACAGCTTCATTTTGCAGAAAGTGGAATCCATAGAAAGTCCCATCCTTCTTACTTAAAAAATAAAAAAAGTAATGGCATTCCCGATAAATCAGTTATTTCACAGTTATTTGATAAAATCGGGCGATTCATCAGAAATTTGATATATAAACTTATTTGTTGCAAAGTGAAATTCTTACAAAGTCTTTCTTCTAACTTTAAAAACAACAAGGTTATGGTATTTTCGACCAATCGGTTATATGACAGCTTCATTTTGCAGAAAGTGGAATCCATAGAAAGTCCCATCCTTCTTACTTAAAAAATAAGAAAGTAATGGCATTCCCGATAAATCAGTTATTTCACAGTTATTTGATAAAATCGGGCGATTCATCAGAAATTTGATATATAAAGTTATTTGTCGCAAAGTGAAATTCTTACAAACTTTTTCTTCTAACTTAAAAAACAACAAAGTTATGGTATTTCCGACCAATCGGTTATATGAAAGCTTCATTTTGCAGAGTGTGGAATCCATAGAAAGTCCCATCCTTCTTACTTAAAAAATAAGAAAGTAATGGCATTCCTCGATAAATCAGTTATTTCACAGTTATTTGATAAAATCGGGCGATTCATCAGAAATTTGATATATAAAGTTATTTGTCGCAAAGTGAAATTCTTACAAATTCTTTCTTCTAACTTAAAAAACAACAAAGTTATGGTATTTCCGACCAATCGGTTATATGACAGCTTCATTTTGCAGAAAGTGGAATCCATAGAAAGTCCCATCCTTCTTACTTAAAAAAATAAGAAAGTAATGGCATTCCCGATAAATCAGTTATTTCACAGTTATTTGATAAAATCGGGCGATTCATCAGAAATTTGATATATAAAGTTATTTGTCGCAAAGTGAAATTATTAGAAAGTCTTATTCTTCTAACTTAAAAAACAACAAAGTTATGGTATTTCCGACCAATCGGTTATATGACAGCTTCATTTTGCAGAAAGTGGAATCCATAGAAAGTCCCATCCTTCTTACTTAAAAAATAAGAAAGTAATGGCATTCCCGATAAATCAGTTATTTCACAGTTATTTGATAAAATCGGGCGATTCATCAGAAATTTGATATATAAAGTTATTTGTCGCAAAGTGAAATTCTTACAA
Source organism: Drosophila atripex (assembly GCA_035045925.1). NCBI lineage: Eukaryota > Metazoa > Arthropoda > Insecta > Diptera > Drosophilidae > Drosophila > Drosophila atripex. Next base: position 371,964 of record JAWNOP010000075.1, read on the forward strand.
ATTCTTACCAATTCTTTCTTCTAACTTAAAAAACAACAAAGTTATGGTATTTCCGACCAATCGGTTATATGGCAGCTTTATTTTGCAGAAAGTGGAATCCATAGAAAGTCCCATCCTTCTTACTTAAAAAATAAGAAAGTAATGGCATTCCCTATAAATCAGTTATTTCACAGTTATTTGATAAAATCGGGCGATTCATCAGAAATTTGATATATAAAGTTATTTGTCGCAAAGTGAAAAATTCTTACAAAGTCTTATTCTTCTAACTTTAAAACAACAAAGTTATGGTATTTCCGACCAATCGGTTATATGACAGCTTTATTTTGCAGAAAGTGGAATCCATAGAAAGTCCCATCCTTCTTACTTAAAAAAAAATAAGAAAGTAATGGCATTCCCGATAAATTCCCGAAAAACAACAAAGTTATGGTATTTCCGACCAATCGGTTATATGACAGCTTCATTTTGCAGAAAGTGGAATCCATAGAAAGTCCCATCCTTCTTACTTAAAAAATAAGAAAGTAATGGCATTCCCGATAAATCAGTTATTTCACAGTTATTTGATAAAATCGGGCGATTCATCAGAAATTTGATATATAAAGTTATTTGTCGCAAAGTGAAATTCTTACAAATTCTTTTTTCTAACTTAAAAAACAACAAAGTTATGGTATTTCCGACCAATCGGTTATATGACAGCTTCATTTTGCAGAAAGTGGAATCCATAGAAAGTCCCATCCTTCTTACTTAAAAAATAAGAAAGTAATGGCATTCCCGATAAATCAGTTATTTCACAGTTATTTGATAAAATCGGGCGATTCATCAGAAATTTGATATATAAAGTTATTTGTCGCAAAGTGAAATTCTTACAAATTCTTTCTTCTAACTTTAAAAAACAACAAAGTTATGGTATTTCCGACCAATCGGTTATATGACAGCTTCATTTTGCAGAAAGTGGAATCCATAGAAAGTCCCATCCTTCTTACTTAAAAAATAAGAAAGTAATGGCATTCCCGATAAATCAGTTATTTCACAGTTATTTGATAAAATCGGGCGATTCATCAGAAATTTGATATATAAAGTTATTTGTCGCAAAGTGAAATTCTTACAAATTCTTTCTTCTAACTTAAAAAACAACAAAGTTATGGTATTTCCGACCAATCGGTTATATGACAGCTTCATTTTGCAGAAAGTGGAATCCATAGAAAGTCCCATCCTTCTTACTTAAAAAATAAGAAAGTAATGGCATTCCCGATAAATCAGTTATTTCACAGTTATTTGATAAAATCGGGCGATTCATCAGAAATTTGATATATAAAGTTATTTGTCGCAAAGTGAAATTCTTACAAATTCTTATTCTTCTAACTTAAAAAACAACAAAGTTATGGTATTTCCGACCAATCGGTTATATGACAGCTTCTTCATTTTGCAGAAAGTGGAATCCATAGAAAGTCCCATCCTTCTTACTTAAAAAATAAGAAAGTAATGGCATTCCCGATAAATCAGTTATTTCACAGTTATTTGATAAAATCGGGCGATTCATCAGAAATTTGATATATAAAGTTATTTGTCGCAAAGTGAAATTCTTACAAATTCTTAAATTCTTTCTTCTAACTTAAAAACAACAAAGTTATGGTATTTCCGACCAATCGGTTATATGGCAGCTTTATATTGCAGAAAGTGGAATCCATAGAAAGTCCCATCCTTCTTACTTAAAAAAATAAGAAAGAAATGGCATTCCCGATAAATCAGTTATTTCACAGTTATTTGATAAAATCGGGCGATTCATCAGAAATTTGATATATAAAGTTATTTGTCGGAAAGTGAAATTTTACAAATTCTTATTCTTCTAACTTAAAAAAACAACAAAGTTATGGTATTTCCGACCAATCGGTTATATGACAGCTTTATTTTGCAGAAAGTGGAATCCATAGAAAGTCCCATCCTTCTTACTTAAAAAATAAGAAAGTAATGGCATTCCCAATAAATAGTTATTTCACAGTTATTGATAAGGATGATGATCACTTAAAAACAACAAAGTTATGGTATTTCCGACCAATCGGTTATATGACAGCTTCATTTTGCAGAAAGTGGAATCCATAGAAAGTCCCATCCTTCTTACTTAAAAAATAAGAAAGTAATGGCATTCCCGATAAATCAGTTATTTCACAGTTATTTGATAAAATCGGGCGATTCATCAGAAATTTGATATATAAAGTTATTTGTCGCAAAGTGAAATTCTTACAAATTCTTTCTTCTAACTTAAAAAACAACAAAGTTATGGTATTTCCGACCAATCGGTTATATGACAGCTTTATTTTGCAGAAAGTGGAATCCATAGAAAGTCCCATCCTTCTTACTTAAAAAAATAAGAAAGTAATGGCATTCCCGATAAATCAGTTATTTCACAGTTATTTGATAAAATCGGGCGATTCATCAGAAATTTGATATATAAAGTTATTTGTCGCAAAGTGAAATTCTTACAAATTCTTATTCTTCTAACTCTAAAAAACAACAAAGTTATGGTATTTCCGACCAATCGGTTATATGACAGCTTCATTTTGCAGAAAGTGGAATCCATAGAAAGTCCCATCCTTCTTACTTAAAAAAATAAGAAAGTAATGGCATTCCCGATAAATCAGTTATTTCACAGTTATTTGATAAAATCGGGCGATTCATCAGAAATTTGATATATAAAGTTATTTGTCGCAAAGTGAAATTCGTTACAAATTCTTATTCTTCTAATTTAAAATACAACAGAGTTATGGAATTTCCAACCAATCGGTTATATGACAGCTTTATTTTGCAGAAAGTGGAATCCATAGAAAGTCCCATCCTTCTTACTTAAAAAATAAGAAAGTAATGGCATTCCCGATAAATCAGTTATTTCACAGTTATTTGATAAAATCGGGCGATTCATCAGAAATTTGATATATAAAGTTATTTGTCGCAAAGTGAAATTCTTACAAAGTCTTATTCTTCTAACTTATAAAAACAACAAAGTTATGGTATTTCCGACCAATCGGTTATATGGACAGCTTCATTTTGCAGAAAGTGGAATCCATAGAAAGTCCCATCCTTCTTACTTAAAAAATAAGAAAGTAATGGCATTCCCGATAAATCAGTTATTTCACAGTTATTTGATAAAATCGGGCGATTCATCAGAAATTTGATATATAAAGTTATTTGTCGCAAAGTGAAATTCTTACAAATTCTTCTTTTCTAACTTAAAAAACAACAAAGTTATGGTATTTCCGACCAATCGGTTATATGACAGCTTCATTTTGCAGAAAGTGGAATCCATAGAAAGTCCCATCCTTCTTACTTAAAAAATAAGAAAGTAATGGCATTCCCGATAAATCAGTTATTTCACAGTTATTTGATAAAATCGGGCGATTCATCAGAAATTTGATATATAAAGTTATTTGTCGCAAAGTGAAATTCTAGACAAATTCTTATTCTTCTAACTTAAAAAAACAACAAAGTTATGGTATTTCCGACCAATCGGTTATATGAAAGCTTTATTTTGCAGAAAGTGGAATCCATAGAAAGTCCCATCCTTCTTACTTAAAAAATAAGAAAGTAATGGCATTCCCGATAAATCAGTTATTTCACAGTTATTTGATAAAATCGGGCGATTCATCAGAAATTTGATATATAAAGTTATTTGTCGCAAAGTGAAATTCTTACAAATTCTTTTCTTCTAACTTAAAAAACAACAAAGTTATGGTATTTCCGACCAATCGGTTATATGACAGCTTCATTTTGCAGAAAGTGGAATCCATAGAAAGTCCCATCCTTCTTACTTAAAAAATAAGAAAGTAATGGCATTCCCGATAAATCAGTTATTTCACAGTTATTTGATAAAATCGGGCGATTCATCAGAAATTTGATATATAAAGTTATTTGTCGCAAAGTGAAATTCTTACAAATTCTTTCTTAAGTTATGGTATTTCCGACCAATCGGTTATATGACAGCTTCATTTTGCAGAAAGTGGAATCCATAGAAAGTCCCATCCTTCTTACTTAAGAATAAAAAAGTAATGGCATTCCCGATAAATCAGTTATTTCACAGTTATTTGATAAAATCGGGGCGATTCATCAGAAATTTGATATATAAAGTTATTTGTCGCAAAGTGAAATTGTTACAAAGTCTTATTCTTCTAACTTAAAAAACAACAAAGTTATGGTATTTCCGACCAATCGGTTATATGACAGCTTCATTTTGCAGAAAGTGGATTCCATAGAAAGTCCCATCCTTCTTACTTAAAAAAATAAGAAAGTAATGGCATTCCCGATAAATCAGTTATTTCACAGTTATTTGATAAAATCGGGCGATTCATCAGAAATTTGATATATAAAGTTATTTGTCGCAAAGTGAAATTCTTACAAATTCTTTCTTCTAATTTAAAAAAACAACAAAGTTATGGTATTTCCGACCAATGGATCGAAAGCTTCATTTTGCAGAAAGTGGAATCCATAGAAAGTCCCATCCTTCTTACTTAAAAAATAAGAAAGTAATGGCATTCCCGATAAATCAGTTATTTCACAGTTATTTGATAAAATCGGGCGATTCATCAGAAATTTGATATATAAAGTTATTTGTCGCAAAGTGAAATTCTTACAAATTCTTATTCTTCTAACTTAAAAAACAACAAAGTTATGGTATTTCCGACCAATCGGTTATATGGACAGCTTTATTTTGCAGAAAGTGGAATCCATAGAAAGTCCCATCCTTCTTACTTAAAAAAAAAAAGTAATGGCATTCCCGATAAATCAGTTATTTCACAGTTATTTGATAAAATCGGGCGATTCATCAGAAATTTGATATATAAAGTTATTTGTCGCAAAGTGAAATTCTTACAAATTCTTTCTTCTAACTTAAAAAACAACAAAGTTATGGTATTTCCGACCAATCGGTTATATGACAGCTTCATTTTGCAGAAAGTGGAATCCATAGAAAGTCCCATCCTTCTTACTTAAAAAATAAGAAAGTAATGGCATTCCCGATAAATCAGTTATTTCACAGTTATTTGATAAAATCGGGCGATTCATCAGAAATTTGATATATAAAGTTATTTGTCGCAAAGTGAAATTCTTACAAATTCTTATTCTTCTAACTTAAAAAACAACAAAGTTATGGTATTTCCGACCAATCGGTTATATGACAGCTTCATTTTGCAGAAAGTGGAATCCATAGAAAGTCCCATCCTTCTTACTTAAAAAATAAGAAAAGTAATGGCATTCCCGATAAATCAGTTATTTCACAGTTATTTGATAAAATCGGGCGATTCATCAGAAATTTGATATATAAAGTTATTTGTCGCAAAGTGAAATTCTTACAAATTCTTTCTTCTAATTTAAAAAACAACAAAGTTATGGTATTTCCGACCAATCGGTTATATGACAGCTTCATTTTGCAGAAAGTGGAATCCATAGAAAGTCCCATCCTTCTTACTTTAAAAATAAGAAAGTAATGGCATTCCCGATAAATCAGTTATTTCACAGTTATTTGATAAAATCGGGCGATTCATCAGAAATTTGATATATAAAGTTATTTGCCGCAAAGTGAAATTGTTACAAATTCTTATCTTTCTTCTAACTTAAAAAAAACAACAAAGTTATGGTATTTCCGACCAATCGGCTATATGACAGCTTTATTTTGCAGAAAGTGGAATCCATAGAAAGTCCCATCCTTCTTACTAAAAAAAATAAGAAAGAAATGGCATTCCCTATAAATCAGTTATTTCACAGTTATTTGATAAAATCGGGCGATTCATCAGAAATTTGATATATAAAGTTATTTGTCGCAAAGTGAAATTCTTACAAAATTCTTATTCTTCTAACTTAAAAACAACAAAGTTATGGTATTTCCGACCAATCGGTTATATGACAGCTTCATTTTGCAGAAAGTGGAATCCATAGAAAGTCCCATCCTTCTTACTTAAAAAAAAGAAAGTAATGGCATTCCCGATAAATGAAAAAAAAAACAACAAAGTTATGGTATTTCCGACCAATCGGTTATATGACAGCTTCATTTTGCAGAAAGTGGAATCCATAGAAAGTCCCATCCTTCTTACTTAAAAAAAAAAAAGTAATGGCATTCCCGATAAATCAGTTATTTCACAGTTATTTGATAAAATCGGGCGATTCATCAGAAATTTGATATATAAAGTTATTTGTCGCAAAGTGAAATTCTTACAAATTCTTATTCTTCTAACTTAAAAAACAACAAAGTTATGGTATTTCCGACCAATCGGTTATAAGGACAGCTTCATTTTGCAGAAAGTGGAATCCATAGAAAGTCCCATCCTTCTTACTTAAAAAATAAGAAAGTAATGGCATTCCCGATAAATCAGTTATTTCACAGTTATTTGATAAAATCGGGCGATTCATCAGAAATTTGATATATAAAGTTATTTGTCGCAAAGTGAAATTCTTTCAAATTCTTTCAAATTCTTTCTTCTAACTTAAAAAACAACAAAGTTATGGTATTTCCGACCAATCGGTTATATGACAGCTTCATTTTGCAGAAAGTGGAATCCATAGAAAGTCCCATCCTTTCTTACTTTTAAAAAATAAAGAAAGTAATGGCATTCCCGATAAATCAGTTATTTCACAGTTATTTGATAAAATCGGGCGATTCATCAGAAATTTGATATATAAAGTTATTTGTCGCAAAGTGAAATTCTTACAAATTCTTTTCTTCTAACTTAAAAAACAACAAAGTTATGGTATTTCCGACCAATCGGTTATATGACAGCTTTATTTTGCAGAAAGTGGATTCCATAGAAAGTCCCATCCTTCTTACTTAAAAAATAAGAAAGTAATGGCATTCCCGATAAATCAGTTATTTCACAGTTATTTGATAAAATCGGGCGATTCATCAGAAATTTGATATATAAAGTTATTTGTCGCAAAGTGATATTCTTACAAATTCTTTCTTCTAATTTTAAAAAACAACAAAGTTATGGTATTTCCGACCAATCGGTATATATGACAAAGCTTCATTTTCGCAGAAAGTGGAATCCATAGAAAGTCCCATCCTTCTTACTTAAAAAACTAAGAAAGTAATGGCATTCCCGATAAATCAGTTATTTCACAGTTATTTGATAAAATCGGGCGATTCATCAGAAATTTGATATATAAAGTTATTTGTCGCAAAGTGAAATTCTTACAAAATTCTTTCTTCTAATTCTTAAAAAACAACAAAGTTACTGGTATTTCCGACCAATCGGTTATATGACAGCTTCATTTTGCAGAAAGTGGAATCCATAGAAAGTCCCATCCTTCTTACTTAAAAAATAAGAAAGTAATGGCATTCCCGATAAATCAGTTATTTCACAGTTATTTGATAAAATCGGGCGATTCATCAGAAATTTGATATATAAAGTTATTTGTCGCAAAGTGAAATTCTTACAAATTCTTTCTTCTAACTTAAAAAACAACAAAGTTATGGTATTTCCGACCAATCGGTTATATGACAGCTTCATTTTGCAGAAAGTGGAATCCATAGAAAGTCCCATCCTTCTTACTTAAAAAATAAGAAAGTAATGGCATTCCTCGATAAATCAGTTATTTCACAGTTATTTGATAAAATCGGGCGATTCATCAGAAATTTGATATATAAAGTTATTTGTCGCAAAGTGAAATTCTTACAAATTCTTTTCTTCTAATTTAAAAAACAACAAAGTTATGGTATTTCCGACCAATCGGTTATATGACAGCTTCATTTTGCAGAAAGTGGAATCCATAGAAAGTCCCATCCTTCTTACTTAAAAAATAAAAAAGTAATGGCATTCCCGATAAATCAGTTATTTCACAGTTATTTGATAAAATCGGGCGATTCATCAGAAATTTGATATATAAAGTTATTTGTCGCAAAGTGAAATTCTTACAAATTCTTTCAAATTCTTTCTTCTAACTTAAAAAACAACAAAGTTATGGTATTTCCGACCAATCGGTTATATGACAGCTTCATTTTGCAGAAAGTGGAATCCATAGAAAGTCCCATCCTTCTTACTTAAAAAATAAGAAAGTAATGGCATTCCCGATAAATCAGTTATTTCACAGTTATTTGATAAAATCGGGCGATTCATCAGAAATTTGATATATATAAAGTTATTTGTCGCAAAGTGAAATTCTTAAGCAAATTCTTTCTTCTAACTTAAAAAACAACAAAGTTATGGTATTTCCGACCAATCGGTTATATGACAGCTTCATTTTGCAGAAAGTGGAATCCATAGAAAGTCCCATCCTTCTTACTTAAAAAATAAGAAAGTAATGGCATTCCCGATAAATCAGTTATTTCACAGTTATTTGATAAAATCGGGCGATTCATCAGAAATTTGATATATAAAGTTATTTGTCGCAAAGTGAAATTCTTACAAATTCTTTTCTTCTAACTTAAAAAACAACAAAGTTATGGTATTTCCGACCAATCGGTTATATGACAGCTTCATTTTGCAGAAAGTGGAATCCATAGAAAGTCCCATCCTTCTTACTTAAAAAATAAGAAAAGTAATGGCATTCCCGATAAATCAGATATTTCACAGTTATTTGATAAAATCGGGCGATTCATCAGAAATTTGATATATAAAGTTATTTGTCGCAAAGTGAAATTCTTACAAATTCTTTCTTCTAACTCTAAAAAACAACAAAGTTATGGTATTTCCGACCAATCGGTTATATGACAGCTTCATTTTGCAGAAAGTGGAATCCATAGAAAGTCCCATCCTTCTTACTTAAAAAAAAAAGTAATGGCATTCCCGATAAATCAGTTATTTCACAGTTATTTGATAAAATCGGGCGATTCATCAGAAATTTGATATATAAAGTTATTTGTCGCAAAGTGAAATTGTTAGAAATTCTTTCTTCTAACTTAAAAAAACAACAAAGTTATGGTATTTCCGACCAATCGGTTATATGACAGCTTCATTTTGCAGAAAGTGGAATCCATAGAAAGTCCCATCCTTCTTACTTAAAAAATAAGAAAGTAATGGCATTCCCGATAAATCAGTTATTTCACAGTTATTTGATAAAATCGGGCGATTCATCAGAAATTTGATATATAAAGTTATTTGTCGCAAAGTGAAATTCTTACAAATTCTTTCTTCTAACTTAAAAAACAACAAAGTTATGGTATTTCCGACCAATCGGTTATATGACAGCTTCATTTTGCAGAAAGTGGAATCCATAGAAAGTCCCATCCTTCTTACTTAAAAAAAAAAGTAATGGCATTCCCTGATAAATCAGTTATTTCACAGTTATTTGATAAAATCGGGCGATTCATCAGAAATTTGATATATAAAGTTATTTGGTCGCAAAGTGAAATTCTTACAAATTCTTTCTTCTAATTTAAAAACAACAAAGTTATGGTATTTCCGACCAATCGGTTATATGACAGCTTCATTTTGCAGAAAGTGGAATCCATAGAAAAGTCCCATCCTTCTTACTTTAAAAAATAAGAAAGTAATGGCATTCCCGATAAATCAGTTATTTCACAGTTATTTGATAAAATCGGGCGATTCATCAGATATTTGATATATAAAGTTATTTGGTCGCAAAGTGAAATTCTTACAAATTCTTTCTTCTAACTTAAAAAACAACAAAGTTATGGTATTTCCGACCAATCGGTTATATGGACAGCTTCATTTTGCAGAAAGTGGAATCCATAGAAAGTCCCATCCTTCTTACTTAAAAAATAAGAAAGTAATGGCATTCCCGATAAATCAGTTATTTCACAGTTATTTGATAAAATCGGGCGATTCATCAGAAATTTGATATATAAAGTTATTTGTCGCAAAGTGAAATTCTTACAAATTCTTTTCTTCTAACTTAAAAAACAACAAAGTTATGGTATTTCCGACCAATCGGTTATATGACAGCCTTTCATTTTTGCAGAAAGTGGAATCCATAGAAAGTCCCATCCTTCTTACTTAAAAAATAAGAAAGTAATGGCATTCCCGATAAATCAGTTATTTCACAGTTATTTGATAAAATCGGGCGATTCATCAGAAATTTGATATATAAAAAGTTATTTGTCGCAAAGTGAAATTCTTACAAATTCTTTCTTCTAACTTAAAAAAAAAACAACAAAGTTATGGTATTTCCGACCAATCGGTTATATGACAGCTTCATTTTGCAGAAAGTGGAATCCATAGAAGTCCCATCCTTCTTCCTAAAAAAAATAAGATAATGGCATTCCTCGATAAATCAGTTATTTCACAGTTATTTGATAAAATCGGGCGATTCATCAGAAATTTGATATATAAAGTTATTTTGTCGCAAAGTGAAATTTTACAAATTCTTATTCTTCTAACTTAAAAAACAACAAAGTTATGGTATTTCCGACCAATCGGTTATATGACAGCTTCATTTTTGCAGAAAGTGGAATCCATAGAAAGTCCCATCCTTCTTACTTAAAAAATAAGAAAGTAATGGCATTCTGACTAAATAATTATTTAAAAATATAGGTAAGGGGGAATATATAATAAAGTTATTTGTCGCAAAGTGAAATTCTTAGAAATTCTTTCTTCTAATTTAAAAAAACAACAAAGTTATGGTATTTCCGACCAATCGGTTATATGACAGCTTCATTTTGCAGAAAGTGGAATCCATAGAAAGTCCCATCCTTCTTACTTAAAAAATAAGAAAGTAATGGCATTCCCGATAAATCAGTTATTTCACAGTTATTTGATAAAATCGGGCGATTCATCAGAAATTTGATATATAAAGTTATTTGTCGCAAAGTGAAATTCTTACAAATTCTTTCTTCTAACTTAAAAAACAACAAAGTTATGGTATTTCCGACCAATCGGTTATATGACAGCTTCATTTTGCAGAAAGTGGAATCCATAGAAAGTCCCATCCTTCTTACTTAAAAAATAAGAAAGTAATGGCATTCCCGATAAATCAGTTATTTCACAGTTATTTGATAAAATCGGGCGATTCATCAGATATTTGATATATAAAGTTATTTGTCGCAAAGTGAAATTCTTACAAATTCTTTCTTCTAACTTAAAAAAACAACAAAGTTATGGTATTTCCGACCAATCGGTTATATGACAGCTTCATTTTGCAGAAAGTGGATTCCATAGAAAGTCCCATCCTTCTTACTTAAAAAATAAGAAAGTAATGGCATTCCCGATAAATCAGTTATTTCACAGTTATTTGATAAAATCGGGCGATTCATCAGAAATTTGATATATAAAGTTATTTGTCGCAAAGTGAAATTCTTACAAATTCTTTCTTCTAACTTATAAAAACAACAAAGTTATGGTATTTCCGACCAATCGGTTATATGAAAGCTTCATTTTGCAGAAAGTGGATCCCATAGAAAGTCCCATCCTTCTTACTTAAAAAATAAGAAAGTAATGGCATTCCCGATAAATCAGTTATTTCACAGTTATTTGATAAAATCGGGCGATTCATCAGAAATTTGATATATAAAGTTATTTGTCGCAAAGTGAAATTCTTACAAATTCTTTCTTCTAATTTTAATAAAAACAAAGTTGTGGTATTTCCGACCAATCGGTTATATGACAGCTTCATTTTGCAGAAAGTGGATTCCATAGAAAGTCCCATCCTTCTTACTTAAAAAATAAGAAAGTAATGGCATTCCCTGATAAATCAGTTATTTCACAGTTATTTGATAAAATCGGGCGATTCATCAGAAATTTGATATATAAAGTTATTTGTCGCAAAGTGAAATTCTTACAAATTCTTTCTTCTAATTTAAAAAACAACAAAGTTATGGTATTTCCGACCAATCGGTTATATGACAGCTTCATTTTGCAGAAAGTGGAATCCATAGAAAGTCCCATCCTTCTTACTTAAAAAAAATAAGAAAGTAATGGCATTCCCGATAAATCAGTTATTTCACAGTTATTTGATAAAATCGGGCGATTCATCAGAAATTTGATATATAAAGTTATTTGTCGCAAAGTGAAATTCTTACAAATTCTTTCTTCTAATTTAAAAAACAACAAAGTTATGGTATTTCCGACCAATCGGTTATATGACAGCTTCATTTTGCAGAAAGTGGATTCCATAGAAAGTCCCATCCTTCTTACTTAAAAAATAAGAAAGTAATGGCATTCCCGATAAATCAGTTATTTCACAGTTATTTGATAAAATCGGGCGATTCATCAGAAATTTGATATATAAAGTTATTTGTCGCAAAGTGAAATTCTTACAAATTCTTTCTTAAGTTATGGTATTTCCGACCAATCGGTTATATGACAGCTTCATTTTGCAGAAAGTGGAATCCATAGAAAGTCCCATCCTTCTTACTTAAAAAATAAGAAAGTAATGGCATTCCCTGATAAATCAGTTATTTCACAGTTATTTGATAAAATCGGGCGATTCATCAGAAATTTGATATATAAAGTTATTTGTCGCAAAGTGAAATTCTTACAAATTCTTTCTTCTAACTTAAAAAACAACAAAGTTATGGTATTTCCGACCAATCGTTTATATGACAGCTTCATTTTGCAGAAAGTGGAATCCATAGAAAGTCCCATCCTTCTTACTTAAAAATAAGAAAGTAATGGCATTCCCGATAAATCAGTTATTTCACAGTTATTTGATAAAATCGGGCGATTCATCAGAAATTTGATATATAAAGTTATTTGTCGCAAAGTGAAATTCTTAGCAAATTCTTTCTTCTAATTTAAAAAAACAACAAGTTATGGTATTTCCGACCAATCGGTTATATGACAGCTTCATTTTTGCAGAAAGTGGATTCCATAGAAAGTCCCATCCTTCTTACTTAAAAAATAAGAAAGTAATGGCATTCCCGATAAATCAGTTATTTCACAGTTATTTGATAAAATCGGGCGATTCATCAGAAATTTGATATATAAAGTTATTTGTCGCAAAGTGAAATTCTTACAAATTCTTTCTTCTAATTTAAAAAAAAAAACAAAGTTATGGTATTTCCGACCAATCGGTTATATGACAGCTTCATTTTGCAGAAAGTGGAATCCATAGAAAGTCCCATCCTTCTTACTTAAAAAAATAAGAAAGTAATGGCATTCCCGATAAATCAGTTATTTCACAGTTATTTGATAAAATCGGGCGATTCATCAGAAATTTGATATATAAAGTTATTTGTCGCAAAGTGAAATTCTTACAAATTCTTTCTTCTAACTATAAAAACAACAAAGTTATGGTATTTCCGACCAATCGGTTATATGACAGCTTCATTTTGCAGAAAGTGGAATCCATAGAAAGTCCCATCCTTCTTACTTAAAAAATAAGAAAGTAATGGCATTCCCGATAAATCAGTTATTTCACAGTTATTTGATAAAATCGGGCGATTCATCAGAAATTTGATATATAAAGTTATTTGTCGCAAAGTGAAATTCTTACAAATTCTTTCTTCTAATTTAAAAAACAACAAAGTTATGGTATTTCCGACCAATCGGTTATATGACAGCTTCATTTTGCAGAAAGTGGAATCCATAGAAAGTCCCATCCTTCTTACTTAAAAAAATAAGTAATGGCATTCCCTGATAAATCAGTTATTTCACAGTTATTTGATAAAATCGGGCGATTCATCAGAAATTTGATATATAAAGTTATTTGTCGCAAAGTGAAATTCTTACAAATTCTTTCTTCTAATTTAAAAAACAACAAAGTTATGGTATTTCCGACCAATCGGTTATATGACAGCTTCATTTTGCAGAAAGTGGAATCCATAGAAAGTCCCATCCTTCTTACTTAAAAAATAAGAAAGTAATGGCATTCCCGATAAATCAAGAGTTATTTCACAGTTATTTGATAAAATCGGGCGATTCATCAGAAATTTGATATATAAAGTTATTTGTCGCAAAGTGAAATTCTTACAAATTCTTTCTTCTAATTTAATAAAACAACAAAGTTATGGTATTTCCGACCAATCGGTTATATGACAGCTTCATTTTGCAGAAAGTGGAATCCATAGAAAGTCCCATCCTTCTTACTTTAAAAAAATAAGAAAGTAATGGCATTCCCGATAAATCAGTTATTTCACAGTTATTTGATAAAATCGGGCGATTCATCAGAAATTTGATATATAAAGTTATTTGTCGCAAAGTGAAATTCTTACAAATTCTTTCTTCTAATTTAAAAAAACAACAAAGTTATGGTATTTCCGACCAATCGGTTATATGACAGCTTCATTTTGCAGAAAGTGGAATCCATAGAAAGTCCCATCCTTCTTACTTAAAAAAATAAGAAAGTAATGGCATTCCCTATAAATCAGTTATTTCACAGTTATTTGATAAAATCGGGCGATTCATCAGAAATTTGATATATAAAGTTATTTGTCGCAAAGTGAAATTGTTACAAATTCTTTCTTCTAATTCTAAAAAACAACAAAGTTATGGTATTTCCGACCAATCGGTTATATGGCAGCTTTATATTGCAGAAAGTGGAATCCATAGAAAGTCCCATCCTTCTTACTTAAAAAAATAAGAAAGTAATGGCATTCCCGATAAATCAGTTATTTCACAGTTATTTGATAAAATCGGGCGATTCATCAGAAATTTGATATATAAAGTTATTTGTCGCAAAGTGAAATTCTTACAAATTCTTTCTTCTAATTTAAAAAACAACAAAGTTATGGTATTTCCGACCAATCGGTTATATGACAGCTTCATTTTGCAGAAAGTGGAATCCATAGAAAGTCCCATCCTTCTTACTTAAAAAATAAGAAAGTAATGGCATTCCCTGATAAATCAGTTATTTCACAGTTATTTGATAAAATCGGGCGATTCATCAGAAATTTTTGGATATATAAAGTTATTTGTCGCAAAGTGAAATTTTTACAAATTCTTTCTTCTAATTTAAAAACAACAAAGTTACTGGTATTTCCGACCAATCGGCTTATATGACAGCTTCATTTTGCAGAAAGTGGAATCCATAGAAAGTCCCATCCTTCTTACTTAAAAAATAAGAAAGTAATGGCATTCCCGATAAATCAGTTATTTCACAGTTATTTGATAAAATCGGGCGATTCATCAGATATTTGATATATATAAAGTTATTTGTCGCAAAGTGAAATTCTTACAAATTCTTTCTTCTAATTTATAAAAAACAACAAAGTTGATGGTATTTCCGACCAATCGGTTATATGACAGCTTCATTTTGCAGAAAGTGGAATCCATAGAAAGTCCCATCCTTCTTACTTAAAAAATAAGAAAGTAATGGCATTCCCGATAAATCAAAGTTATTTCACAGTTATTTGATAAAATCGGGCGATTCATCAGAAATTTGATATATAAAGTTATTTGTCGCAAAGTGAAATTTCTTACAAATTCTTATTCTTCTAACTTAAAAAAACAACAAAGTTATGGTATTTCCGACCAATCGGTTATATGACAGCTTCATTTTGCAGAAAGTGGAATCCATAGAAAGTCCCATCCTTCTTACTTAAAAAATAAGAAAGTAATGGCATTCCCGATAAATCAGTTATTTCACAGTTATTTGATAAAATCGGGCGATTCATCAGATATTTGATATATAAAGTTATTTGTCGCAAAGTGAAATTCTTACAAATTCTTTCTTCTAACTTAAAAAACAACAAAGTTATGGTATTTCCGACCAATCGGTTATATGGCAGCTTTATTTTGCAGAAAGTGGAATCCATAGAAAGTCCCATCCTTCTTACTTAAAAAATAAGAAAGTAATGGTATTCCCGATAAATTTCCGAAAAACAACAAAGTTATGGTATTTCCGACCAATCGGTTATATGACAGCTTCATTTGCAGAAAGTGGATCCATAGAAAGTCCCATCCTTCTACTAAAAAATAAGAAAGTAATGGCATTCCCGATAAATCAGTTATTTCACAGTTATTTGATAAAATCGGGCGATTCATCAGAAATTTGATATATAAAGTTATTTGTCGCAAAGTGAAATTTTTACAAATTCTTTCTTCTAATTCTAAAAAACAACAAAGTTATGGTATTTCCGACCAATCGGTTATATGACAGCTTCATTTTGCAGAAAGTGGAATCCATAGAAAGTCCCATCCTTCTTACTTAAAAAATAAGAAAGTAATGGCATTCCCGATAAATCAGTTATTTCACAGTTATTTGATAAAATCGGGCGATTCATCAGAAATTTGATATATAAAGTTATTTGTCGCAAAGTGAAATTCTTACAAATTCTTTCTTCTAACTTTAAAAACAACAAAGTTATGGTATTTTCGACCAATCGGTTATATGACAGCTTCATTTTGCAGAAAGTGGAATCCATAGAAAGTCCCATCCTTCTTACTTAAAAATAAGAAAGTAATGGCATTCCCGATAAATCAGTTATTTCACAGTTATTTGATAAAATCGGGCGATTCATCAGATATTTGATATATAAAGTTATTTGTCGCAAAAGTGAAATCTTTACAAATGTCTTATTCTTCTAACTTAAAAAACAACAAAGTTATGGTATTTCCGACCAATCGGTTATATGACAGCTTTTATTTTGCAGAAAGTGGAATCCGATAGAAAGTCCCATCCTTCTTACTTAAAAAAAAAATAAGAAAGTAATGGCATCTCCCGATAAATCAGTTATTTCCCACAGTTATTTGATAAAATCGGGCGATTCATCAGAAATTTGATATATAAAGTTATTTGTCGCAAAGTGAAATTCTTACAAATTCTTTCTTCTAATTTAAAAAACAACAAAGTTATGGTATTTCCGACCAATCGGTTATATGACAGCTTCATTTTGCAGAAAGTGGATTCCATAGAAAGTCCCATCCTTCTTACTTAAAAAATAAGAAAGTAATGGCATTCCCGATAAATCAGTTATTTCACAGTTATTTGATAAAATCGGGCGATTCATCAGAAATTTGATATATAAAGTTATTTGTCGCAAAGTGAAATTCTTACAAATTCTTTCTTCTAATTTAAAAAACAACAAAGTTATGGTATTTCCGACCAATCGGTTATATGACAGCTTCATTTTGCAGAAAGTGGAATCCATAGAAAGTCCCATCCTTCTTACTTAAAAAATAAGAAAGTAATGGCATTCCCGATAAATCAGTTATTTCACAGTTATTTGATAAAATCGGGCGATTCATCAGAAATTTGATATATAAAGTTATTTGTCGCAAAGTGAAATTCTTACAAATTCTTTCTTCTAATTTAAAAAACAACAAAGTTATGGTATTTCCGACCAATCGGTTATATGACAGCTTCATTTTGCAGAAAGTGGAATCCATAGAAAGTCCCATCCTTCTTACTTAAAAAATAAGAAAGTAATGGCATTCCCGATAAATCAGTTATTTCACAGTTATTTGATAAAATCGGGCGATTCATCAGAAATTTGATATATAAAGTTATTTGTCGCAAAGTGAAATTCTTACAAATTTCTTTCTTCTAATTTAAAAAACAACAAAGTTATGGTATTTCCGACCAATCGGTTATATGACAGCTTCATTTTGCAGAAAGTGGATTCCATAGAAAGTCCCATCCTTCATACTTAAAAAAAAATAAGTAATGGCATTCCCGATAAATCAGTTATTTCACAGTTATTTGATAAAATCGGGCGATTCATCAGATATTTGATATATAAAGTTATTTGTCGCAAAGTGAAATTCTTACAAATTCTTTCTTCTAATTTAAAAACAACAAAGTTATGGTATTTCCGACCAATCGGTTATATGACAGCTTCATTTTGCAGAAAGTGGAATCCATAGAAAGTCCCATCCTTCTTACTTAAAAAATAAGAAAGTAATGGCATTCCCGATAAATCAGTTATTTCACAGTTATTTGATAAAATCGGGCGATTCATCAGATATTTGATATATAAAGTTATTTGTCGCAAAGTGAAATTCTTACAAATTCTTTCTTCTAATTTAAAAAACAACAAAGTTATGGTATTTCCGACCAATCGGTTATATGACAGCTTATTTTTGCAGAAAGTGGAATCCATAGAAAGTCCCATCCTTCTTACTTAAAAAATAAGAAAGTAATGGCATTCCCGATAAATCAGTTATTTCACAGTTATTTGATAAAATCGGGCGATTCATCAGAAATTTGATATATAAAGTTATTTGTCGCAAAGTGAAATTGTTACAAATTCTTTTTTCTAACTTAAAAAACAACAAAGTTATGGTATTTCCGACCAATCGGTTATATGACAGCTTCATTTTGCAGAAAGTGGAATCCATAGAAAGTCCCATCCTTCTTACTTAAAAAATAAGAAAGTAATGGCATTCCCGATAAATCAATTATTTCACAGTTATTTGATAAAATCGGGCGATTCATCAGAAATTTGATATATAAAGTTATTTGTCGCAAAGTGAAATTCTTACAAATTCTTTCTTCTAATTTAAAAACAACAAAGTTATGGTATTTCCGACCAATCGGTTATATGACAGCTTTATTTTGCAGAAAGTGGAATCCATAGAAAGTCCCATCCTTCTTACTTAAAAAATAAGAAAGTAATGGCATTCCCGATAAATCAGTTATTTCACAGTTATTTGATAAAATCGGGCGATTCATCAGATATTTGATATATAAAGTTATTTGCCGCAAAGTGAAATTCTTACAAATTCTTCTTCTAATTTAAAAAACAACAAAGTTATGGTATTTCCGACCAATCGGTTATATGACAGCTTTATTTTTCAGAAAGTGGAATCCATAGAAAGTCCCATCCTTCTTACTTAAAAAATAAGAAAGTAATGGCATTCCCGATAAATCAGTTATTTCACAGTTATTTGATAAAATCGGGCGATTCATCAGAAATTTGATATATAAAGTTATTTGTCGCAAAGTGAAATTCTTACAAGATCTTATTCTTCTAATTTAAAAAACAACAAAGTTATGGTATTTCCGACCAATCGGTTATATGACAGCTTTATTTTGCAGAAAGTGCAAGTCCATAGAAAGTCCCATCCTTCTTACTTAAAAAAAGAAGAAAATGGAGTCATTCCCAATAAATCAATTATTTGATAGTTAGATGATATAAAGGGGAAATTTAAAAAATAGAGATATAAAAAGCAAAGTGAAATTCTTTCAAATTCTTTCTTCTAA
Source organism: Drosophila atripex (assembly GCA_035045925.1). Taxonomy (NCBI): domain Eukaryota; kingdom Metazoa; phylum Arthropoda; class Insecta; order Diptera; family Drosophilidae; genus Drosophila; species Drosophila atripex. The sequence goes on from JAWNOP010000075.1 coordinate 390,981, forward strand.
TTAAAAAACAACAAAGTTATGGTATTTCCGACCAATCGGTTATATGACAGCTTTATTTTGCAGAAAGTGGAATCCATAGAAAGTCCCATCCTTCTTACTTAAAAAATAAGAAAGTAATGGCATTCCCGATAAATCAGTTATTTCACAGTTATTTGATAAAATCGGGCGATTCATCAGATATTTGATATATAAAGTTATTTGTCGCAAAGTGAAATTCTTACAAATTCTTTCTTCTAATTTAAAAAACAACAAAGTTATGGTATTTCCGACCAATCGGTTATATGAGACAGCTTCATTTTGCAGAAAGTGGAATCCATAGAAAAGTCCCATCCTTCTTACTTAAAAAATAAGAAAGTAATGGCATTCCCGATAAATCAGTTATTTCACAGTTATTTGATAAAATCGGGCGATTCATCAGAAATTTGATATATAAAGTTATTTTGTCGCAAAGTGAAATTCTTACAAATTCTTTCTTCTAACTTAAAAAAACAACAAAGTTATGGTATTTCCGACCAATCGGTTATATATGGACAGCTTCATTTTACAGAAAGTGGATTCCATAAAAGTCCCATCCTTCTTACTTAAAAAATAAGAAAGTAATGGCATTCCCGATAAATCAGTTATTTCACAGTTATTTGATAAAATCGGGCGATTCATCAGAAATTTGATATATAAAGTTATTTGTCGCAAAGTGAAATTCTTACAAATTCTTTCTTAAGTTATGGTATTTCCGACCAATCGGTTATATGACAGCTTCATTTTGCAGAAAGTGGAATCCATAGAAAGTCCCATCCTTCTTACTTAAAAAAAGAAAGTAATGGCATTCCCGATAAATCAGTTATTTCACAGTTATTTGATAAAATCGGGCGATTCATCAGAAATTTGATATATAAAGTTATTTGTCGCAGAAGTGAAATTCTTACAAATTCTTTTCTTCTAATTTAAAAACAACAAAGTTATGGTATTTCCGACCAATCGGTTATATGACAGCTTCATTTTGCAGAAAGTGGAATCCATAGAAAGTCCCATCCTTCTTACTTAAAAAATAAGAAAGTAATGGCATTCCCGATAAATCAGTTATTTCACAGTTATTTGATAAAATCGGGCGATTCATCAGAAATTTGATATATAAAGTTATTTGTCGCAAAGTGAAATTCTTACAAATTCTTTCTTCTAATTTAAAATCAACAAAGTTATGGTATTTCCGACCAATCGGTTATATGACAGCTTTATTTTGCAGAAAGTGGATTCCATAGAAAGTCCCATCCTTCTTACTTAAAAAATAAGAGAAAGTAATGGCATTCCCTGATAAATCAGTTATTTCACAGTTATTTGATAAAATCGGGCGATTCATCAGATATTTGATATATAAAGTTATTTGTCGCAAAGTGAAATTCTTACAAATTCTTTCTTCTAATTTAAAAAAACAACAAAGTTATGGTATTTCCGACCAATCGGTTATATGACAGCTTCATTTTGCAGAAAGTGGAATCCATAGAAAGTCCCATCCTTCTTACTTAAAAATAAGAAAGTAATGGCATTCCCGATAAATCAGTTATTTCACAGTTATTTGATAAAATCGGGCGATTCATCAGAAATTTGATATATAAAGTTATTTGTCGGAAAGTGAAATTCTTACAAAGTCTTATTCTTCTAACTTAAAAAAACAACAAAGTTATGGTATTTCCGACCAATCGGTTATATGAAAGCTTCATTTTGCAGAAAGTGGAATCCATAGAAAGTCCCATCCTTCTTACTTAAAAAATAAGAAAGTAATGGCATGCCGATAAATCAGTTATTTCACAGTTATTTGATAAAATCGGGCGATTCATCAGAAATTTGATATATAAAGTTATTTGTCGCAAAGTGAAATTCTTACAAATTCTTTCTTCTAATTTAAAAAACAACAAAGTTATGGTATTTCCGACCAATCGGTTATATGGCAGCTTTATATTGCAGAAAGTGGATTCCATAGAAAGTCCCATCCTTCTTACTTAAAAAATAAGAAAGTAATGGCATTCCCGATAAATCAGTTATTTCACAGTTATTTGATAAAATCGGGCGATTCATCAGAAATTTGATATATAAAGTTATTTGTCGCAAAGTGAAATTCTTACAAATTCTTTCTTCTAACTTAAAAAACAACAAAGTTATGGTATTTCCGACCAATCGGTTATATGACAGCTTCATTTTGCAGAAAGTGGAATCCATAGAAAGTCCCATCCTTCTTACTTAAAAAATAAGAAAGTAATGGCATTCCCGATAAATCAGTTATTTCACAGTTATTTGATAAAATCGGGCGATTCATCAGAAATTTGATATATAAAGTTATTTGTCGCAAAGTGAAATTCTTACAAATTCCTTTCTTCTAATTTAAAAAACAACAAAGTTATGGTATTTCCGACCAATCGGTTATATGAAAGCTTTATTTTGCAGAAAGTGGAATCCACAGAAAGTCCCATCCTTCTTACTTAAAAAATAAGAAAATAAATGGCATTCCCGATAAATCAGTTATTTCACAGTTATTTGATAAAATCGGGCGATTCATCAGAAATTTGATATATAAAGTTATTTGTCGCAAAGTGAAATTCTTACAAATTCTTTCTTCTAATTTAAAAAACAACAAAGTTATGGTATTTCCGACCAATCGGTTATATGACAGCTTCATTTTGCAGAAAGTGGATTCCATAGAAAGTCCCATCCTTCTTACTTAAAAATAAGAAAGTAATGGCATTCCCGATAAATCAGTTATTTCACAGTTATTTGATAAAATCGGGCGATTCATCAGAAATTTGATATATAAAGTTATTTGTCGCAAAGTGAAATTCTTACAAATTCTTTCTTCTAACTTAAAAACAACAAAGTTATGGTATTTCCGACCAATCGGTTATATGACAGCTTTATTTTGCAGAAAGTGGAATCCATAGAAAGTCCCATCCTTCTTACTTAAAAAATAAGAAAGTAATGGCATTCCCGATAAATCAGTTATTTCACAGTTATTTGATAAAATCGGGCGATTCATCAGAAATTTGATATATAAAGTTATTTGTCGCAAAGTGAAATTCTTACAAATTCTTTCTTCTAACTTAAAAAACAACAAAGTTATGGTATTTCCGACCAATCGGTTATATGGCAGCTTTATTTTGCAGAAAGTGGATCCATAGAAAGTCCCATCCTTCTTACTTAAAAAATAAGAAAGTAATGGCATTCCCGATAAATCAGTTATTTCACAGTTATTTGATAAAATCGGGCGATTCATCAGAAATTTGATATATAAAGTTATTTGTCGCAAAGTGAAATTCTTACAAATTCTTTCTTCTAACTTAAAAAAAACAAAGTTATGGTATTTCCGACCAATCGGTTATATGACAGCTTCATTTTGCAGAAAGTGGAATCCATAGAAAGTCCCATCCTTCTTACTTAAAAAATAAGAAAGTAATGGCATTCCCGATAAATCAGTTATTTCACAGTTATTTGATAAAATCGGGCGATTCATCAGAAATTTGATATATAAAGTTATTTGTCGCAAAGTGAAATTCTTACAAAGTCTTATTATTCTAACTTAAAAACAACAAAGTTATGGTATTTCCGACCAATCGGTTATATGACAGCTTTATTTTGCAGAAAGTGGAATCCATAGAAAGTCCCATCCTTCTTACTTAAAAAATAAGAAAGTAATGGCATTCCCGATAAATCAGTTATTTCACAGTTATTTGATAAAATCGGGCGATTCATCAGAAATTTGATATATAAAGTTATTTGTCGCAAAGTGAAATTCTTACAAATTCTTTCTTCTAACTTAAAAAACAACAAAGTTATGGTATTTCCGACCAATCGGTTATATGACAGCTTTATTTTGCAGAAAGTGGAATCCATAGAAAGTCCCATCCTTCTTACTTAAAAAATAAGAAAGTAATGGCATTCCCGATAAATCAGTTATTTCACAGTTATTTGATAAAATCGGGCGATTCATCAGAAATTTGATATATAAAGTTATTTGTCGCAAAGTGAAATTCTTACAAATTCTTTCTTCTAACTTAAAAAACAACAAAGTTATGGTATTTCCGACCAATCGGTTATATGACAGCTTCATTTTGCAGAAAGTGGAATCCATAGAAAGTCCCATCCTTCTTACTTAAAAAATAAGAAAGTAATGGCATTCCCGATAAATCAGTTATTTCACAGTTATTTGATAAAATCGGGCGATTCATCAGAAATTTGATATATAAAGTTATTTGTCGCAAAGTGAAATTCTTACAAATTCTTATTCTTCTAACTTAAAAAACAACAAAGTTATGGTATTTCCGACCAATCGGTTATATGACAGCTTCATTTTGCAGAAAGTGGAATCCATAGAAAGTCCCATCCTTCTTACTTAAAAAATAAGAAAGTAATGGCATTCCCTATAAATCAGTTATTTCACAGTTATTTGATAAAATCGGGCGATTCATCAGAAATTTGATATATAAAGTTATTTGTCGCAAAGTGAAATTCTTACAAAGTCTTATTCTTCTAACTTAAAAAACAACAAAGTTATGGTATTTCCGACCAATCGGTTATATGACAGCTTCATTTTGCAGAAAGTGGAATCCATAGAAAGTCCCATCCTTCTTACTTAAAAAATAAGAAAGTAATGGCATTCCCGATAAATCAATTATTTCACAGTTATTTGATAAAATCGGGCGATTCATCAGAAATTTGATATATAAAGTTATTTGTCGCAAAGTGAAATTCTTACAAATTCTTTCTTCTAACTTAAAAAACAACAAAGTTATGGTATTTCCGACCAATCGGTTATATGACAGCTTCATTTTGCAGAAAGTGGAATCCATAGAAAGTCCCATCCTTCTTACTTAAAAAATAAGAAAGTAATGGCATTCCCGATAAATCAGTTATTTCACAGTTATTTGATAAAATCGGGCGATTCATCAGAAATTTGATATATAAAGTTATTTGTCGCAAAGTGAAATTCTTACAAATTCTTATTCTTCTTAACTTAAAAAACAACAAAGTTATGGTATTTCCGACCAATCGGTTATATGACAGCTTCATTTTGCAGAAAGTGGAATCCATAGAAAGTCCCATCCTTCTTACTTAAAAAATAAGAAAGTAATGGCATTCCCGATAAATCAGTTATTTCACAGTTATTTGATAAAATCGGGCGATTCATTAGAAATTTGATATATAAAGTTATTTGCCGCAAAGTGAAATTCTTATAAAGTCTTCTTATTCTAACTTAAAAACAACAAAGTTATGGTATTTCCGACCAATCGGTTATATGACAGCTTCATTTTGCAGAAAGTGGAATCCATAGAAAGTCCCATCCTTCTTACTTAAAAAATAAGAAAGTAATGGCATTCCCGATAAATCAGTTATTTCACAGTTATTTGATAAAATCGGGCGATTCATCAGAAATTTGATATATAAAGTTATTTGTCGCAAAGTGAAATTCTTACAAATTCTTTCTTCTAACTTAAAAAACAACAAAGTTATGGTATTTCCGACCAATCGGTTATATGACGAGCTTCATTTTGCAGAAAGTGGAATCCATAGAAAGTCCCATCCTTCTTACTTTAAAAATAAGAAAGTAATGGCATTCCCGATAAATCAGTTATTTCACAGTTATTTGATAAAATCGGGCGATTCATCAGAAATTTGATATATAAAGTTATTTGTCGCAAAGTGAAATTCTTACAAATTCTTTCTTCTAACTTAAAAACAACAAAGTTATGGTATTTCCGACCAATCGGTTATATGGCAGCTTTATTTTGCAGAAAGTGGAATCCATAGAAAGTCCCATCCTTCTTACTTAAAAAATAAGAAAGTAATGGCATTCCCGATAAATCAGTTATTTCACAGTTATTTGATAAAATCGGGCGATTCATCAGAAATTTGATATATAAAGTTATTTGTCGCAAAGTGAAATTCTTACAAATTCTTTCTTCTAACTTAAAAAACAACAAAGTTATGGTATTTCCGACCAATCGGTTATATGACAGCTTCATTTTGCAGAAAGTGGAATCCATAGAAAGTCCCATCCTTCTTACTTAAAAAATAAGAAAGTAATGGCATTCCCGATAAATCAGTTATTTCACAGTTATTTGATAAAATCGGGCGATTCATCAGAAATTTGATATATAAAGTTATTTGCCGCAAAGTGAAATTCTTACAAATTCTTTCTTCTAACTTAAAAAACAACAAAGTTATGGTATTTCCGACCAATCGGTTATATGACAGCTTCATTTTGCAGAAAGTGGATTCCATAGAAAGTCCCATCCCTTACTTAAAAAAAAAGAAAGTAATGGCATTCCCGATAAATCAGTTATTTCACAGTTATTTGATAAAATCGGGCGATTCATCAGAAATTTGATATATAAAGTTATTTGTCGCAAAGTGAAATTCTTACAAATTCTTTTCTTCTAACTTAAAAAACAACAAAGTTATGGTATTTCCGACCAATCGGTTATATGACAGCTTCATTTTGCAGAAAGTGGAATCCATAGAAAGTCCCATCCTTCTTACTTAAAAAAAGAATAAGTAATGGCATTCCCGATAAATCAGTTATCGGGCGATTCATCAGAAATTTGATATATAAAGTTATTTGTCGCAAAGTGAAATTCTTACAAATTCTTTCTTCTAACTTAAAAAACAACAAAGTTATGGTATTTCCGACCAATCGGTTATATGACAGCTTCATTTTGCAGAAAGTGGAATCCATAGAAAGTCCCATCCTTCTTACTTAAAAAATAAGAAAGTAATGGCATTCCCGATAAATCAGTTATTTCACAGTTATTTGATAAAATCGGGCGATTCATCAGAAATTTGATATATAAAGTTATTTGTCGCAAAGTGAAATTCTTACAAATTCTTTCTTCTAACTTAAAAAACAACAAAGTTATGGTATTTCCGACCAATCGGTTATATGACAGCTTCATTTTGCAGAAAGTGGAATCCATAGAAAGTCCCATCCTTCTTACTTAAAAAATAAGAAAGTAATGGCATTCCCGATAAATCAGTTATTTCACAGTTATTTGATAAAATCGGGCGATTCATCAGAAATTTGATATATAAAGTTATTTGTCGCAAATTGAAATTCTTACAAATTCTTATTCTTCTAACTTAAAAAACAACAAAGTTATGGTATTCCGACCAATCGGTTATATGACAGCTTCATTTTGCAGAAAGTGGATTCCATAGAAAGTCCCATCCTTCTACTTAAAAAATAAGAAAGTAATGGCATTCCTGATAAATCAGTTATTTCACAGTTATTTGATAAAATCGGGCGATTCATCAGAAATTTGATATATAAAGTTATTTGTCGCAAAGTGAAATTCTTACAAAGTCTTTCTTCTAATTTAAAAAACAACAAAGTTATGGTATTTCCGACCAATCGGTTATATGACAGCTTCATTTTGCAGAAAGTGGAATCCATAGAAAGTCCCATCCTTCTTACTTAAAAAAAAAAGAAAGTAATGGCATTCCCGATAAATCAGTTATTTCACAGTTATTTGATAAAATCGGGCGATTCATCAGATATTTGATATATAAAGTTATTTGTCGCAAAGTGAAATTCTTACAAATTCTTTCTTCTAACTTTAAAAACAACAAAGTTATGGTATTTCCGACCAATCGGTTATATGACAGCTTCATTTTGCAGAAAGTGGAATCCATAGAAAGTCCCATCCTTCTTACTTAAAAAATAAGAAAGTAATGGCATTCCCGATAAATCAGTTATTTCACAGTTATTTGATAAAATCGGGCGATTCATCAGAAATTTGATATATAAAGTTATTTGTCGCAAAGTGAAATTCTTACAAATTCTTTTCTTCTAATTTAAAAAACAACAAAGTTATGGTATTTCCGACCAATCGGTTATATGACAGCTTTATTTTGCAGAAAGTGGAATCCATAGAAAGTCCCATCCTTCTTACTTAAAAAATAAGAAAGTAATGGCATTCCCGATAAATCAGTTATTTCACAGTTATTTGATAAAATCGGGCGATTCATTAGAAATTTGATATATAAAGTTATTTGCCGCAAAGTGAAATTGTTAGAAAGTCTTCTTATTCTAACTTAAAAACAACAAAGTTATGGTATTTCCGACCAATCGGTTATATGGCAGCTTTATATTGCAGAAAGTGGATTCCATAGAAAGTCCCATCCTTCTTACTTAAAAAATAAGAAAGTAATGGCATTCCCGATAAATCAGTTATTTCACAGTTATTTGATAAAATCGGGCGATTCATCAGAAATTTGATATATAAAGTTATTTGTCGCAAAGTGAAATTCTTACAAATTCTATCTTCTAACTTAAAAAAACAACAAAGTTATGGTATTTCCGACCAATCGGTTATATGAAAGCTTTATTTTGCAGAAAGTGGAATCCATAGAAAGTCCCATCCTTCTTACTTA